>MU224186.1:5199042-5239072 GCA_018584345.1 Thuja plicata | reverse complement strand
AAAGAAATGGAGAGAAGAAAGAGAATTTGCCTTAAGAGAGAGAATGCCCCAAAATCAATCAACTGTTTAAGATAGAAAATTTTGATTGAGATCACAAAAGAAGATAAGGAAATGAAGATCAGAACGTGATCATAGTTGATTAAAAGTCCACAAGAAAGATGAAGGAAACCCTTGCAAACTCATAATGCATCCTAAAAATGCAAACTAACATGAGGTCTAACAATCCAAGCTATATGAAAATGCAAAGGTGTACTTGCAATAGAGCAACTGTAACATAGAAATTTGTGTTCATCATTCATCAGAGAATGTTAAGGAACTTATTTTCATCATTGGGCCATTATTAACAGACATAAAAAAATCACACAATCATCACTAGTCACCAATGAAACTATGAAGACATGAATGTGATTTATATCAGATTGGAATGTGGAATGATTCTAACATAAGCATCAAAGACATAAAGGTCAAGATGACTGTGATGTTAGATTACCCAATTTAATGTAGCAAAACCATGGTTGCATCAAAGCATAGAGGACAGGATGACCAATAGAACGGTTGTGCAAAAATAGTTAAGCACAAAGCAAGAAGCAAATAAAAACATGTTCCATGCCCTCAGTCCTCTAGCTATGCATCAAGAAGAGACTTATTAGACAAGGACACTCAACAAAAATCAATAACAGTCAACACACAAAGAAATGATCATGACATAGCTCAAGCATTATGTGTTGTGTTTAAAAATTTAAGTGTGTGAACTGATACCGAGTTCCGAGGATAAGGATTAAATGCTCACAAGAAGGCAAGACCACATAACAAAATGGGGTAAGACCAAACTGATAAGTGTCAAAAAATACTTGATGTCAGGGGTTGTATTGAAAAATACAGTTTGGGTGGTGTTGAAAAACACCGTTTGAGAGGTGTCCTAAAGACTAACACATCCAAGAGACCAAAGCTAACATAGTTATGCCCCATAGACAAAGACAAAGACCAATTCTAGACCAAGGTAACAAGGACAAGGCATGATGGAGAAAGGCTAAGTGTTCAGGACATGTGCTAAGAAACAGGGGTGCAAAGGCCCCAAGTAGCACCCATTTCTAGGTTTTCACCACTTGAATTTTATTACAATTTTTTCATTTTTTCTATGTTTTTAAATTTTTTCAGGACTTCTATAATTTTTTAAAATTTTTGCTACCAAGGTGCCTGTTTCCAGGTTTTCACCAAGGCACTTTTTCTTTTTTTTTTTGAATTTTTAAATTTTTTATTTTTTTTGTATTTTCAGAATATATAATTTTTTTTTAGAGATACATCAAAGTGCCTATTGCTAGGTTTTCACTAAGATGATCATTTTTTCAGGATATTTTCTGATTTTTAGCATTTTTTGACAATATATCACTTTTTTGGGATTTTTTCAGGATCAATAATTATGTACAATGGATGCCCCCAGACAGAATGGGCATCATGAATAGAACTTCTTTAGGTGCAAGACATTGATAGGATCAGGGAGGTGTTCTCCCTCTTTTGTAGATAGTAAATAAGCACCTATTCCAAAAGCTATTGTAATGATGTAAGTGTTAATCTCTAAGTTCTGTTGATGATTAGTGACCAACACTTAGTCATTCACTTAGGCAGTTTTAGTTGGCTATCACTGTGGCTGAGCTAAAACTATGCAAGTCCGAGAAACATTGCTGAGCAATATTCAGGTTGTCGAGTAGTATCATGCCGAGCCGAGTAGGATACTCAGTGCTGAGCAGAATAGTTTTTGTATACATGTCTAGAATGATTCAAACTTCGAGGATAAGTGATCTGGTTGACTTATATAAGCTTTTTGGGCCGACTTATGTATGCATTTAATATTCTTCTACGGAGTTGGTTATGCATTTAATTGTTTTATCCTATGCATGATCTATTGTAATCATTAATTGTAATACCTTTAAGGTATAGTTATTAGATCTTGATCGTTGATCTAGATCTCGCTATCAGACTTGAACAGATATATTAGATTGCTTCTAGACCTTATTTTATGTGTGTACGAAGAGAGTAGATGAAGTGTGTGGTGACTGCATTTTGAAGTGAAATGCATAGAGGGTTATTTTGTTAAGAAGTAGAGCTCAAAAAGAGTGACAACATAGTGAACAACAGAGTAAAGTTATATCAGATTGTGAGATCATAGAAGGTACTAGAAAGAGGAGATGCATCTGAGTGCATAATGAAGGATCAATACTTGAGACATTCTAATCATTGTATCAGGTGAAAATCTCTTAACAGAGTGGTTCTTGCAGACCTTTCTAAATCTCCTAACAGAGTGCTTACTTTATTGTAAGTTAAAATTCTTTCACAGGGTAGATTGTAATGATCTTTAGCTCTTAACCGGGCATACCTTTAACAGGGTAGATTGCATCTTGTAATCAACTTTTGTAGCCTTAACAGGCAAACTTTATTACTGTAGTAGTGGATAATTTTGTGGGTGTCATCCCCACCCCAGTTTTACCTATTTGGGTTTCTTGGTTACCAAGTTCTTGTGTTATGAGTTTTTTATTTCATTATGTGGATGCTATAAGATATTACATTAGATTCATATATGTATGAATGTGGATCAGTTTGTTTTAAGTGTTTAACATTGAAGATCTTATTCACCCCCCCTCTCAGTATCTTGCTTTCCCATTATTGTATTTCCAACAATTGGTATCAGAGCTCAGTTCTCTAAAAAGGTCATAATCAGCTTGAGAATACAGATCTTGAGATGGATATCTACAAGATGGGTAAAGTCATTGAGAATCAAAAGATTGATATTAAACTAGTACTACAACAGTTTGAGACAACAAGACAAGAATTAAAGAAGTCCTTGACTGCAAGGAAAGATTTGGCCAAACAAATGAATGACACTCATTATTAGGAAGAGGACACCACAAATCTATTTCATAATGGAGATTCTACTGAGAGTGATGCAATAATAGTAGATCTACTGGAAAGGAATAGTGCACTATGTGAAGAAGTTAGAAACTTGAAAAAGGAACAAGAAGCCCTATCAATAAGAATGTGTGAAGTTGTTGAACAGAAAAAGAAAGCCGAAGATGACAAGGCTATGGCAGAAGAAGACAAAATAATGATGACTATTAGACTTGATGAAAGAACACATGATATACAAACAATGACAGTCAATCAAGTTGACATGGAAAATCAATTACTACTTGTGAATCAAGAGATCAGCAGGAAAGACATGGAGATTGTGAATCTTAGATCTGAGAACAGTCAGTTGAAAGATGAATTGAGATCTGATAAAGAACTTAATAACAGAGTGAATGATCTGAGTGCAGCTATGAGCTACTTTGAACAACTGGTGGAAGCATCAAGAAGACCTAAAGATTCTTCTAGATTAGGTCACACTGAACAACATACAACCACTAAAAAAGGAGAATCATCTAAGACAGGTGAAAGAAGGTATGCAAAGCCAAGAAGAAACAAACCTATTTTCCACCACTGTGGGAAACCAGGTCATACAACAAATATTTTCCAAAGCAAGAATGGTAAGTCTAGTCCTAAAACTAACTTTAATGGTTATTGCTTTAACTATAATAAGTTTGGACATCAAGCACATGAATGTAAGACAAAGGAAAGAAACACAACTAGACTCAGTGGTAATTGCTACAACTATTAGAAATGTGGTCATAGATCACAAGATTGTAGATCTAAAGGTAAACAATAGTGGACATCAAAGGCACAAGAGAAATCACCAAGAAAAGGCAATACTTACAAATGGGACTACAACACATGGCATAGTTGTCATTACTGTGGTGGGTATGGACATGTTCCAAAAAATTGCATAAGGACACATTTCAGAGGAAATTCTAAAAGTTGGATGAATGGAAACCTAGTTTGTCATAGTTGTCTGAAAATTGGTCATACAAGAAAAGTTTGAAAGACTAGGGTACTTGCTCCCACTATTGAGAAAATTAGAGCACAGATGAACAAGACATGGGATAAGAATTCTGAACCATGCAGTAGTGAAGCTAGTGAAGCCATGGTCACCCAATACAATGGATCAGGTGATCACATCATCTCCAACTAAGTAAAAGAGGTATGTAAGGAACTGCATCTAAAATTCTTATCTTACATCAGTTCCTAACATGAAATGTACCAAAGTCCATATTTGCATATGTTAAGATGCACCAGGACATATTTTGAAGACAAATTCTGAGATGAGCCAATTGAACTATAGGTGTCGAGCACCAATCATGGACACTAAGGCCGAGTTCTTTAGTGTGTGCCTAGTTTTGTTGGTCGAGTAAGTTTTGTGAAAGCTAAGTTTAGTAAGCCGAGTGGGATGCAAGTTATGTTAGTAAGCTAAGGATAGTTGGCTTCCACTAACTCAATGGGTAGAACATTCATTTCTTACCTACCTTGACCTTTCAAAGTCTATAAAGGATGAATAGTTGATATTTCATTTTTACCTTGCAATTTTTACTGTTTACGGAGCAATTGGAGTAATTTGCAGAATTGATCTTAACAAAGTTAGCATCAAAGATTTTGTCAGCATGCCGTCGACAATTCTAAGGTGAATAGTGCAAAGCATTACTTGTCGAGGTACTCTTTTCTTCATCTTTCAAACCCTAATTTCAAGATTATGGTGCAAGCTCTTCCGCACCAACTAAAAGTATGGAGGGAGAACAAGAGCAAATTTAGTTAGTATGGAGTGATGAATGTGCACCTCTCAACTTTTGATCCATTCCTGAAAGTGTAATTCAGAATGATTTAACTAGAACCCTCTCATCCAGTCCACCTAAGGTACTTATGATCCATGATGTTCGATCGTGTTACATGGTTAAGATTGGTGAAGTACGTGATAGTGAATTAAGGAAATCCTACAACAAATTGTGTGTCAATGGAGTTCTGAAAGGAGAATTCAAACATTTAGCAGACAAAGGGTTAACTCGTGCCCTAGATTTTCCACAAGGTTTCAAAGATGAATGGATTAAGGTTATTCTTAATCAAGTTCATGATATGTGTATGTGGTTGGATAATGGACCAGTTAAGATTACTAAGAACATGATTCATCGAGTCACTGGATATCCTGTAGTTAACAGAAAATGAACAATGAGAGATAACAACAAAGAGGAAATTACACTAAACACTGGAGCCGTATGGAACAATAGAGGTATGACTATCTCTACAATTAAAGACCTAGAACTTGGTTTTGGAGTAAGAGTAATAGCACATAAGTTCTACCAGTCGAGTAGATTGGATAGTGTTCCTTGTACAATCGTTGATCAGGCATGGAAAATTGTTAAGAAGAATCATACATATGATCTTTCCAAGCTATAGCAGACATAATTAGCCAAGAACCTAGCATCAATCAGAAAGGCTAAAAGTTCATCATGTAAGTTTGGTTCCTTACTAGTCTGTATATTTTTCTACATTCAGGATACATTTCCTACATTGGGAAATATTGTTTGGAAAAAGGATAGACCCATTACAGTTTAGATTAGTGAATGTATTGAGAAACTAGGAAGTAATTTCAATAGCATTATGGGGAGCGATTTTGTAGAATTCAATAAGAGAATGAGATTAAGAACTAGGATTCCTAGATCCCTAGTGGAGAAGCACTATGAAGAAATTTATTTTCTAGTTGATACGGATAACACATATATCTAGGCTGTGACACCCAGGGTAACATGCTTAGAACCATTTCCATATGAAATTAACATTGATGAAGCATCAACTGCCATCATTGCACTCCTAGCTGAGGCAATTGATACTACAAAAGAAAGGTTTGGAAATTTTGATGAAGCCAAAGTTAAAATTTCAAGAAGTTTAACAGAGGGAACTATGGAGAGGAAAAGAAAGAAAATTGTGAAAAATCTAAAGAAAATGGTTAGTTTAGGTAGTGATGAAGAACCTGAGGATGTACCTTTAGGCCTGACCACTGGACAAGGTGATGATATATCTATAGAAGAGGAAGTGAGTGCATCTGAGGAGATCACTAAGAAAGCTAAGGGTAAAAGACCATCAATTGTAATAGTAACAAATCCAAGCAAAGCTAAACCTAAGGTTCCACCTCCTGTAGCTAATTTTCCAAGGACTAGAGCATCTACTATTAATTCTCTAGCAAAAGTACAAACAAAAGTGTATGAAAAGAAGAAGGTTCAAGAAAGCAATTCTGGAAAGGAAGCTAAAATTGCTCCTAAGGTTGAGCCGAGTAAGCTAGCAAAGAGACCAAGGAGGAAACTAGACTTGGGGATAGATAGTGATGATGAAAAGACTAAAATTGATGAACCCAGTAACATACCTACAACACAATTCAAGAAACCAGCTAGTATTGATGAGGTTTGTGACACTTTGAGGAATTCAACAGGGTTAGCAACTTTAAAGTTCATTAAGTATGAGAAATTGAATAAAGTGGATAAGCACAAATTTCAGGAGGCACTCTTGGATATGATGAGTACTTTCAAGTTAACTCCTACAGAGAAAGGAAACCATGTGTCGAATGAACTATATGATTTTCTGTCAAGCAAATGGGAATTTGCACTTACCATAGAGAGATAGATTAGGGAAGGAACTTTAGCCAAGGTAATACCTGAGTTAACTTCAAAATGAAGAGCCAAATTCATTGATGAATACAAGAATAGGTTTATTCCTAAACTCAGAGGTTATGCTATTCTAAAAAATGATATTGAAGGTGTAGTACAATAGAGTACAAGGATTTGGAAAGAAATCTTTGGACTGATAGTTCCAAAAGACAAGAAATCTAGTGAGGGAACATCCAAGCAAAAGGAAAAAGAAGTGGAGACTACCCTTGAGCCACAGATGACTCAAGGCCGGATTGCTACAGAATAGGACAAGACCAAAGATGCATTAGACTCAACAAAATCTATTGATCTGACTGCAGACAGTCTGATGGATTTCATAGTTGATGATCCAAGCAATTTGAATGCCGAGGAACAAGATATGCCGAGTGGCACATACACTGATTCTCCTATTAAGGCAACTCATATTGAAGAAGGAAAAACCATAGCATCTGATGAGATAATTGAAGTTGTCAATGATCAGAAAGGTGAAGAGAAACAACAAACAAATGCACAAGAGGTAACTTTACAACATCCACCTATTTTAGAGGTTGTCAAAATAGTTTTAGATAGTGGAGTAGTGATGAAGGAAACTGTTGATAAGCCTAAGGAAGAAGAGGCAGTGCAAGTGTTGGTTGATCTACAACACTCTGCATCATCCACTCCCACAGGTCCTAAAACTAGGAGTATGCCTAATCCACAGACAATCCTGACAGAATTAAAAGAGGCAATGGACATTGACACTGTCATAGGAAAAGGTATTATGCAGCCGAGCATAAGTTCACTAGAGTTGAAGAAAAAGAAATTTCTGAAGAAGAAGTCTCAAATTCTAGATGTAACATTAGATGAGGTCATTGTGATTCCACAATGGGATCCCAATGAATTATGTTTTGAACAAATAGGGACTCTTCAAGAATTTCTTAAGAGAAAGAAGAGACAGGAAGAGATGAAAATATAACAGAAGCAAAAGCAGGTGTTGCATTTTATCAAGGACATATTTGCAAAGGATTTTGACTTAGAGGATGAAATTCCTCAAGCTCCAATTATTGATTAGTTAGTCAATATTGTACAAAAGGTAACTAATGATGATATTAACAACAATGAGAAACTCCTACAATGGTTCGAGAAGAGATTTGAGAGCAAAGTTATAGAGAAAATCTCAGAAGACATTGCAACAAAACAGGTTGAGCTTTCTACACTTGTAGAAATTTTGGAGAAAGTTACAGAAAATTTTTATTCTTTGTATCGGAAACTATGTGATGTTGAATTCTTTAAAAAGGATAATCTACAGCTTGTTGAGAAGCTACAGTTAGATTTGAGATCAACTGGCAATACTTTGGGTAAGAATACTACTAGTTCTTTACATCTTACTAAGTTGATCAATGCACAACGGAGAATAATTGAGCTTATGGCTGAAGATGGTTGAATAAGGGCCAAAGTGATAACTATTCAGACAACCCTGTTGCCTCACTTGGAGGTAATACAGAAGGAAATTTCAATTGTAAAAGAGTTATCACAGAGAAATGCAAACCTCTCAACTGTAAAAAGTTTAGTGAGTCTAGCTGCCGAGCTAGAAATAAAACTGGAAGTTATGAAGATTGCTAAGGAAAGCTAGGATACTACATTTGAATCCACTCTACAGCTTCATAAATAATTTTTGGATAAGTATAACTTAACCCCACCAGCAATCAGTGACAAAAACAAGGGGGAAATTGGTAAGGAAGTTGGAAAGGATACAGTATGATACATCAGTACATAATAGGTACACTTGTATATATATTTTTGAAGGCATGTAAACTTTTTTGTATGAGTAATTCCAAGTATATTTCTAGGGGGAGTACTTAGTATACTTAGGCAACATTTTGATGGAATGAATGAAAGTAATGATAAGTGTGTTTTCACCACTAATATCAAAGGGGGAGATTGTTAATCTCTAATTTCTATTGATGATTAGTGACCAACACTTAGTCATTCACTTAGGCAGTTTTAGTTGGCTATCACTGTGGCCGAGCTAAAACTATGCAAGGTCGAGCAACATTTTCAAGCAGTATTTAGGTTTCTAAGTAGTATCATGTCAAGCCGAGTAGGATACTCAGTACCGAGCATAATAGTTTTTGTATACATGTGTGGAATGATTCAAACTTTGAGAATAAGTGATCTGGCTAACTTATATAAGCTTTTTGGGCTGACTTATGTATGCATTTAATATTCTTCTATAGAGTTGGTTATGCATTTAATTGTTTTATCCTATGCATGATCTATTGTAATCATTAATTGTAATACCTTTAAGGTATAGGTATTAGATCTTGATCATTGATCTAGATCTCGCTAGCAGACTTGAACAAATATATTAGATTGCTTCTAAACCCTATTTTGTGTGTGTAAGAAGAGAGAAGACGAAGTGTGTGGTGACTGCATTTTGAAGTGAAATGCACAGAGGGTTATTTTGTTAAGAAGCAGAGATCAAGCACAGTGACAACATAGTGAACAATAGAGTAAAATTATATCAGATTGTGAGATCATAGAAGGTACTAGAAAGAGGAGATCCATCATCAACATCTAAGTGCATAACAAAGGATCAATACTTGAGACATTTTAATCATTGTATCAGGTGAAAATCTCTTAACAAAGTGGTTCTTATAGACCTTTCTAAATCTCCTAACAGAGTGCTTACTTTATTGTAAGTTAAAATCCTTTCACAGGGTAGATTGTAATGATCTTTAGCTCTTAACTAGGCAGACCTTTAACAGGGTAGATTGCATCTTATAATCAACTTTTGTAGCCTTAATAGGCACACTTTATTACTACAGTAGTGGAGAATTTTGTGGGTGTCATACCCACCCCATTTTTACCTATTTGGGTTTCTAGGTTACCAAGTTCTTGTGTTATTAGTTGTTTATTTCATTGTGTGGATGCTATCTGATATTACATTAGATTCATATATGTATGAATGTGGATCAGTTTGTTTTAAGTGTTTAATATTGTAGATCTGATTCACCCCCCCTCTTAGTATCTTTCTTTCCCATTATTGTATTTCCAACAGTAAGGTCCAAGCCAATTATGTTCAAATTTTCCCTTTTGATCTCTATGCTGTTGATTCTTAGGATTTTCACGTAGGACAAGATCTCCCACTTGGAATTCTCTAGGGAAAACATTTTTTTTGAAGGCTTTGGACATGCACTTTTGATAAACCCTCATATGGTCAAATGATGCTTGACGTTTCTCATCTAGAAGTTCTAACTCTTGAAGTTTCATGGCGCGGTAGTCTTCATCTATAACTAGACTATGGAGAGAAACTTGTAGTGAAGGAATATCAACCTCCGAAGGTAACACTACTTTAGCACCATATGTAAGGGAAAAAGGAGTAGCCCCAGAAGGAGTATGAATACTCCTTATATAGGCCAACAAAGCCAGATTTATCTATAAATCCCAATATCTACCATTCTTATAGATTGTTCTATGCAAGATTTTAAGAATGGTCTTGTTTGATGCCTCTGATTGACCATTTACTTGCGGGAAGTAAATGGAGGACCAATGTTGTTTAATCTTGAATTTCTTGCAGAGTTGTTTAAGGTCCTTATTTATGAACTGGCCTCCATTGTCAATGATAATCTCAGAAGGCACTCCATATCGATAAATGATATGTTTCAGAATGAATAGAGAGACTGTCTTGCCTGAGGCAACATAAAGTGGGACAACTTCTACCCATTTAGTAAAGTAATCAGTAGCAGTAATAATAAACTTGTGTCCACCTGATGAGTTGGGATGAATTTTCCCAACAAGATCAAAGGCCCGGCGCTGAAATGGCCAATGAGATATAGAAGGAATGAGCTCCCTACCTGGAGCATGTATCAAGTTACCATGTTTTTGACACTTTTCACATGAATTTGCAAAAGCTACTGCATAAATCTGCATCATGGGCCAATAGTACCCTACCCTAGAAACCTTCGGGCCATGGAAAGACCATTAGAATGTCCCCCATAGATGCCCTTGTGAGTGTCAACTAACACTTGGTTAGATTCTTCCTTTTCTAAGCATCTAAGAAGTGTTCCATCTACACCCCTCCTATACAAATCACCAGTGATAAGGGAATGGCAAGAGGTGTTTCAGGTAAGGTTTCTACATTCAGATCGGTTAAAGGTTTTAGGTATAATGCCATCTCGAAGATAGGAGTAAATGGCACCATAATGGGATGACTCATGACCAACAAGGGTACAAATGACATGGCTTTCTTGGGAGTCAAAGATAGGGTGATGTAGCTCTTCCACCAGGAATTCAAATCTTGATTCATGTTGATCTAGCTAAAGGAGTGAAGCAAGTGTAGCCATAGCATCAGCTGCTTTGTTTTTTGCTCTAGGGATTTGTTAAAATGTGACAAATGTGAAGTAGCATTTCAAGGAATCAACCATTTTATTGTAAGGTACCATTTTCTCATGTTTTGTTTGATATTCATCATTAACTTGGTTGATTATTAGCTGTGAATCCCCATAGATGTGTAACTCTATGATTCTCCATTTTATGGCCATCTTAAGTCCATTTGTTAAAGCTTCATACTCAACAATGTTGTTTGTACATGGGAATAATAAATTTTAAGATAGGAATTGTGTACCCATGAGGAGAAACAAACAATACACCAGCTCCTAAACCATTTAGCAAGTCTACCCGTGAGGGCAGCCTTACTTAGCAAATACTTGAGTGGATCTATTTTTTCTATGAGGTGTATAGTGTGCGCAAGCATGTAATGTTGCAACTTTTGGGAAGAAAACACCACAGCAAGGCAAGCTTTCTCAATGCTAGTGTAGTTAACCTCATATGAAACAAGAGTGCGACTAATGTAGTATATTGCTCTTTCTTTCCCATTTTCATCAAGTTGAGCTAGTAATGGCCCCAAGGAAGATTTTGTTGCTGAAATGTATAGAATAAGTGGTTTCCCTAGGATAGGAGGCATTAAAATAGGAGGATTTTCCAAATATTTCTTGATTTGATCTATGCTCTTTTGAGAATCCTCATTCCAAACACATTTGACTCCTTTATGTAAGTTTTTATTGAAGGGTTGAGCTCTATCTGCCAGTTGTGAAATGAATCTCCTTATAGATTGAAGACATCCTTGAAGACTCCTCATTTGACTACTGTTTCTAGGAGGTGGCATATCTATAATTTCTTGGACCTTTTCAAGGTCCACCTCTATTCTGTTTGCTGAAATGATGAATCCAAGTAGTTTTCCAGAGGTGACTCAAAATGCACACTTTTTAGGATTTAACCTTAGTTGAAATTGTTCCATATGATCTAGAATGACCTACAAATTGTCTAACTATGTATCTCTTTGTTTAGACTTGGCCAAGGTGTCATGTACATAATCTTCCATGTTCTTATGCATCATGTCATGAAAAATAGTTGTCATAACTCTTTGATAGGTAGCTCCTACATTTTTTAATCCAAAATGAATAAAATTCCAACAATAGGTACCCATGCACAAGTGAATGTGGTCTTTTCTTGATCTTCAGGAGCCATCTTAATCTGATTGTATCTGGAAAAACCATCCATCAAAGAATAAATCTCATAACCCGTAGTCATATCTACTATCATGTCTATATTGGGGAGTGGAAAGTCATCGTTTGGGCATTCTCTATTGAGATCTCTAAAATCTATGCAAACTCAAATGGATTTATCATGCTTGGAAACTGGTACAATGTTTGATATCCATTCAGCATAGGCAATAGCTCTTATAAATTTTGCACCAAGGAGTTTTTCTAGTTCTACTTTGACTAGAAGAGCTATGTGAGGATGCATCTTTCTCAATTTCTGTTTAACTGGTTTGACATTTGGAGCTATAGATAACTGATGCATGATAAGATTTATGTCCAGTCCTGGCATATCTGAATAAGTCCATTCCAACATAATCTTCTTGGTCTGTAAGAACTTAGTGCAAGCTTATTTTTCTATTAGTGACAAGGATTCAGCCAAGTGTACCATTTGTGGAACCTCATCTGTACCCAAATTGATTGCTTGTGTTGGTTCAATATGCACTATAGATTGACCTTGAAAATAGATGGGGAGATGATCAAGTACCTCATCCTTAGGTGCCTCAGAGAGGTTTTCACCCTTGGATATGTCATTTCTTTTTACTTTTTTCAGTTCTGACATTGCCACATAGTGGTTTTTTCCATTAGAACACCTATTCTTTTGATTTTATTTTCTTTTTATCTTGTGACTAAGGTACTTGATGTTTGGATCTATCATACTGGTAGCCAACACTGGTGGAAAAGACTACGGGTTCAATGGCATTTAGGTAACAAGCTATCTCATAATCATTTTGGAATTTTAAAAGCTCAAGTTCTTGATAGCGTTGGGACCAATCAATAAGGTTAGGATGAACAAGAGGCAAGTCAATGACTAGTTCAAGATTATAAATGTGAAGGGTATTATCACTGGTGACCGAAGAGTCAAAGTCTATCAAGTATCCCTCTAAGCTACCCAAATAAGGATTCATCCTAACAAACAAAGAATCATCCACTAAGGCAACACGTGGGTTCAAATCCTTTAATCCTACATGTGAATCATTAGATACCTCAAGTGGAGAACTAAAAGTGTGGATAACATCAATATCTCTATCAACTGTGGAGGGATCTGAAAAAGAGTCCCATTCATAATCATTAGAACTTGTATTTGAACTGTGACTAGGATGCTTACACCATGAAGGTTTGGGACATCATGATGCAGAAGGTTCCATTTCATCAAAAGTAGCACTTTCTCTTTCCATTAAACGAACAAGATTCTTTCTTTGACATTCTCTCAAAGGATCTTCTATATCTAATTCTTGTTCTAAAGTTGTAACTGATGCACGGGTGACTGAAATATCTGAATCTCCCCAAAGGAGATTAGTGGAAGGGACCCAATCTTCACACATATCTTGTTGATTTTTCAAATTAGGTACATACTTTGGTTCATCGTCAATATCCAACTTTTCAAAGAGAGGATTAGTATGCTTTTTGTAATTTTCAAATCCTAGGCCAACTGGTTTCTTAGACTTGTGTCCAAATTTAGCATGATCAAGAGGTTTAGATCTAGCACCCAAATTGTGATTAAGAGGGCCGTACCCAGGATAGCCCATCTTTTTGACAAAGGTATACCCTCTTCCATAAGCTTTAGGAGAGGGAGAGAAGTTCTCATTGTACATATTTATTTCTTCTCTATAGATCCAGTCTCTAACAAATGTCTCCTCTTTCTCATCTTGAATAGGCACTGATGATTCCAAAAATTTGCCAAATAAAGTCATAGTTGAAGAGGAAGATTTCTTTTCTGATGAAGGATTTCCATAAGACTGAGGTGAAACTTGTAATGTTGTGAGGGAGTTGAGTTGATACCCCCCCATGCCAAGGTCTATTCACTTAAATTTGTCTTTGCATTCAACTAAGGTTGCATCAAAATCTTCTGCTTCTATATTGAGGGGAACATGAGCCCTTGCTGAAATTGAATTGATAGATAAAGTGTTATCCCTAGGTATACAAATCTCTATGCCATTGTAGGGGAACTTAACACATTGATGGTAGATAGATGACACTTCTTGCATGTCATGAATCCATGGCCTACCAAGCAAGAAATTATACGCAAGGGGTCCAACATCAACTATTTGCAATAAAATATCCTTTTGAACAGGGCCAATCCTAACAAGAAGGATGGCCAACCCCTTGGAACTTCTTTCTACCTCATCATAGGCTTCGATAGTAATCCTTTTTCTGGTATCTATAACCTCTTCAGAATAACCCAATTCTTTCAAAAGACTAAAGGAACAAATATTAAGCTCAACACCCCCTTCTATCAACACACACCTGACATGGGTTCTATGGATCATGACCTCAATGTGAAGGGAAAGATTGTGCGGATGGCTCAAAGCTTTATCATCATCTTCTGAGAAAGTAAGGTAATGAGGGGTAGCAATGTGATTAACCATATTCTAGAATTGATCAATATCTAAGTTGTTGGGGACATTTTCCATGCGCAAAGCATCCTCAAGGATTTTTTTGTCTTGGAGACAACTCTAAGAGCTCAAAGATCAAAATTTGAGCGGGGGTTCTCTACAACTGATCAACAAGATTGTAGCTCAATTTAGGATTAATAGCTGGTTTAAGGTGATAGGCTTGGATGCCACTTGCTTAGGTTTACTAGATTGACTTGAATTGGTTCCTTTAATGACAATGGGACCTTGACTTTGGGTAACAACATTAAGGGCTTGAGATGATCTTCTAGAGTTGGGACCCCTTAGCACCACAAAAGGTTCTTTATCAAAAATAGGAGGAGAGTCTTTATCTAGATCATAACCATAAGGATCTCTTCCACTCATCATGTTAACATTTTCTTCTACAAATTCGAGCATGTTGATGGTATTCTCCACATCTATGTAAGTGTAATTGATCTCAGCTTTGCCATTCTTAACTTTAGAGGTTTCCCCCTTTTCATATTTTGGAAAAGGTTCCTTGAATGCCTCGTGATTGGCATTGGTGTTTAATCCATCTATTGTAATTTGTTTACTCTCAAGGAGATCTTGAATGATATTCTTGAGTTTCCAGCAGTGTTCAACATCATGTCCAATACCATTATGAAATATGCAATAGGCCTTCTCCTTCCACCAATGTGGTTTAACTTCAGGTATATGAAAATGCGCTGCATCTTGAGGATGTGCCAGATTGTTATCAATAAGTTTCTTCAAAATTTTCTCATATGAGTCACCAAGTTTTGCAAATTGACACCTTTCACTCTTAGGCTTACCTTAGTAGATTGGCTTACTTTCCTATTGATTGGATGTATTGAGCTTCATATCTTGAACACTACTAGATAAATGAAGCACAGGTTAATCTTTAGGTTGGGAGGAATCCACAACTCCATCATTAACCACTTGTTTGTTCCCATTCCAATATTGGTTCTTCCCTTTATCCTTGTTAGAGTTGTTGTTGTTTTGACCATTGTTGTTGTTATTTCCATGTTTAGTCAAAATTAATTGTTCTCTTAAAACATCCTTGATTCTACATGCGGTCTCAACCATGGTGTTGAATGAATCAAAAACCATTTTCTTAACTTCATACTGCATTTTGGGTACCAAATGACTAACAAGAATGTCAATCTTTTCATTATCAGGAATAGTTCTAGAATATAAAGAGCACTTTTGTCTCCACCTTTGCAAGAAAGTAACAAAGGATTCTCCTTGATTTTGCTTTAAGCTACATAAGTCCAACAAGGTGATAGATCTTGAAACATTGTATGCAAAGTGTTGAACAAATCTATGAACAAGCTCTTTGAAAGTCTTAACATGGGGAGTTATCTTAGTAAACCATTCCATTATTCATCTCTCCCTCAACAAATCTGTAACAGTCACGGTGTAGATTGCCTCCCTCGGTGTTCTATCTACATGCGTAGAATCCTGGTGTAGATTTCCTCTCTCGGCGCTCTCTCTACACACTCATAATCTTCTGAGCTCTTATACCATTTGATGCAGAGCGCACAGCGGTAATCTTCAAATCTGCAACTTCATAATATCTTTCTCCAAACAATGAATAAGAGGTTCATAATAATGTCAACTCAATCATTATTTTTTATATTCTATCATTGAATTAATCCCACCACATTAACTCAACATTACATTCATTGATTCCTTCTACATCCCAGAGACAATCATTTGCAATTAAAAAAAAAGAAATATCTTCCTAACTGGCCGCCACCTTTCTCTTAAATTCTAGATGCCGAGTATAAGTTATAAAGATCTTCGACCATCACTTGAATGATCTTCAATGTCTTCCAAATCATTCTGGATAACTATGCAAATATCCTTTCACCGTGACTATGGCAACACAAGTTTCTCGGGTCCTTGCGGCATAAACAGTCTTACTAATCCCTTTGATAACACTGCATGAGTCGATACCAACTTGCAAATACATAATGGTTTCTTGAAACCATTACAAACTGAAACATATCAAATGGATCGATTAAAATCATCCCAGATCAGCCTATTACATACATTAACAACAAAATCTTGCCAGATATAATAAAATTTAATGTCCAAACCTGAGCATAGACTAATGTAGATGGTTCGATGCTGATTTCTAATACCTCAAACAAAACTGATTAATAACCAAAACACATCCCTGCATATCGATTTCCATTTAATGAAGTGAAACCATATACCATTTACTGTTGCATCACTTGTAAAAGATGTTAAAAATCCAAAATAATAAAACTTGAATCATCCATCAACTCGATACTTAACATATCTGTTCTAATCTTCATAACAATGATCAATAGAATCGACAAAAAGGAAACACATAGCACTTAATAAAATACACATTTTCATTGATATTCAAGGCCCATAAACTTCCATGGCTCTCTGGTCGAAGACCAGAGAGCCCATACTTTTCTAAACTTCAACATTATGCTACAGCCTATATGTCGATTCTCCCTCTACTAACTATCTATCTCTTCATTCAATTACATTACCATCTTTATAGATGGTTACAAGACGGTTACAAACCGTTCACCTTTTTCATGACTCTTCCTATTCCCTTTCAAGCTTTGCTTACACATAGCATATAATATCTTTTGAACACATTAAATTGTACAATAATAAATCAACTGCTTATAAATATGTTTTAATGAAATTCTAAAAATGACTCAGGTATGTTAAATTTGAAGGTGGAGGTGGTGCTCCTGCACCACTTGTCCCTTAAGACTTCATGAGAATAACCTCATAAGGTATGAATCATCTTGATGGAACTCAAAATTTGTGGTATAAAACTAGCACACATGATCATGTGGATCTCCATTCCCATCATATTTGTCATATTGAGGAATTTCAAACTTTCTAGGAAATTCTTTCATATCAACACTCTTATCAAAAGGATTAGGACAAATTGAGTCCAATGAGAAAGAATTCTTAGGTGCGAACATCTTTTCCATTGTTATTTTCATTTCGTTGAGCTTCTCCTCTTGGGATGGACCTTTCTTCTTAATAATTTTATCCACATCAAAGTTGTAAGGGACCCTAGCACCCTTGTTGATTAGACTCTCTAGGAACTTATCCTTGTTTTGCTCCACATATTTCTCCACATACTATTGAAAAATTGGTTCTTGTTGCATTTGCATGAAATCTTGGAAGGTGCGATCAAAGCTTGAGCCACTACCCCCATATTGTGAACCATAATGAGCACGCTGTAAAGATGACCTTGAGTTCCTAGGAGGGGTTTTTCTTCTATGATGATCATGTCTAGAACTCTTCTTCCTCTAGGGCTAGGAGATCATGATGGTGATCTTTAATGTCTCCTACTTCATGGAGTCCTAGGAGGAGTGGATGGAGGAGAACTGTTTCCACCACTAACATGCATATTGTTGAGTGGATCATTGATTTGTTGAGCCAAGAGCCTATCTCACTCCTCTTGAAAGGCTTTTCTTTCCATTTCTATCAAAGTTTGTTTCTCCAACTCTAGATGTCTAATTTGTTCTTCCTTATGAACTTGCTCATCTTGAAATGATTTCTTCTCATGCTCAATCCTCTTGAGTCTGTCACTCATGTAATTGGTAGATGTTTTAAGAGGTGAGCTTGGTCTTGAATTTTGAAACAAGTTGTTGGTATAAGTTGTATTGACATGAATATCATAAATTTCATCTCCTTGTTTCTCATGTTGTGATAACTCATCGTCATAAGCATGTCTCTTACCTCTCTCTCTCTCTCAGCCCTTTGGTGTGCATCCAAATATATTTTTGAAATAAGGGGTGAGGTTGGTCTACTATTATGAGAGGAACCACTAGATGAAATAACATTCCCATACTTCACAAACATGTCATCAAGACATTTATCCCTCTCTCCCTGAGTCATTGGGTAACTCATATCCATAGAAGAGTGAGAAGATGATATGGGGATACCCAACTCACTAAGATGACTCTTGGAATCAAACCACACTTCTGAAGTATTCCTAGGCGATTGATCAAATATGGGTTATTTTCCCTTATGTCTTTGGCAAGTTTGTACTAAGGGTAATTGGTTAAAAACCACTTGAGGTCATTTTCCTTGATTTACTTGATATCTTGTTGTAACTGACATGAAAAAAAAGGTACTAGCTGATAGGATGACCCTAAAAAATGTTGGTACCAAAATAGGATAGTTAAGGCATTAACTTGTCCAAAAAGAGGCGATAAGATAGAAAATTGCAAAGAGGGATAAGCCAACACTGCCACAGAGGTGCCCAATAAATGGGTGAATACCCTAACACATATGGATCAAGAGGATGGTCTTACCCAAATTATATTAATTGAGATTGAAATTGTATGAAATTAGATGGACAAGAGACTACCAAAACTCTCCAAGTGTGTTATCAAAGAATCTAAAGGTTTATCTTTTCAACAAGGACAGTTTCTAGCTCACCAAGCGCTAAGCAAGGTCACTTGTGAAATCAAAGATCACAAATCCAAGAGGTCAAAATGCAATAATCCTAAGAAAAAATAAGCTTCTAACAGTGAGGTAAGTAATCCAATCTAACCTGGATCAACCCAGAAAACTAAAAATGATAGGCCAACAAGTTAAACAGGCTAAAAAATGGTAGCAAACAGCTCACTGGCAGGCAGTTTCATGCGACGAAATTATTTCTCCCATGAGGATTTGCACAGGACCGTGTGAGAAAATTCATAGGAGCACGAGGAAAGATTAGACTGGTGTAACAGGATAACAACAAATTGGCAAGATATCACACGAGGATTCTCAGATAGCCGCATGAGGAAACACAGGGAACGGTGTGAAGAAACAGTTTTCTCGTGCAAGGAAAGGACATAGAACTCAATTTTTGATTGTTTTAATTGACCAACTAGATGTATTAACATATTTTATCATGACTCAGGCATGCAATACAAAAATCAGGGAGTTCAAGCAATCAATGTCTTCAAATAATGAGTAAGGGACAAAGCAACCTTACACATGAACATGGATAGTGTCATAGTATTTCTACTCCATAAGAATGTTACTTGTGTATGTTCTCAAAATGTTTTCCAATCACGCACATAGTCCTAGAGAATAAAAATTTGGTTGCACTATGGTTCTTAGTAATGGCTTGACTCTACAACTTTTTCAATCTCAAGTGGGTGAAATCCAATCCCGGTGCACCGAGGTTTTGACACAGCCCAACAATTTAATCAATCAAGAGCTGTTGAGGAGATCTGACAACCCAAAAGAAACTACACCTATGGAGATTTCTTCCACAAGGACATTTATATAGTGGTTGTTGCTACCATGGTGAAAATGGATATTACTGCTTGAGATTTCATCCATATGGTTTACCCAATAAAGGGAATGTCCACTACGGTTAACCCTCTCTAATAAGGAAGACTCACAATGTGAACCACATGGGGACTTGGTTTGGATTCAAGGGTTCCAAGTTTCTGATTCTCCCAAAAGGGAAAAGAGCATAATCCTCTAGCCTCTTCACCTCACCCAAACATAGCAAACAAGATTAATTAACCCACTAATTTGAAATCACCTCTTCCAAGGCTCACACAACAACAAATGACACCAATCTCCCCAAAGAGAGAAAGTATCACCAAAAGTTGAAGCCCAAACCAAGTTGACCTATGAGATAAAAACAAATCCTTCCCTACCTACAAGGGGAGCTATCATCAAGAAGAGCTTCACATGTAAGACAAGTGAATGAAGCCCACTCTCACAAGATCGCCACAAATAGTGTTCATAGGGCCTAATTACTATGTGAAACATATATGCAAGAAAGCAAATCTAGGTTCACTTTTAGAGCACCAATTGGAAATGTGGTCTACGAAAGCAAGAAACACTCAAGCTAAACACATGATAGGTTCATTTTATTTCAAAATCCAAATGTTGTAGAGATCAAAAAAATACCTCAAATCCAATGCAACATGAATTGATTTATTGTTTATCCAAGCAAGTCCAAATCAACAACAGCAACAACAACAACAACAAATCAGAAACCACCAGAAAGAGTAAACATGAGTGGTTAGCCAAAGAAAATAGAGATATATAAATGTATCAATGAAAAATAGATCTGTTGTGCAGAATCTCACATGAGGATTTGCATAGAGCCGCACGAGGATTCACACAATGCAGCGTGAGGATTCGCACAGTGTCACGTGAAGAAGTGTAAAGGCGCGTGAAGAAGTGCATAGACAATAGAAAAATAGTAACAGAATAGATCCATATCCTGGTGCCAAATGTCGGGTGAGGATTTGCACAGAGCTATGCGAGGAAACATAGAATCCAACAAAATCTCGCCTACAGACCTGCAAAATCTCGTGCGAGATTTCCCTGTAGAAAAAAAAAATAGAAAGTACAAAAAAGATAGAAAATACATAAATCCAAAAATAAATTATGAAAAATAGCTATGTGACATAAACGAATCTTCTACCCCATGGTGGGTGCCAAAAATGTGTACTAAAAAGTAGTCACACTTCTATGAATCATTTCATTCAAAGTTGCTCAAGAACGAGGCCTCAAATATCAATTCATAGCTCCCTATTCATGGAGTGCAAAGGTTTTTAATGGAGACCCTCAGATTGACCTAGTTGTGCCCATGCAAGTACACCATGAAATGAGAGATTCAATGCATGAAAATGACAATTATTCTATATGATTGCAATGCATGAAAGGAAATTAATCTAAATGATAACAATGCATGATTAATCTGTGGAAGGAAATATGCAAATTTAATCTATGAAAGTAAACATGAATCTAATCTACATGAATAGCCATGGATGCAAGAAGACAAGAAGAGAGAAGTTGCAATGTCCAAGATTGAGTGCTCAAATTCTCCTCCAAAATTGCTCTCCAAACCTACAGCATAACAATACCCAAAAATCCTATATATTAGAATGAGAAGGAGAGGGCTCCTTATAAAGAAAAGTGAACGGTTGAGATTAAGAGGCAAAAATCAAAGGCTATGATTAAGAGGCAAAAAACCCACACTTAGGAAGATGTGAAGAAAAAGGGATTTTTATTTAAAAAGGGAGATTAAATCTTTTAATTAAATAAAAATGATCAAACCTTAGGAAATATTGAAATAATTGAATTAATTACAATTTGATCAAGGAAATTGATTTGAATTGAAAATGTTGCAAATCATTGATTCAAGAATTTGATAAATTGATAAATGATAAATGGGGCCCATAGTCTAGGCGACCATTTTAGGGTGCATAAAGTTATATAATTTTGGGCGATACCATTTACAAACATTCTTATAATATTTTTATATTAAGATGTCTTGGTAGAACCAAAGTTTTGATAGCTTTAGCGGAAGCTCATTCTGGTTCTTGTGGAGGACATTTTGGTGGGAAATCTTTAGTTAATAAACTTCTTGAAATGGGATATTATTGGCAAATAATGGAACAAGATTCATTTACATTTGTTAAGAAGTGTCCTTAGTGTCAGAAAAATGGTGATTTAATTCATGCTCCTGCTCATGAGTTTCGTAATCAAGTTGCTCCGTGGCCTTTTAGCATTTGGGGATTTGATCTTATTAGAAAAATTTCACCAGCTTCTTCTCAAGGGCATACATACATTCTCATAGCTACAGATTACTTTACAAAGTGGGTAGAGGCTATTCCTCTTCATTATACTACTACGGATGTTATTTGTGATTTTATTCTTAATCATATTATAGCATGATTTGGTATTCCTTCAACGATAGTTTTGGATAATGGTACAGTGGTACTTCTTTCAAGAATAAAGAAGTCACAAAATTATCTGAGAAATATCGTATTCAACATAGATTTTCTACTCTCTACTATCCTCAATCTAATGGTCAAGCTAAAGCATTGAACAAAGTTATTGAACAAATTCTAAGGAAAATAGTCAATAAGCATGCGAAAGATTGGCATACTCAACTTACTTATGCTTTATGGGCTTATAGGACTAGTGTTTGCATTGCCACGAGTACTTCTCCTTATAATATTGTTTATGGTACTGATGCTATTATGCCATTAGAATTAGAAATACCTTCTTTACGTGTTTCATTCCATGGGATAATTGATAAAGATACTTTTCGGGAACAATGATTACAAGAATTAGGGATGTTGGATGAACAATGAATAAATGCTTTGAAGCATATTAAGGCTTATCATAAATCACTTCAAAAACCATACAATCATAAGGTGATTGAATAGTCATTTTTCGTAGGTGATTTAGTCTTATATGAAAATCAAAGGAATGTGAATGCTTTACCTGGTGAAAAAGGGAAATTTAGCCCTAATTAGCTTGGATCTTTTGTGGTTATTGAGGATTTTACTTCAGGTGCTTATAAGATTTCTAATATGAATGGTTTTCCCCTTAAGGAACCTATAAATATTATGCATCTCAAATGTTATTATCTCTAATGCATCAAATTTTCTTCATGTATTTATGTATTCCCTATAGAATAGTTATGTTTGTTTTGTAGGTTATGTGATTTGAATACATTTATACATTAATTTCATTTCTTTCTTTATGTTAATTTTTTATGTATTGATGAAAAGAATAAGTAATCAATAATAGAACTAAATGGTCAAGAGAAATGTTCATATATAAATATTCATGGGTTTGGTACATATATGGCACATATGCCATGGCTACCAATCTCTATCTCTATGCTCTGGGGGTCAGTGACTCCCAACTCTTTCTTCTCTATGGTGTGAGGCTGAAGATCTCGGTATGGTAGTCTGTGTGTGACTCTTTGATATGCTCATCTCATTATTGCACTTATGAGCTCTTTGTAGGTCAGCCATCAATCTCTCTTCCCTTTCTTTTCACAACCTCAGCTCTCAGTGGACATATGCAAAAATATCTGCATGTCAGCCGAGATCTCTCTACCTAATAAGGGACTCTCGCTCACTAGTTGGTAGTCAGTAGGATAAATAGGCATCCTTCAGAACCTTAGATACAAAGCTCCTCCACTCTGTTACGCTAGCTGCAGAATTCAAACATATCTTTCTTTTAGTACTTCTTCAAGAAAAACATTTACTTAAAATATTTTAATCAATTACATAGATCATACTTGGATCTCCCTCCTGAGTATCACCAAAGGATCTAGATGGTGGGGTCATGGAGTGACTACCCTCTCCTGACTCACTGCATCTAGGTCTAGGTGGTGGTGTCTCTGTATGTGCATGGGGAGGTCTTCATGATCTCAATGGTACAACATGGATCACTTTATCATCTGCATCTGTACTACCACCTAGGGGTATATCTTCTCCTTTCATACACTCCCTCATCCTCTCTCTCCTCTGCTCTCTCCTCCTCCATGGGATCTCCCTCGGTAATGGGCTCCTCCTCATCTCTATGATCCTCCTCCTCCTCCTCTGGTGTATCACCACCTCAGTGCATCCTCTTTGAAAGACCTGGATCACCTGTAGGGTAGTCATCAGGGAAGATGAGATGGGTCCCCTATAGACTCTAGTATCTGAAATACTCTCTTCTCACCCCTGGTGGGATATAGTAGGATCCACCTCTATATCCTTGGTCTCATCTATATTTCTATCTACAATATCTTCTACTATAGGTCAGCATATGGCATCGAGTCTCTGATAATATCTCATCGGGTATCCGTACCGAGGTACTGTCCGGGGGACTCCCTGTGTCAAACCAAACTGTCTCATAACTCTATCATAATAATATGGCATCACTGTATGACTGGTAGGACCCTCTAGCAGCTTTCACTATTGGGAGTGTCTCAACTAGTGTCAAGTATCTGGTCATCCTGTCATCCGATAGTATGGTCTCCATATCACATCCACACTTGGTATACAATCAAAGCGTACCCTCCAAAAGAGGATATCTTCATACTGCTAGACATATGCTAGTAGATATGATAAGGCTCTTGGTGTGCTTACATCTACCATCACCAGAACACCCTTTGGTTGGGTACATGTGTAATGCTCAAACATCCAAACCTGTAACAACGTGCATATGGTAAGACTCTCCCACGGAAATCTCACTAACTAACTCAAATCATGGTAAAGATGGGCTAACATGCTGCAGCCCCATGAGAAAACAATCTTGTCATTCTCCATCCTACATACAAGATGGGTGAATGGTGCTAAGACAAGTGTACCCTTTGTGTTAGGTATTACAACCAAAGAGAGTATACATAGCATCACTCTCTGTACCAAGGGTGTCGGACCTGCTAGTATGACTGATAGAGTGATCTAATCTAATCAGGTCCTCATCTATGGTACTCATCCCAAATAATACTCTCCATCTAAAAACACCTTGGGAGGACCCCACTATACACTCAGACTAATAGGCTCACCTCAAACTGGAAGTTGTAGGATCCTGTACACATCCTCTAATGTGATCGTGATCTCTCCTGATGGAAGATGGAAGGAACCAGTGTCCTCCTCCCACCTCTCTATCATGGCTGATATCATGGACCAATGGAACCTCATTTGTGGTAGGATTGCTACCCAGTAGAATTCAACATCTCTCAATAGTTTTATCTCCTCTTGCTGTAGCTCAGACAAGTTCTCTTTGACAGTCAATAGAAGCCCTCCAAAGGGGTGCTCTCAGAGACAGACAAGATCTTGTTAGCACAAACAACATCATATCAGTAATCTATCATCAAATAACTACAATTCTCACTTTACCTAGTCAAGGTCAACCTTTTTGGGTCAAGGTCAACCTTTCTGGTTCAGGGTCAACCTTTTTGGGTCAGGGTCAACTTTATCCCCAGAAAGGATAGGACCTTCCCAGTTATGGTTTACCTACAAAGGTCAGGGTTGATATAACTGGGTCAGGGTCAACCTTTTTGGGTCAAGGTTGACCTTCCCTATAAAAATAGGAATTTCTCAATTAAAAAAATCAAAACAAGGCACCTGCGTTAGGCAGTGGTTGTCTGTTGGCCAGACACTCTCTCAAGACCTCCATGCAACTCGCTTGAAGTTCTTCTCTCTTTGGCATCTTGCTCCTCAATTCTAAGCTCTACAAATTGTAAGAATGAGAAAGTAAGTGTTATTCATCTTATTTATAGCTTCAAATTAGGGTTTTATTAGGGTTTCATTTGAATTCACTTAGGTCAAATTCGAATTTCCTTTTACATGTATTTAGATAAGAATTCAATCTTTTCATCATAACATGAGTTTGGTAGATCCATTTTTAGTGCTGTCAGTGGCATTGGAATCGTGATTTAGATACCTAACCTCTTAAATAGGTTTAGGAAGATATTGAATCCTTATAAATTTTTTAGAAAATGAATTTTAAACAAATTGCATATCTAGTGTATAGATCTAACTTTATCACCCTGTTTCACCTTTCAGAATCAGTCTATTTCACCTTTCAAAATTAGTAAGCCAAAACAGGGGGGGCATAAGGGGCTCTATGAATTTCTCAAAAACATCTTAGTAAGGCCTATGTTCTATATGGATATTCATTAATATTGTGTATTTTAGGTTGTAGATACTAACGGTTTCTTGCAGGATCTCCACACTGAGGAATTGGTTATATCCTTTTTACTTTACAATGTTTTCTTACTTTAGCTTGCATATTCACATAGTGTCATACCTAAGCTAAAGTGGGGGATAAATGTACCATCTTAAAATGGAAGAACTTACATTTTGGTAGGTTAGCACCCTCTTTTAGTACATTTTGATATTAGATTTACATTTAGGATGCACATACACTTGATTCTGCATTTCTAGGTGAAATTAGGGTTAGGGTACTTTGGGTCCTCCTTAATATCCCTTTCTATGACTCCATTTTGGGTAGAACCTATGTATTGGCTTTCCTAAATATTCATCACACTTAGTATTTGGCCTTTGTGCCTCTATCCAACATACTGGTGTGTTTTCTCACCTTCTTGGGTCCCCGGTTGACCTGGGAATCGTACAGATTTCCCGAGGAGACTAGCCTGAAACCTCAGTTATGGGTTGAGGTTGATTCTGACCTAGGTCAGAATTGAGGTCAACCTTAACCTAGATCAAGGTTGAGGTCTTTTGACCTAGATCAAGGTTAAGGTTGACTTTGACCTCTGTTAGGTGATGGTCCCCACATTCAAATCTGGAGCCTATCGGGGTTCTAAAACTTAAAATAGGTCCCCAGGTCTGGATGTGGAAGTGTTTTCCATGATATTTAGATTAATACATCCCCTCCTTGGTTGTTGATTGCAATTGGACCATAATTAAAGGTGAAATTTAAATTTGAGTCCCTTGCATTGCCCTAGGAGGGCTATATTGAGATCTCTATATAAACACTCTCTTTTGCCTTCATTTGGACATGGAAAAAGAATCGTAAGATGATATGATGTAATTATGATTATGACATGATGATGATGAAAGAAATAAATAGGATGATATAGAAGGATAAGACATGATGATGCATTAAGATATTCAAGCACTTTTGTGGACAAGCCATTGTGGATCTTCTTTGGAGCAAGAGAGACATCTTCCTTCCTTCCTTCTTCTTGGATCCACCATTTTCAACCTTCAAGAATTCAAAAGATATTATCATGGGATAGAAATTATAGATTGTGAGTTTTTTAGGAATAATTTAGCCTTGGGGGCTTGGTATGCTTTCTTTATCACATTCAAATCTATGCATTGCTTTCTCATTTTCAATTCATGTTAGGGTTTTTAATCTAGAGGATTAGATCTTGACATTACACATTTAAAGCTCTTTCCAAGAGAAAAACACACACACACATTCTATTATATTTGGATATTCATGGAGGTGGAGATCACCAAAATGGGGGTTTGACTAAGGCAAAACCCTATATAGCCACCCCAAAACCCCTCTTTTTCAGATATTTGTAGGTGTTGTTTCGGGAGTTACAGATTTGGGAACAGTGGAACAAATTACAGATCCAGATACCCTTTTCAGCAAACTTTTGGTATCCGAAAATAGAATTTCAGTCTGAGACTTTTTAGGTCAATTTGTCCCTAGGGTGCAATCAAAAATTCTAGCCAATGGTGACATTGACTTGATGGTACAAATCAGAACTGTGTCAGAACAAAAAAAGATTTCTGGGTTTTGTTCATCTCTGTGTTTCCATTCCAAATCCAGTCTCAAATTTTTGAGAAATTCAACATAGGCTTCAAAAAATGACATTTTCAGATCTACTATGATGTGAGGTAGGTATTTTATTCCATTAATCTTTGCTTTCAATTTCAAGTCTCTATCCATTATCAAATACAAAAATTAAATGTAAAGGGTTAAATTATGACATTGGTCTCTTTTATATATGAATATCTATTCTGCAAAGTCTATCTGGGAGACCATCCACATTTTCTTCTTTATAGCTATTACTTTAATCATTTAGACTAATATTAGAAAATATATTTACTTTTTTAAAGAATATTTGCAATTCATTTTTTAATTTTATTCTTCATATTAACTTTCCAAATTATTTTGAAAATTTTAAATTTCATTGAAAAACAATAAATTTTGATAATACCATAATCTAGTAGTCTCTTTAAATTTATTTTGATTCCTTCATAATATGTAGGCAAAGTGAAGAATAGATTTTTTGTTTAAGGACCAACCCTATCAAAGTTTTGTAATGAAAATGGACCTTTCTAAGGCTTATGATAGGGTGGACTAGTTTTTTCTTCTTAAAGTTCTTAAGGCTTTTGGTTTTGATGATAAAGTTATCAAGTTAATTTTTTAGCTGATCTCCACCCCTTCTTTGTCGATTTTGGTCAATGGATCTCTTACCCCATTCTTCAGACTGCTTAGAGTTATCAGATAAGGTGACCCTATATCACCCATTCATTTTAATATAATGGTTGAATTTATTGGAAGATACATTAGCAAGTTGGTCTCTTAGAGTTAGATTAAAGGGCTCAGCCCCTCTTCTATGAGTTTGGTCTATTCTCACCAGAAATTTGTTGATGATACTATCTTTATGAGATTATCTACTATAAAGGAGGCCAGAACTCTTAATTCCACTCTGAATTGTTACAACAATGCCACATGCCAACTCATTAATTGGGATAAAATCTCCATTTTGTTCATTAACACCCCTAAGGAAAGAAAATGCCGTATTGCTAATATTCTAGGTTGTCAAATCAAGCAGTTCCCTTCTATTTACTTGGGGCTTCTCCTATGTAGGAACTCTTTTGAGTCTTTCTAGAATAGTTTGGTGGAGAAGTTTCACAGAAAGCTTGTAGGATGGAAAGGGGAATTGTTAAGTCAAGTTGGGAAAGTTCAACTCTTGAAGTCCTCCCTTCAAATCCTCCCAGTCTATGCTCTTAGCTTATTCAGAATTCCTAGGAAATATTCTGAATCCATTAAGAATATTCAAAAATCCTTCTTTGGTCGAGAGTGGAAGAAAGAAAATGTATTTCTCTAATTTCTTGGGAGAAGGTTTGCAAACCTCAATGTTTGGGTGGTCCAGGTCTAAGAAGTATTAAAACCCTCAATCATGTCCATCTTGCAAAACAAATCTAGAGGGTATACAGTGGTACTAGGGAATGTAATAGTATTTGGAGAAATAAATATTTGAACCCTCTCCCTTCCTTATATATTTTCGTATCTTCCCATGAAGGTTTGTCGGGATCAATGATCTAGAATAACATCCTCTAGGCTAAGTAGACTGCTACTATTGGAAAGGCCCGGTCTATTGGTAATGGTAGCAATATAAATTTCTGGGATGATATCTGGCTTTATCAGTCTTCTCTTTGTATATATAAAGCTTTCTCTCCCTTTATGCAGTCCTGTTAGGACATATTTGGTACCTTGGTTGTTGACTACTGGAATGATAACAAGTGGGTTGATCTTAATGAGATCAGTCATCTTCTTAATCCTTTAATGGTTCTTCTTAATGAGATTAGTCATCTTCTTAATCCTTTAAATCATCTTCTTAATTTGATGTCCCGATTCCAGGAGCCTCCCCCTTGCTGGTCTCAAGCTTGGATTCAGGGTCTCATTCTGAAGGTGAACATTTTATTCTAGATTCTTTTGTAGAATAAAATTCTTACTACTAATAATTTGTGTCATAGGCATTTCTTTCTTCCCAAAATGTGCTTTCTTTGCATGAATGATGAAGATACTTTCAACCATATCTTTATCCATTGTGTCTTCTCTTCCCAAAACCGGTCTCATATTTTGAAGAAGCTAAATTTGTATTGGATCTTTCCTTTCTCTATTCATAAGTGTTTGAGTGGTTGGACCTTCTTTTCTTCTAAAAAATTCATTAATAAATTATGGTCCTTCATCTTACCTCATGTTTTATGGGGAATTTGGAAGGAAAGGAATAATAGAATCTTTAGAGACATCGAAGCTCCTCCTGATGTGGTGTATGGTAAAATTGAGAGAGAAATTGTGGAAAACCTATTGGTTTTAAGATCTTCATTCTCTCCTTGCAAAGATACTGATATCAACATCTTCAAATGTTGGAAAATTCCTATGGTTTCTCTCAGGATTTTGAAGTTGGCTTGTAGAGATGGTTGCAAATGGAGCTACTCGCCTTATAGTTTGGTCAAAGTTAATTTTGATGGGGCGACCAAGGGAAATCTTGGGCCAGATGGGTGTGGGGGAGTGATAAGAGATGATTTTGGCCAGTGTGTTGTGGTTTTGGTTCTCCCCTTAGGCTCTCAGACTAACCACTTAGCTAAGGATATGGGGGCTCTTCAATCCCTCATGTTTGCAAAAGAAATTGGATTCACTAAGGTTTGGCTTGAAGGAGACTTTAAAAACACAATTAGATGTCTTAAGGGTATGACTCCCCCTCATGGACCATTAAAAACATTATATATAAGGATAGGTATATTATCAATTCCTTTGATAAATGTTATGTATTGCATAGATTTAGAGAGGTTAACTCTATGGTGGACTGGTTAGCTAATGTTGCAGTTAAATCAGACAAAAAAGTGACTTGGAAAGATGAGTTGGACCTACCCTATGATGCAAAGGCTATATTAAATCATGACAAGATGAAAGGATATTTGAGTGTAGTTAAACCTGATCATGATGCCCTTTCCAATGACCCAAGTAATAATGAGAAGTAAAGGTGGATATCTAATTGACCATTTAGTTAGTCATCATGATATGATTTCGCACACTTTCTGGGTGTTTTTTATCCTTTATCGACTTGCTTTTTCAAATAATTGCATTGTTATTCAAGCCTTAATTTTTCCTCTGGTTTATCTTGTTATTGTGCTTATGGGGGGAAATAGAAAGAGGAGGGAGCCCTTATCCTATGAGGATTGGAAGTAGAAGCCCAAAGTTTGGGAGATCTTGGAGGTAGGCAAGATGACCAATTTCATGGAGCGCTTGTATGGGCGCAACCATTCTATTAATAGAATGTTTAACAAGGAATGAAAGGATGGGAATATGACTATAGGTGGGAGAAAGGTCAATATTGACGAAGGGATGATTGGGGAAGTCACAGGCATGCCCACTGTGGGGAAGAATTTCTACAGAGATCAGAAGCTTATTGAAGTTTCCATGATGAAGTTTCTAAATGAGCAGGAGGAGAGGGACATCCTGGTCAAAATTGATAAAACTTACTAATATCTCATGGCTATAAGAAGATCTGGAGGCTGGTTCTCTTCACCATCATACAATACATCACTCTGGAAGGGAGATTCTCTAGAGTGTATGGTTACCATTTCGTGTTGTTGAACCACTTCTGGCATAATTAGGTGTCTTTTCCCTATTTTCTCTTCTGTTCTTTTAACTCTAGTATCAAGAGGGCTAGGATCAATCCTGATATAAATCATGCCCTTCATGAAGGGCTTTTGGTCCTTATTGATAACCATTTTAAAGCTAACTCTATTGAGTAAGCAATTTCTGAGCATTCAGCCTCGAATGAGGATCTCTTGACTCTAATGAGTCTGAGGAGGATGGGGATTATGATAATGAGATGGAGGAAGATATTTATCTTGATATCCCGAAGAGTTCAACTAGCAAGGGCAAGGGAAAAATGATGGGCTCTGGGTCTAGCAAGATCAAGAAAGGGAAGACGATAAAAGGATGGAGTGAAAAGAAAATCAGGAGGAGATTTGGGTTGAGGAAGGTGTTGATGGTAGCGAGGAGATGGATACTGACTTTGAGGATAATGTTATGTCTTCTCGCAAGAAACCAAATATTTTAGCTTCTATGGTCAGAAACTCTAAGAATGTCGGTAGGGATACCCTTCTTTCCTTCCCCTACTTGCAGCCCAGTGAAGTTGAATCCCATGGACTCCGTCATCCCTCTCCCTCTTGTGCACCTAGGACTAAGAATGTGTTGAATAATTTTTTGGAAGAGGATAGGTTTGTGAAGAATGTGAATGGTTATGGTTATATTCCTCAGAGTGATCTTCATACCTAATGTTGTTATGGGTACCCACAGGGAGGACACTTCCCTTTATGAATTTAATAAATGTAGAAATGAGCCCAACATGAATGTTCTGCAAACATATAAGGAAGGGGATATGGATTTTTATAAGGTTGTTAAATTGGGTTTTAAAAGAGGTTAAAGATTTGAAGAAAAATCAGAGGGACTTTTCTAGCAAACTGGATTTTTGAGAGGCAATTGGGGTTGGAAAGGACAAGTCCTTCCTGAAGAACTTAAATATTTCACCAAGGTCACTAATGATGTTGATGCCAAGACCAAACCTAATCCTTTGGATTTGACAAAGTGGATGCAAAATATTTTGTACTTGAGAAAAGAGTTAATGAATTGGAGGACACTCTCAAAAAGATCGATGAACAAAGCTTTAAGATCTTCAAGGATTCTTCAAAACACCTAATGATCCTCATTTCCAAGATGGAGAATACCAACAAGGAAAAGGCTATTATTTAGTTTTTTGATAATAAGGACACATGGCATGCTGATGTTCCTGATGGGCTAGGTAAGAGAACCCGTCCTAACATGAAGATGATTGTGCAGAATGCTAACAAGGACATAGAAGGTTTGAAGAAACTTGTCGATACCATGAGTCATCTTGAATTGGAAGAGGTTGAGCTTCTCAATAAATTTACTTAGCTATGTTTCTTCCTAGGGTTCTTGTTGTCCTTTTTTGTTTTTTCATTGGCCTTGTCGTAGGTGATTTCCTTTTGTTGGCTTTTGTTGTGGTTGCCAACTATTTTTTCCTTGTTGCATGTTCCTTCTCTGTTGTGCTTAAATGATCTATCTTTCTTCCTAATGATGTAAAAGGTTTTAGGTACCCTTCAAATCCTATTTTCACTTACTTAAAAACCCTATAAATTTGTGGTTAGGTATTTATTATTACTTATGCATTTCAAAACCAACCTTAGGAATGCAGTGCAATTTGACATAAGGAATAAAAACATTCAACAAAAAATAACATGTTAATTGTTAATTTACTCAAAAGGTATAAAAGAAAAGGTAATAAATTTTTGTATTATTAAATAAGAGGGTATTATCTTCTATTATTTTTAATTTATGCTAGACATGTTTAATTGAATTTTCAAACATGAAAATCAGTTAAGATAACACAAGTGATATGTTCATAAAATAAAATTATATACTATTGTATCATCGGAAAATGGAAGCACTTCCATTTAGGACTGGTTTAGCCCTTTGATTACTTGGTTTGGGGTTATGTAAAATGTCTTGAATGGGTCTTTTACTTGGATCTAGCTTTTCCCCCTGATTCTTCCCTATTTTCCACTTTTCTCCTATCTTTTCTGACACCTTATTCTGTGATTCTGAGATTCTTGACCTTAGGGTCAAGGTTGACCTTCTGGGTCAAGGTCAACCTTGACCCTAACCTAGGTCAAGTTTGACCTTGACCCTAACCAAGGTCAAGGTTGACCTTGACCTTGACCCAGGGTCCAAATTTTAGGATCCCAAAGTTTCTGGATGTCGGGCTTTAGAAAGATTTAATTCCCGCTTCCGGGTCAGCTGTTTCGGTCTTCGTGAGAATGAATCTTGAAATTATATTTAATATAGGTCCACTTCTAGGGATATAGGTCTAATTGGAATTTAATTATCCTATGTAGGCCTCTCTAGAAGATTTTTCCCTAGATTTGTATTTAAGGAAGCCTTCTCCTCTCATTTTCTCTAAGTGAAATTTAAGTGTGAAGTACAAGCTAAGAAGCAAGATAAATATTTATTGAAGTATTCATCTACTCTCAATAATCTAAGAATTCAAGAACTTTTAAGAAATCAATTCATCAAGGAGATCTATTGGTATCCATTGAAGGATTCAAGCTCTATGGAGCCCTCTTGTTGAATATTTCTCCATCCACATCCATGCAAGCCTCCTCCTCTTCCAAGATCCATTCAATATTGGTGTTGAAGATCAAAAATAAATTTGATTTGAGACATCCTACATCATAAATTCTACATTATATATTCATTTGGTTCATACATACTTGTGGATCCAAGGATTCGAATCCGCCACAAGGGTTTCCATGCAAGCAAGGTGAATTTGTTCATTTATTTTGTTTATCTATGCAATTTCAATTCAATTATAAGGTCAATTCCAAAACTAGGGTTTGACCAAGGCAAACCCCTCCCCCCAACAAACAAACTATTTTTCTTGCAGGGACAAGTTTAGAGTAGCGAATTAGAGTGCAGATCTGGATACCCTTTTCGAAAAACTTTCAGGATCCAGAAATAGATTTTTTGTCAGAAATTTTGGGTCAGAATTAGAACTTTTGGATCAAAAGTGACATTCATTTCTAGGTAAAAATTGACATTCTATTCTGGGTAAGAATCAGAGATTCTAGGTCAGAATAATAACTTTTGGGTCAAATGTGACATTCATTTTTGGGTCAAAATTGACCTTTCTCCGAAAAGAAAAAGATTTTTGGGTTTTGTAGATCTTACAACTTTGGTTCAAGATTGCAGAAATCAATAGTTTCTAAGACCGTTTGATAGGGTTTTCCGTAGATTCTTTTTATGGAGGTATGTATTTTATTACATTATTCTTTGCTTTCATTTCTAAATTTACATTCCTTATCATAAAAATTAAATGTATGTGGATAATATGTGCATAGGGTCACTTTTATGAGCAAACCCCTATTGTTCTAAACCCTATCCATATTTTTCTCCTTACAACTATTTGCCAATTTGAATGAAAATGTCATTGACTTTTAGTATTACTAATATGATAAATCTAAAGTGGATAAAATGGTGTATCCTCATATTTTTCATTTACCTAAGAATTGGCCTATAGATTGCCTAATATGTGTTTTTGTTTCCATTGTCAAATCTTGGCATCGAAAGGAACTAGTCCATTTGGGACATAGTTGGAGACCCCGAATCCTAATGCATGATATCTATAATCATTTACTTGTTGAGTACCTTGTTAAATTATTGTAGAAAATGCAAGAAAGTGTTTTTTTAACTTTTGAATCACTTTTATGAAATTCCATAGTTTTAACCATCACACCACATCTACAAGATTATGATGAACTATAACTGATTGAATGCTTGAAGATGTTAAGATGATGATCACCAAGCTGTGAAAAGTTAATGAAAGACATTAAATTAGTTAATGTATTGTATTATCATTGATGTCAACTTGATATAATATGATTGGTTATATATATACATAGTGTCAAATACTTCAAAGAACCAAAGAGATAAAGGTTATGTTATCAGTAATGCATAAAAGTTTAGTATATACCAAGTGAAAACAAATACCGACAGATAGTACACACCGATGGATACAGAACTCCGAGAAGAATCATAGTGATACCTGAGCAAGATACCCGAGCAAGCATTACCAAGCATAACCAAAGAGATACCCGAGCACAACTGAATGTCACAGTGTTTCTAGATGGACAAACAACCCCGATGGACAAAGATGCGCAATGAATAGACAACCCTGACGGACAAAGATGCATGATGACAACTGAAGTCAAGACCGAGTAAACAAGGAGTTAAACACCGATAAGAACTGAAGTTCATAAATGACAAAAGAATTAGCTGGCAGGAGCTAAATATGGAGTTAACTTATTGATTACATTTTTTTCATTGACCAGTTAAAATCTATAGATAAGCTAGAGATTAAAGCTAGTTTTATTCCAGTTGTCAAGGAGAAATCTACGAGATAAAACTAAAGCATGATTTAAAGAAATAATGGTGAGATATTTTGATCACGTCAAGAACAAAGAAAGATGAGGACTTAGAAATGGTGAAATCATGTTTATAAAAGAGACAAGCTAATTCATTATGAAAAAAGTGGGGGAGAATAATAAAGGATGTTGAAGAGAATACTAGTGAAGATAAGAAGACTTCATATAGTCATGATCAAACAAGCTGAAGAGGAGAGATAAATTTTTATGCAGACATTGAGAAACAGAGAAGCAACAACATAACCGAGAAAAAAGAAGTGGAGCAAAGGAACATAAAAGAAACATTGATCAGAAAGGTATTATGAGCTTACTGTAGAGCCTCCCCCATTTCCCTTTTAGGATTGACATTCTGAGGGGCATGGATTTATTTTATTATTGCATTTTAGACCTTGTAGTACCCTCGTGAGATTGTACCCTCAGGTCGATTTGCGCTTACCTAATTAGTGATACCTTTCTTGGACTTGAGATACATTGTGAGGTTTTGATATGTTATGATACACCTAGTTGGGATGATCTTGTGATTTTGTGGTAATCTGGTTAAAGGTGTATATGTGACCCACTCAGTCCAATTTAGCCTTGTTCTCATTTTGGGACTATCCCTACAGTTGTGCTTGGAAATTTGGGGAGACCCTGCTCGGGTCAACATAGCAATTTCTCTATCCTCAAGGACCTAGTGTGTGAATCCTTTATGATACATTATGTAAATGATATATTTTGGGATAATACTAGACTCTGATGTACTCTATTTCTTCTTACTCATATTAACAGTTCTATAAAATATTATGTTGCGTTAGGACTTATCTATTCACTGATTTTCATGACCAACAATTAAGTGTTTGATTAGCGTGGATTGAATTAGAATGAAGAGATTGTATTCACAATGGATGAGTTATGATTCTGATAAATGATAGGTGCTTATATGTTATTAGGATAAGAACATAAACTGATCATTTGAGATGAGTTGTGATTGTATGTGGAGATGTTCATTTAATGATTAAAAGGGAATTACAATTAAATATTAGATTGGTTAAATCAAATGGCTAACATGAAAATATTATGATAGATTATCATTATATGCACTGTGTTTAGTAGGATTAGATGTTTCCTTAAGATTTTCAATATTGTTTATTTCTTTATGAAGTATATTTTATCTCCTTGGACTATTGATATTTGGATTTAGTGTGCAGGTATGAGACCATGGTATTAAATTTGGTGAACCAAACATAGGTATATGTGAACTCAGTTTAATCCAAGGTCGTGTCTAATGAGAGATGAGACCTTGTTGTATCATGTTTAATTTTGTAAACATAAATGTATTCTTGTTTGTATTCAGTTCATTATTGTAAATTGCATAGTGGAGTTGTTGTGCATTGTGCTCAAGTGGATATGACATGTGTTTAGTGATGTGTAAATGTTTGGTGTATGTGTCACTTGATACTTGTGTGTGTACATGTGGCCATGACATGTCCACTTGAGGATTGGGTGCCCACCTACCTAGGTTAGTACCATATTGAATCCCCATGTGTATCCCTTAGTTAGGGAGCTTGAAGCATGGTTTTTTCAAATGAATTTCGTGGGTAAGCTTATAAGGCAATTTTGGGAGGCTTAAAAAGTGCCTAGGGGTGTGTTTGGGCCATTTTTAGGAAGCCCACATGTTATACCTTTGGGTTGGGGCCTTTTTTAACCATAGGACCACCTAGAATTGTGTCTTGAGCCCTTCCAAAAGTTGGTTTTCCAAGATGGACGAAAATCAACTTTTGAAAAGGCTTTGTCTTAGTTAGACAACCATCCCATTTAGGTGCTTAGACTTTGATCACTTTTGAGATTACCTTTTTAGAATCCATTTTTGGAAAGGTTGTAAGGAGCTTAGAAAAGAGAAACCAATGAGAAGCCTTCCCTTTCCCCAAGAGTTTCTGGTGAGCTTTTTAGTGGAGACTCTCCATGTTGGAGAGTTTGAACACCCACTCTTTATCTTAGAGACATAGTTAGTTTTGGAGAAGCTTGGAGAAGGAGACTTAGGAAGGAGGGATCTCTTCATCAAATTTCTACCTTAAGCTTGGATTTCTTAGGAATAAGGTGTCTCAACCTTGTATATTTCCTTATAGTTGATATTATTTGTTTTGTATTTAATTATTTGCAAATAATGTATTTAAGTTTGATATTTGTTCTGTCATTTAGTTGAGTGGATATTTTGTGTTTTCAATCCACTTAGAAGATGACAAGGATGATCAAACTTGGTCTAGGTGAATAGAGGTTATTTTCCAAATGTCAGCACTTTGAACAATGTGTAAGGTAATCATGACTGAAACAGTTATGATGGATTCCTATGATGGTCATTAATATTTGTAAGAACTAATTGTGAAAGATTCAATGATAGGTGAAGACATGCAAGACATGTGGCAACTGATTATGTTGATTATTGTACACTCTTCAAAAAAAATTTAGGGTTCCTATTTTTTCAGAGAATGTAAAACCCTAATACGGTTGTCTTTGGAAATAGCCCTAAAAAGGGAAGCGCATGATATAAGCATTTTTGGGTTGCAAATCGCAGAGTGAAGTTAGTGTATTGTTGGAATGTTGTTATGCTACCGGATTTGTCTTCAAGTGTCGATTATCTCCTAAAATAACTTGCATTGCAAGTGTATTGTAAACAACAATAGTTTTGATTAATACATTGTGCAGGTTTTGGAGTGCTAGGGTTTTTTACCAAAAGGTTTTCCCCAGGGTAAATTGTTGTGTCATTCTCATTTTTTCTATGTATGCATGTTATTGTATTATCATTCTGTAATTGATAAGGGTTAAATCTGAATTTGCACAATCCTCTTCTCGGGAGTTTAGTGTAGGGAACTATTTTCTGCACACTTAGTCTCCTTTCAGGATCTAGGTTGGTGGCACTATAATTATGTGTTTGTTGCATTCACTTGTTTTCATATTGATAGTAACATTTTTTGGTTGCAAACTACTTGTTGTATACATTATTTTTATGTTTCTTTAAGTGTTATGGTGAGGGTTTTGGTTTTGGTTTTGTTATCCTTCTTGTATTGTGAATTTATTGGTGATGTGTTGAAATGCTCTGTGTATGGGAGTTTCAAGGTCCACTCACCCTTGGAAGGGAAGAGTAGCCTTGGGGTGAAGGTATAGTAACAGCCCATGGGTGTAGAGTCTCCATGAAGTATGGGATAAAACATGGAGTATGGGCTCCATGAAGTCACTCCATTTTTGGGGGTCATAAGGGACTTCTTTCATGACTTGAATCCTTGGGGGGCATAAGGAAGTTTTTTTATGCACTTGGAAAGAGATGAGAAGGTGTTGTTTTTGAAGCCTTGTAATGGTTGTTTTGTTCTTGCTTTGGATGGCTTTCTCCCCTTGAGTACTTGGTCCACTTCACCCCATTGTAGGGTCCATATGAGACCCATTGTGGCAGCCATGGTTGGGGAGTATATGTGTTGTAATGTTTATCATATTATTGTTGTTTGTATGTGTGTATCCTTCCTATGTTTGGTTCCCCAAGCTCGGGGGTGGCCTCTTAGAGGCCTAGGCTGGGAGGTGAGCATCCCATGGTCTTTTGGATTTTCTTTTGCATTTTTTTTTTTATGGATGAATATGGATCCTTTGAAGAAAGAAGAGAAAAAAGGCTTGAGGAAAAAAAATAAAAAAATATTTGCATGTTCTACTTATTTTTGTAAATGTAATAGCCAATGTGGCTTATGTTTTGAAACCATATTGCTTATGTGAAAGTAAAGCTATTGTAAATCTTTGGTTTGAAATTTTCAATTACTTGAAAGAGTTTTGAAAAGATTGTCTAAATCTACGTTATTTTTAGTGATTATTAGGAAGATAAAAAGCCTCTTCCGACTTTCAGCTCTATGTTCTGTAGCTATTTGTTGAAAAAAAAAAAAAGATTTTAGTTTTGATATATAGAATGAAGGTAAAAAACAATGTAGTTTCCTCTATTTATTATGACATTCATATACATATGATATTTAAAGTAAGATTTCCCTTTACATTTAGGTAACTATGCATTCCCAAACAATGTTTTATTTAGCTAACATAAAAAGCTCTAAGTAAAAGAAAGCAATCTGCTAGTTTCTTTTTTTTTGTACTTTTGAAATATATGTTTACTAATACTTGAACAACCGTATTTATACATTCTATTTGAAATGGTGGAAATTTTAAGAATTAAGAACAATAGAAATTTTGTGCATGTTATATAGATCTACATATTGTTTATGTATATACATTTCTTGTGTTTTATATTTTGTATTCAAATACTATGATACTTGTACAATAAGAAAATCTGTAAGTTTCTTCTTTGTGTTTTATATACAAATGAAATACATGCTTCCTAATGAACTAGTATGCATGTTTATTTATTTTTTAAAAAGTTATGTTTGTAGTGATGCATAGTTCTCCTCTTTTAATTTATTAGAAAATAAAATGATTTCTTAGTATGTTAATAAGATCATATATATATA
>MU224186.1:5166011-5180577 GCA_018584345.1 Thuja plicata | reverse complement strand
GTTGTGTCCCTCTTTTCTTTTCCTTTCCTTTTGTTTTGTTTGGTCTGCGAAACCAGTATTCTGAAGTTCTCTGCAAATTGGGAAATCTGCAGTCCCCAGTCAGAGCCAATGTTGGATGGTTAAGAGTTGCCTTTATTTGAAATTTCCAAGTTCATGTGTCTACAATGGTCAAAGCTTCACTCTGTTCACTTTCCTACCTTGTTGGTCCTCCCAAAGCCTTTACATTTGAATCTGTCAAATCTAAGCTTTTGGCATTGTTGGGATCAGTTCGAGTCTGTCACAAACTGAACACTTGCATTTTTCAAGTCATTTAAACCACTTTGAACCTCTTCGAACTCTAGTTTGAAGTAGTTCAAAGTATTTCAAGAGTGGCCTAAGTCTTTTATTAGTAACGATGTGTTCCCATAGGAAAGCACGCTGCATTTTTCCTCTTCTGAGATGTTGAACCTCTTTGAACCCCTTTGAACTTCAGTTCAAAGTAGTTCAAAGTAGTTCAGAAAGGACACCGGTGGGATTCTTAATAATGTAACAACCTGACAAGATGGGTTGATTGACGTGGCATGATTCCATTTTCTGGGCCAGTACACGAAAACCAAGGAAATCACTTGCACGGGTGAAAAATATTTGGTTTGAGGGTAAATAATTATGATTGGAAAAGGTGGCAGGTCCCGTAGATACAATTTGATTTGAAAGAATTTATTTCTTAATGTCACTTGGTAGTGAAGGCCCAATTAATGCTCGCATAGAGCTATATATCCCACACTTCAAACAAAAAATAAAAAGGAGCTGGGTAAGTCATTCTTCCCTATTATGCACTGCGGGATCTTGGCGCTGGAAAGGTGGTCTGGTTGAGTTCAAGTCTTACAGGTAGCTTTTTCGAGCTCTGCCCTCATTTCTGGTTGTTCCTTAAAATTCAATATTTCGAGCAGTAAGCCGGTAGAATTTCATCTTCTTAGACAAATATGAAGTCTGTTATGCATTTCTTTGGAAATGTAAAGAATCTAGAATGCAGAGCTCCGGTCATAACAGACACAGATTTGTTAGGGGTTTCGGTTGACACCATAACTTCAAAACTCTCATCTCATGTTGACGAAGAGTTTGTTGTAGAAATTTTAGCCAGTGTTCTATTAGAAGCGGTCGCATTCCCACCTTCCGCCGTTTGTCCAGAGTTAGTACAGGAATGTATCAACAGATATGATGTTAAATTGAAGAGTATTTTAAATGCGGATGGTCAAACCCTAATACCTGTGAACCGTGGGACCATTGTGGCAGTTTTTAAAATACCTGATGAGGGTCTTGTTAACTTCACCCCCACCCAGTCTTTGGCCCAATTTAGGGAAAATGTTGACAGAAACAAAAGCCACATAGCAAGAAGATGGACAAAAACCAATTACAAAGGGGGGTCATGGTTGGCCAAATCCCTCCCTAAGGATCACATGAACCCCCTGGTACATGATCTGGTTGTCCTCCTCCACCAATTGAAAGGCTCAGAACAGGCCCTATACTACGATGAATGGATGTTCCATTTTGTTGAGATCGTTCTAGAAGGAAGACAACACATAGACTGGGCCGAGATCATAGCCGTATCTCTTAGGGATCAACTCAAACAAAATCAAATGACCAAAGAATGGTTTTATATGTCCTCATACCTAATGTATTCCTTGGCCTGCACTCAAGATCTATCTCCTATCCAAAAATTTCCTTGGAATGAAAGCTTGTTTATTTATGAGTATTGCCCATTGTTTAGAAGAGATAAAGTTTTAGAGGATTACAGGACAGTACATGATGTGTTCTGGGGGAAATTGCACCAAGAACTTGCTCGCAAGCCGAACCAGAGGATTTTGGACAATGCTTAGAAATTCGTCAAAGTATCTGGTAGCTTCTACATTCAATTTCCCCACTTCAGTTATATTCGGGTAGGTGGATTCAAAGAAGAACCCTTGAAGCTGCCTAGGTACGCTTTCGATTATTTTGTTCTGGAAGAAGTTTGCAGACAGCTGTTTATTGTTATTAAAACTGCTCTCCCGGAAGACAAGTGGAACTCTTTTTTCCCAGTGAAATTAGGCCATCTAGTCTATAACAGTATGTTGGATGCATCTGTTGTGGGGAGCAATTTACTAAACTTCCACATGCCCTTTTATGAACCAAGGACAGGATTTGATAGCAAAGGTTTTGCCAAGCAGACCCTAGGGCTAAGCAAATGCCCTTCCCCAAGTTATCATCTTGAGGATCTATGGGAAAATCTCGGTGATGAGAAAATGATCTAGGAGCGGGATCAAACCAAGCTTACTGTATCTCAGATCAAGCTATTGCAATTGAAGTTTGATATCAGAAGTATAGAAGAGGACAGTTCAGAGGTTCCTCGTCCATCTGCCACCTTTTCCGAAGCAGAAGGTATCCCAATTATTGATTGGGACAGAAAAGAATCCAGTGATATCAGACTCTAGGCCCGCAACATTTTTGAAGAAACTAAGAATTGGATTACGGCGAGGAAGAAAGGAGTTCAACTCCTTACAAATACATGCCTTGATACTGGGTCACCTATTAAAAGTGTAAAGCAAGTTCTTGCTAATGATTCTCCTTTGTTATCAAATGTAGGTGAAATAATATTATTGAAGGAGAAGACAGCCTCAGTGAAACACCCTACTGCGCCAAGATCAAGGGTAAGGACAAGGTCAGAAAAGAAGAATTAGATGGCTTCAGAAGAACCTGATTATGTGGATGATGTCATTGAGCTCAATGATGAAGACCTCTCATTCACCCTTGATCACAAAGGGAAGGTTCAGGAAGTTCTCACACATTGTCAAGACCTATCTCAGGTTACAGACACACCTGTAAAGACTCCTGATAACCGAATTATGTCTAGTGCGGTTCCGCCATGGCTCATTGAATCGGTTAGCAAGAGGAGAAGTTTCAAACCACTATCTATGCCAGTTAAAGAGATTGTTACGAGGTATGCTGAATGCACTCTAAAAGCTAAAAGAATGAAAAGCGACGTGAGGTTAACAACAGACCCATCTATAGGGAAGATTACCGCCGAAATCGCTACAGTAAAGCCTATGAGAGAAATGCAGGATCCTGAGCCCGAGAATTATGAAATAACAAAGATGGAGTTAGGGGTGCTGAACAGAGACTCCCGCGATCACATTTTCAAATTATCCGCAGATCATATCTTAGGACAGTCACAGAAAGATGGCAGGGAGAAACATGAATTGAAGCAAATAGTTTCAACCATGGCAGAATTTCTCTCTTCATTGGCTAAAAATGGTGTGCTACCTTTGGCACAGGCCCATCAAGGATTCGACCCCAATTCGGCAGAAAATCAAAGGTTGGTCAAATAGGTACAGTAGGGTAGGACCTGGACAGAAGTAATAAAGGCATGGACAGATGGTATTATAGCAGAAGGAAGCACTTTCATAAGGGAGTTCATGAGCACCTGCGTGGACGGCGAAATACTCTTGGGGGAGATTCAGACTTTGATCCCAATATGGGAAAGCAAGGTAGGAAATTGTGCAGAGGTTGTGAAGCGAGTACAGGAAATTGAAGATTACGGAGTAAAATAGTTTTTGACTGAAAATCCCATGAAGTTAGTTGACCCGTGTATGCTATTCATCTTAAAGAAAAACTTTGGCTGGAAGAACACATTGTTCGAAGCAGCTATTTCTTAGATGCGAGCCATGGAAGAAGAAGTGAAGGAAATTCACTCCGACACCTTGAAGGATATCAAAGTAGTGAACCCCTCAGGCATCTTACAAATGGAAGATGGAAATCAGGGTGTCGATGAGATGGTTAAGTCCTTCGTTGATGTAATGAATGCTTTCAAAGAGAGTGAAGCTCCAATGGTTCACGACCTCACTAGGACCGCCAAAATTGAGGCTATGCTGATCTTGAACCGGAGACAACTGCCAAAATAGGCGGAAAAAATTTAGAAAATGTGGTGGGAGAAGAACGCAACGCACGCCAAGTTAGCCGCGTTAAAAAATCTGCACGCCCCGCCTACTCAGGAACTGCTCCATGTCTTTCAGTCGTGGAAGCTAGTAAAGGTGGCCATGTTAGTAGATACACAGGAAAGTTGAACCAGATTCAGTTTTATTTTCTTAATTTATCCTGCTTTTAATCTTTTCCGAGAACTTTGTTATAACTGGTAACTATTTCTTGCTTTGATTGTGTCTGAGAAGCCAGGTTTTTTGGGAGGCTTTCTCGAACTGTTAAACTATATAAGCTAGAGCTTAAAACTTTGCAAGGGTTAGAAGAGGATAGAGGGAAAAGATAGAATTTAGAACATTAGCAAAAGTTCTTTCCTGTTTTATAATAGCTTAAGTGACTGGTGTTATCTGGACTTTGAGCCAGTTATACCCGAATACTCGTGCATGAATTTATTTTGATCTTTGAATCAGATGATGAAATATATATTCTACTTTGAGAGAGTTATATATTGAGATTATGCATGCGTGATTCCATTTCAGTCATTTATTTTTAGATTTTTTAATTCCATTTTTCTGTAGATGAGCATTTAATTATTCTGAACTTCTTGGTCCGCTAGTTAGTTTAAAGTTTTTTCTGCAAAATAGTTTCCCATTTCTTGTTTAAGTTTTTCAAGTTTCCTTTGCTTTACCTCATTTGTCCAAGAACAGTTGAGAGATCTTTTCCTGCTTTTTCAGTTAAAATCTTATGTGTTAGATTGTAATATCCATTCATTGAAAATCTTTGGAAGGGAGCTGTACCTTTGTAAAATTCAGAGGGAAGCAAAGTAAATGCTTACCCAACTATTGTTTAATGATTTGTTTTCAAGGGCATAGAGTTAGAAGATAAACATCAAGATTCAAGGAGAACAAATTTGTTAGCCAACAAGGACTTATAAAACTCCTGTCCAAATGGGTGATTAAACTAACGAGTTGGTTAACCATTTATTTGTTTAGATTCTTTTCTCAAGATGCAATTAGGGCAAAGAACCTACCTTGTGAATTTTAGCAATTTAAACTTAGGTTACTAATAAATGGGTTGAGGAACTATAACCATACGCACATTATTATCGATATGATTATGATCAATATGAGCATCAATTATATATGTATATATTTAATAATATAATCACTATTAAATACACACAGACACACACACACACACATATATATATAATTGGGGATTATCACTGATTATAATCATAGATAGCAGAGATTATTATGATAAACATAATCATCCTATGATGTAGCAGATAATCAGATTAGTGAAGGATAGGAATCAAATGTTCAAGGCCGATAGGCCAATTATACATTTGATTACATCAGTTAGATTAATACGACTAAAGCTACAAATTCCCCTTGACCCTAATAACGACTTTTACCACTAACATAACCTAACCCACTAACTTTGTAAACTTTATAGTGAACTTGGAAATGTCGCAACTATAACCAACACTCAATTTATTGCTATTAAAAAAAAAAGTTGTTGCATTTTTAGACATAGAATTTGGGCATGACACTTACAATAGATCTGAACATCTGCAAGATTAAGTTGTATTTATGAACAGATCATATACTGTTTTAGTTTAGCCATTGATTCAGAAAATCTCTTAACAGAGTGGGATTTAACTATCCGTTATATATCGAGATAAATTCCAAGGAGTATCAAAAAGTTTCTCATGAAGATAGTATAGTGAAATCCCAGATATCAAGTGACAAACTATTATACTTAAATCCTCTAACAAAGTTGCACTTAACAGTGTGTTTATAACCTTTAACAGGGTTGGCTCTTCACCGAGCTCACTTTAGAAGAGTGAAAATCTTGGGTTACGGGTCTGTTGGTAAACAGATTGTTCTTCTTTGCTATAACTCTAAACCGCCCAAATATGAAGAAGCAATCGAATACAAAATTTGGGAAATTGTAACCATAAACTAATTTCCCTCTAAATTTAAAGGTACAATTCCCTTATATGAATGATTTTTAGTAAATTTTGATCTTTCCTAATCTAACAAGGATATGTTCTTGACCCGAGAATAGAAGAGGTAAACTAAGCTAAACCCAAATGAGAAATAGCTTAGGCAGGGTGGATTCAACTTTAAATCTAGCCAACTCTGAGGTTTCATCAATCAGATTAACTCCCAAAACTAGTAATGCATGAAATCCTACTGAAAATGCAGATGCAAGACTAAAGATTAATGATGAAATGATGATAAATCAATCTACATCATAGAAATGTTTCCCAACTCAGGATAACAACAAATCTTCTCCTAAATTAACTGTATCAAATCATAACACAGAAATCTGGTTCAAATACAGATTACAAATCTGGCTTCAAAGAAATATTTGAGTTCAATAGAAAGACAAATTAAATGCAATAGAATAGTTAAAGAAATGGTATTCAGACACACACAATTGACTCAAAAAAATGCTATCTTTCACACCAAAATTTAGCCGACCATTGTATTGATTTTGGAAATAATACATATAGAGTCCTAGATTGGGTTGTTACAAAAAAGGGGGTAACCAAAATGGTTCAACTTCCCCAACCAGAAATGATAACCAAAGGTTTATCCGTTACAATATCAATCAAAATTGGGTATAAAGAGAGAATCTATTCAAGCTTTAGTTTGATTCCCTTTGCCTAATTTAGCCCTATAGGCAGTTACAACTATGATAAATTTGATGAGATCCTCATGTCTGTTGATGTGGACATTGGTGTATCAGATGAGCTACCCGGAATGCTCCTTAGCCAGTCTCTTAATTGCATCAGTCCGGTCCTTCAATTCTTCCATGACTTTATAAATACATCCACTCAACTGCTGGAGTTCTGGCACTTTGTCCAAATGGGTGGAAGATTGCTCTGATAGCTTGTCCACATAATCAGAAAATGATTTCTACATATTGGCCAATCCTATCATTTGTTTTCCTTGCCCACTCATCTGTGATTCTATGTGCAACCTTGAAGAATCTTAAAGTATTTTTTATGTTCTTCTTTGACCTTAACATCTACTTGCTGCAACCCCATCTTGGCCTGGATGATCATCTCGATTTTGAACTCTAGGCTTTGAAGCCACTAGATTAGAGGTTCATCTCCCTTTTGTAGAATCTTGTCTTTCAATGCCTCTTTGGTCTTCATCTTTACTACTACATGGAGTGTCACTATGCACTCCTGACACTTCACTCTCTCAAATGTGAGATTTTGCAAATTCTTCTCAATGTTGTTCCTTTCTATCTCCAATCTCAAGAGAGCATTACCTAATTGCTCAACAACTGCCAATCCCTCAGATTTGAGCCTCTCAACCCATCCCTTGCTGATCTGTGAAAAGTGCCTATCTTCCTACAACTTGGCTATTATGGCTTGATTCTCCGCGGCATTGGGATCAAATGCGGTCTGAGTACTGGGGATACTAGCAACTAGAGTAACCAATTGCCAGATGAAATTAGTTAGCTCACTAACTTCGGCCTTAAGTTGTACCTTTTCTATTTTAAGTTCTTCTAGCTCTTCTTCAATTACTATGTTAGTGGATTTCAACCAATCCACTTTGGTATCATGTCAGGCTAAGTCCATATCAAATGAGTGTATCTCAAAATATGAAGGGGTTAAATCTTCAAAACGGCCCTCCTTTGTGGGCTTTAATACCTCCATAGTGAAATGCCCAGTCTCTGGGTCTCTACCCAATGGGGACAGTGTCTTCACTTTCTTAGTCTTTACTGCAGCGGCGCTGGGTTGCATGGCTCAAGCTAGAGTATCTTTATTGGGATCCCCTTCTTCCAATCTCTTTCTTTTGCACTCCAGAGTGTTCTCTATACATGATTCAGCACCGGTGACCTTAGTAGCAGAGACCAGCTCCTCAATAAATAGTTTCCTAATGACTGGAGGAGTAGACTTTGGCCTTGAAGGAAATGGATTTATCGAGGTAGGAGGAGAGGATACCAATTTGTCTACTGAAGCAACCTTCTTCTTTTTCCTGGCCTCTTCTTCTAATTATGTGGTTGAAGGAGTAGCTTTAGCCACTTCTACTATAACAGGGGACCTTTACCTTGGAGAGTCTTGGGTTGAAGTGCCAACCGGTACATCTACAGTGACTTCTTTAGCAGGCTCCTCAGGTTCCACATCTTTGGTAGGTCCCTCTGTTGTTCTAATATTTGGAAGTGGACCTTCTCCACAAGTCTTCTTTGGTTGAACTTCTTTTTCAGGAGGTTCATCACCTGCCCCAGCTGGTTGAGATGAAATCTTGGTCATAATTGGGAGTATCACTGAAGAAGTTGTAGCAATGTTGGAAGTATCCTTTGTCGGGGTCCTTTGAGTAGGAGGCTTCCTTTTCAACCTCTTCCTTCTTCCTTCCGTCCATTCAACCCACTTCTCTATCCTCTTATAAATACCACTCATTAGAGTCTACAAGTCACCGGCGGCTTGATCTAGCATGGGATCAGAATTGACGGAGAGGGGTTTGATCTTCTCAAGATATGTATCATCATACATGTACTGGTTATCATCTACTAGCCCCTCAACTGCAAGATTGACCTTGAACTTTTTGATTTGTTCAATTGTTAATCTAGCATAAAATTTGTCTCTGCTCTCCAGATCATCTCTACAATTGGCCTAGTAGTCTTCAATGTCATCTACATGGTGGCTATCTCATCTCATTTGGAGGTAATCATGAGTGTAATTAACTGAATCATATTGTGGCCTCAGAACATCATAGGTTTCCAATGAAAACCTCTTGGAGAATGCCTTTAGAACATTCTCTACCTCAGATCAGGATGCACAACTGTAGGCTCTGATAGTCATGGGGAAGTCGTAGCCTTTCTTCCTGGCATCAGTATAGATCAAATTCACTTGAAGCACTTGCCTCATCACATCCACCAGGATGATCATATCCATAGGATATCTGGGCAGCTTCAAAGGGAAGTCGTCAAAACCTACAAGACAAAGGTATGAGAAATCTCCGAATTGGCTGATAAAAGCCATGGCTTCAGGAGAGAATCTCCTCTCTAGATAGCCTTGTATCTCCCTTCATAATCTCATTGTAAGCGCATCATTAACCCAAAGATATTCAGCATGTAACTATTGTGCAATTGCAAAGAGGAAAAAATTTGTAACTCTTAACATCATCAGGAAATTCCTCTAATCTAGGAAGCCCTGGCCAAATTTGGATTGTTGCCAGAATATACAAAAGGACTTAAGACATAAAATTCATTCTAGCACTTAGCTCTATCTAGGGCCTCTAAGAGGTTCTCACTTACCCTAAGGGCCCAATCAATGAAGTGATGTTGGGAACAGATTACCTGAACCAGGAAGAAGTAATGGTCAACAAAATTGAGTGCCTCACTCTCACCTCTGATCCTGTGGAGTAGCACTAGAATGTCTATGATCTTTAGCTTTAGATTAGTGCCATATAGTGTCTTTGGTAGCTTCCCTTTGGCACTCCTAGGCTCTTGAAACCATGCTTTCATTATCTCTTTCTTCTAAATTGACTTCTTGGTGATATATTCAGTAACCACCCGACTGTATGTCATTTCTAAATACTCAACTTGCTCTGGGATACAAAGAAAGTTCTGGACTGATTCTCTATCGATAGATAACAACACCGTATCATTGGGCAAGAGAATTTTCTTGGTATCTAGGTTGTATCAAGCTATGCATTCCCAGATCAATTATGGGGCTTGAATAGCCACGAGAAAACTAGCAGCTTCAACTAATCTGCTCTCCTTCAGTTTCTCAGTGATGGGATGCATCTAGTCCATTTTTAGTCTGCTCTGAAAGTTCTCCATGTCAACGAACTTCAGAGACGTATCCAAGATCTTATGCCATTCAGAGGTAATGCCGTTCATTTCATCAAATCCCACAAATCTAGAAGCCATACTTTAGATGATCTGATTCAAGAATGAAGAATATCTTTTCAAGAATGCAAGGGAAAAGAACAACTAGTATCAAAGGCTTCAAATTCAAACAATTTGTTAAACAAATGGTAGCTCCTGTTGGCAACCTCCAACTGATCTTAGAAATTTTGAATTCTTACCATTTAACAACTAAATTTTTGCACCACATGAATGAAAAGACCTCAACATTAATGAAACAGTCCATTATGAAGTAAAATGGCTTTATTTGAATTAATTAATTTTCTCTTATGGACCATTTAAAAAATTTATTTTCACTTCAGTAGCCACAATGGTAACTTTTCTGAGGTAGCGAAAAATTACTTTTCCACTTCTCCTTTGGGCGGAGAAATGCTTTCCGGAGTGCTCTTTGTTCGAAAATCCGCCAAAGGAGATATTTGGCCTGTGGGGTGCCAAAATGAAATGTGTTGATTTCATTGGCCTTCTTTATATCTTGGATTCTTTATGAGATAGATTCCTCCTCAAAATCCCTTAATTTTAATGACTTGGCAGAAAATGTACTCCATGGGTTGAAACCCGCCTGTTGGAGTAGTGGAGAAGCCATTTTCTGCTTTTCTGCCAGTAGACTTATCTCTTAGATTTATTTCTATTTAATCATTCTTCTTGGCTTGTAGAGGTGTAGTTCTGACATAGCAGTCCTTCTAAGCCTAAGGGATCCATTTTAGAACTGCACTTCCTGCTGAGACATCACTTAGTAGTCATCGGCAGAAAAAGTACCCTGGTGATGTTTTTTTGCCGGTGGAGAAGCCCAAACCCAATTTTTCGCCAATGCTGCAAAATGAAGAGTTATGGCTAAATACTTTAGTTGCATGTAAAATTGATGTTAGAAATCTTTGAACCATGGCCTTTACCAGATTGGGAACTTAACCTACCCAATGAAAACATGATCTCAGATACAGATTCCCTCCAGCTCACAAAAGAGAAGTCAAATTTGAGAAATCCAATAAAGGTCTCCTAGCTTAAGGGGATATCTAGACTTAGACTCAGGACTCACATGAAGCTTTTAGGATCACTACTACACATCAAAAATCTAGTTTTGTCTAAAGGTACATGGACAAAAGGTGGAGCAACATGGTCCCAAGTGGTTTTTCCCTTAACAGGGTTTCCACGTTAAAAATCAATGTGTCAAATGTGTATAGGGTTCATTAATTTGATGTTTTTCTTTACACATTACTAAAACAAGATTGATCAGTAAACACTAAGTTATTTATTGTATTTCGGTAAAGACTAGACTATTATTTGGTAAATCTTAAGAAAAATAATTAACAGTGAACTCCGAGCATTAGTTATTTGATAAGATTATTTAAAGGCATACATCTTGTAGTACTGAAGATAACTAGAGGTATATTTGTGGTATAAATTTTTTGTGTTGATTTTTGAATTAATTTTTGAGGCCACTTATTCACCCCCCCTCTCAGTTATTCTAACAATTGGTATTAGAGCTTGTGTGCTTAGAAAGGAAGTTTAAAGACTCAAGAAAAAGATCACAAGATGACCAAAAGGGACGTGCCTAAGTTAAACAAGGACAACTTTGCATCATGGAAAATAAGGATAAGACTCCACCTATCAGGTATTGGAAATGATGTTACTCAATACTTTGATACTGAATATGTTTTGCCTACTAGACCTCACACACTTGATCAATTGAGAGAAAAGAATAAACACAATTCTGTGATTATATAACTTGCTTCCTCTCTCTCCGAAGCTGAATTTGAGGATGTCAAAACATGCACCACTACAAAGAAATGTGGGACAAAATGAAGATAGTACATGGAGGAGATGCAAATGTGCTAAGAGCTAAGGAAGAAAGCCTAAGAGGAAAATTGATGACCTAAGAATGAAAGAAGGAGAAAACGTCACTTAGTACAACTACATAATCAAAGAGGTAGTCAATGTTATTCGAGGAGTTGGAGGTGTACTTGAAGAAGAAACAGTGGTAAGTAAAATCCTAAGAACCTTATTGCCTATTTATGCTATTAGAGTATCTTCTATACGAGAAATGGGAACATTAGCAAATAACAATGTCACTCTAGATAGTTTGGTTGGTATAATATTTTATTTGAGATTAATAACTTTGACAATAGTGCATTACCATCTATTGAGTCTCCATTCAAATATTCTTTGAAAATAAGTAAGTCAAGTCATAAACACACTATGAGAAATGATAGTGAAAGTGATAGTGATGACCAAGAACTTGATGAGATTGAAGCACTAATAGCTAGAATATTGCAGAGAGGCAAAGGTAGATACAAAGGTAAATTACCATTGATATGTTTCAATTGTAAAGAGATTGGACACTTTGCTTCTAGATGTCCGAACAAAAGAAAATAAGATAGAAACAGTGACAGATCATATGAAAAGATGTTTGACAAAGGTGATGACAGAGATTACTGAAGCAACCAACAATCTGATAGAAGAGACAACTGAGACTACAAGGACAAAGGGAAGAAATCTTATTACTTGGCTAAGAACAAAGCTGAGAATACTAAGACCGAATCTGATGAAGATATTGAAGTGGTATTTTTCACTATGAAGGATGATTCAGACGAAGAGGAAAGGTATGTTGATACAACACTCATATCTAAGGTTAGTAAAAATGATATATGGATTATTGAAAGTGATTGTACTCACCATATGACTGGAGATAAGGAAAATTTTTGAAACTTTTGAGTATTATAATGGTGGATCAGTAAGAATGGGTAATGCCTCACCTTGTCCGGTTGAAGGTAAAGAAATCATAATGTTGAATAATCTGATCAGATGTGAAAATGCATACTGGGTAAAAGGAATTAACTATAATCTATTGAGTGTTTCATAGATGAATAACACAGGTCACCGAGTTGCATTTGAGAACAAAAAGTCAAAGATATTTAATGAATCAGGAAGGTTGATCAGAACTGGTGAACAAACAAAAGGTAACCTATTATATCTTGATGATATTAACACCACTTGTTTAATGTCTAGAAACAAAGACATATGATAGTGGCATAAAAGGTTGTGTCATGTGAATCTTGACAACATGATTAGGATAAGAAATAAAAGGAAATTAAGAGGCTTACCGATCGTGTCAAAGCCCGATCATGTCATGTGTAAGAATTGTCAAAAAGGTAAAATGACAAACTCTAGTTTCAAGAGAAAAACCTACACACCTAATGCCATTTTAGAATTAGTCCATACTGATCTATGTGGACCAATGAGAACAAAGAGTTATTGTGGTGATAGATACTTCATTCTCTTTGTTGATGATTACTCTAGAACGATGACAATTATGTTCTTAAAAGATAAATCAGAAGCATTCAAGATGTTTAAATGGTATAAAGCTATTGTAGAAAAAAAAAGTGGTAAGGGACTAAAATTCTTAAGATCAGATAGAGGAGGAGAATTTATTTCTGATGAATTCACTAACTTTTGTAATGAGCATGGAATTCAAAGATAGATTTCTGCACCAAGAACACCATAGAAAAATGTGATTGCTGAAAGAAGGAACAAATCCATTATTCATTGTGCCAGAACACTAATGATTGAGAAAGGCATCACTCAAACATTCTAGAGAGAAGTTGTCAGTATTGTTGTCTACACATTGAACCAAGTGCAATTGAAGAAATACACCAATAAGACACCTTATGAGCTATGGTATGGATATACACCCAATATAAGTTACTTCAAAATTTTTGGAAGTCACTGTTATATTTTGAAAGATGATAAAAATGAAAAGCTTGACTCCAAAGGTGAAGACAAAATATTTGTAGGGTATTCTACCAAAAGAAATGCTTATAAATATCTTAACAAATCCTCTAACAAAATAATTGAAAGTGAAAATGTCAGAGTAGATGAATTTGCAAGGAAAAATGATAAGGAAAGTAGAAAGGAACTGGAAGACTACAAAAATTTTGTCTATAGTGAAGAACCTAACACTCTGCCTGAGCAACAGTGTATTGCTCTTGAGCGACAGAATAATGCATTCAAGCATCAAGCTGCAACCACTGAAAATCAAGAAATTGCTCAAAATGATGTCTTGAGCGATGGAGATAAGAATGAAGGTCAAGATGATGATCAGAATGATGAAAAAAGAGATGAACCGATACTTGCCAAGTATGTCAGAAGACACCATCCATAGAACCAGATCATAGGAGACAAGAAGGATGGAATGAGAACAAGAAGTAAGTCACTAAACACTAGATGTTTAATTTGTGATATTGAGCCTAAATCTCTTAATTATGCACTTGAAAATGAAGAATGGGTCAGTGCTATGAATGAAGAAATAGAATAGATTGAGAAGAACAGAACATGGACATTAGTACCTAGACCAGATGTCAAGAATGTCATTGGTATCAAATCGATATTCAGAAACAAGGTGAATGAGAATGGAGAAGTCACAAGCAACAAAGCAAGATTAGTATGCAAGGGGTATGCACAAGATTAAGGTATTGACTATGGAGAAACCTTTGCACCCATTGCTAGACTAGAAGGAGTCATAATTCTACTTGATTATGTTGCATTCAAAGGATTCAAGGTATACCAAATGTGTTAATATTTGTAACTTTAGTCGTATGATTATTAGAATATATATAATACATGTTGATTAATAATAATATATTATATATGTTATATTATTATTAATCATATGCAATTTAATATTCAATATTAAATTATTATATTATTCTTAATTAATAATTGATTGATGAAACATTATAAGATTGAT
>MU224186.1:5144911-5163485 GCA_018584345.1 Thuja plicata | reverse complement strand
ATGTCCCATGAAGTGACATGTCTCTCCTAGCCTCATTCCTAATATAAATGAAAGAGAGATTGTTGCATTTGGAAAACACATACAAAATAGAGTGCTATTACATTTGCAGCTATCCTAAAACTTAACAAAATGGATGTCAAGTTTGCATTCCTAAATGGAATACTAGAAGAAGAGGTATACATTGAACAAACAGAAGGGTTTGTTGATCCTAACAAGAGAAACATGGTTTGTAGACTACATAAAGCCTTGTATGGATTGAAACAAGCACCTAGAGCATGGTATGAAAGACTTCACTCCTATCTCATAAGTATAGGATTTGTAATAACAAGTGAAAACAACAATCCATATTTAAAAGATGATACTAATAATAATATTTTGATTGCTGAAATATTTTTTGATGATATCATATTTGGTGGTAATGATATGTTATCCAAATCATTTAATAATGAAATGAACAAAGAGTTTGAGATGTCAATGTTTGGGGAGATCAAATTCTTTCTTGGTCTACAGATTCTTCAGGAAGATGTAAGCATCTATATCACACAATCCAAATACATCAAGGAAGTGTTGAAGATATTCAAGATGGAAGATTCCAAACTAGTTGGAACACCTATGGAAATCGGATGCAAGCTAACAAAGGAAGACAAGTCAACTGAGGTAAATCAAACCCTATAGATCTATGATTGGAAAACTCATGTATGTTGTTCATACTAGACTAGATATAACACATGCAATTGGAATAGTTAAAATATTCTTTGCTAATCCTAAGGAATCACACATGACTGTTGTCAAAAGAATTCTGAGATATCTAAAGAATACCGAAGACTATGGCTTATGGTATAAAAGAGAAGGTAAATTTGAGCTTCAAGTCTATAAAGATGTTGATTGGGCTGGAAGCTTAGGTGACAGAAAGAGAACAACAGGAGGAGGATTCTTTATGGGTGACAAAATTGTCACATGGATAAGTAAGAATCAAGGATGCATCTCACAATCTACTACAAAAGTAGAATATGTAGTTGCTTCTGAAAATTGCTCTAACATTGCAAGGATCAAACAATTACTGGAAGGTATGACTATGAAAATTCTTGAACCAGTGATTATCTATTGTGATAATACCAGTGCAATAAACATATCAAAGAACCCTGTCATTCATGCTAAGACAAAGCATATTTCTATCAAGTATCATTATTTAAGGAAACAAGTGCAATAGAAAGAGGTGATACTAGAATATTATCGATCCAAGGAACAATTAGCAGACATATTCACAAAGCCATTGTCTAAAGATACATTTGAGTACCTGAGAAAGAGACTAGGGGTCTGACCCTACATTTGAGTACCTGAGAAAGAGACTAGGGGTCTGACCCTTGTCTATTGGTCACTAATCTGACTAAGAGGCTGCATCAGCCTACACATAATTAGATGATCATTCATATTGATGCAAGCAAAGAGTGGACTACAAAGACATATTAGTACACAACAATGTACTTATCTACACCGAACACCAGAGTCATTGTGTTATTGATGGAAAGGGAAATTCAAGGATTATATTATAAAAAGGAGGAAGGATATAGTTTGGCATTGCTATCAAAGGGAGAGATATTGTATATCCATATGAAATATCTATTATTGTCAAAAGAAAAAGAGATATGAATAGAATTATCCATCAAGGAGAGGAACAGTCAAAGGGAGAGAAAACATCAGAAAAAGATTCAAAGAAACATTCATCTAAGGAAGAAGAGATTCTACAACAAAGGGAGAGATAGAATTAGAAGTTTATACATCTATCCAACAAAGGGAATGGAGAATGAAGAAATTACTTTGCAAGAATCAAATCTAAGCTAGAATAGCTTACCAACAACCAGATATTTGTATTGGTTATAGAACAATAAGTTTGGTAGATTGATGAACTACAACTGATATATTTCATATTGTATTAGGAATAGTGTAGTATTTTTCCATCAATGCCAAAGGGAGAGATTGATGAACTATAACTGATTGAATGCTTGGAGATGTTAAGTTGATGATCACCGAGCTTCAGAAAGTTAATGCAAGACATTAAATGAGTTGATATATTGTATTGTCATTGATGTCAACTTGATATAATCTGATTGGTTATATATATACATAGTGTCAAAGACTTCAAAGAACCAAAGAGATAAAGGTTATGTTATCAGTAATGCATAAAAGTTCATTATGCACCAACTGACAACAAACACCAACAGATAGTGCACACCGATGGATAGAGAACCCTGAGAAGAGTCATAGTGATACCCGAGAAAGATACCCGAGCAAGCATTACTGAGTAGAACCAAAGGGATACCCGAGCATAATTTAATGTCACAGTGTTTCCCGACAGACAGACAACCCCGACGAGCATAGATGCCCGGAGACAATTGAAGTCAAGACCGAGAAAACAAGGAGTTAAACACCGATAAGAATTGAAGTTTAGAAATGACAAAAGACTTAACTGGCAGGAGCTAAATATGGGGTTAACTGATTGATTACATTGTTTTCATCGATCAGTTAAAAGCTATAGATAAGCTAGAAATTAAATCTAGTTTTATTCCAGTTGTCAAGGAGAAATCTATGGGATAAAACTAAAGCATGCTTTAAAGCAAGAATGGCGATATTTTTGGATCATGTCAAGAACAAAGAAAGACAAGGACTTAGAAATGGTGAAATCATGTCTATAAGAGAGACAAGTTAATTCATTATGAAAATAGTGGGGGAGAATAATAAAGGATGCTGAAGAGAATAGTGGTGAAGATAAGAAGACTTCATACAGTCTTGATCAAACAAGCTGAAGAATAGAGCTAAAGTTTTCTATGGACACTGAGCAACAAAGAAGCAACAACATCACCAAGCATAAAGAAGTGGAGAAAAGGAATAGAAAAGAAACATTGATCAGAAATGTATTATGAGCTTACAATAGATCTAAACATCTACAAGATTAAGTTGTATTTATGAACAGATCATATACTGTTTCAGTTTAACCATTGATTTAGAAAATCTCTTAACAAAGTGGGATTTAACAATCCTTTATATATTGAGATACATCCCAGGGAGTATCAAAAATTTTCTCATGAAGATAGCATAGTGAAATGTCAGATATAAAGTGACAAACTATTATATTTAAATCCTCTAACAAGGTCGCACTTAACAGTGTGTTTGTAACCTTTAACAAGGTTGGCTCTTCACCGAGCTCACATCAGACTAGTGAAAATCTTGGGTTACCGGTCCCAAGTAGTTTTTCCCTTAACAGGGTTTCCACCTTAAAATTCTGTGTCAAATGTGTATATGGTTCATTGCTTTGATGTTTTTCTTTACACATTACTAAAATAGGATTGATCGGTAAACACTAAGTTAGTTATTGTATTTCAGTAAAGACTAGACTGTTATTCGGTAAAGCTTAAGAAAAAAGATTAATAGTGAACTCCGAGCAATAGTTATTTGATAAAATTATTTAAAGGCATACATCTTGTAGGAATGAAGATAACTAGAGGTTTATATTTGTGGTTTAAAGTTTTTGGGTTGATTTTTGAATTAATTTTTGAGGCCATTGATTCACCCCCCTCTCAGTTATTCTAACAGATTAATGTTAGGAAAGAGTTAAAAGCATACGTAATGGTGGATTTGGTTTTTAAATATTATGTGGTTTAAAATTATAAGTTCAATATGACCTTAAAGTGGTCTTATGGTTGTTATGAGGTGCCTTGGAACCTATGGGAAAGAACAATATGATCAAGACTATGAAACCCATTATCCTCCACATCTTGTTCTAAAGTTAAACTTGTTGGGATTGTTACCTATGTATTATATGAAAAAGTAACAACTATGGGATTGGTGGGTCATAAACCCATTTAATCTAGATTTAGTTGGCCTAGGTATCTTTATTAGTTTCAACAAGATGTTTTAGTTTTCTTATTCAATGATGCTTCTACAAAATGGAAGGTTTATTAGGTGGCTTGTTAGGTAATAGAAAAATTATTCTTGGGAATAAGTTGATGAACCAAAAGACAAAAAAGTAATATAAACAATGATTTAACAAAGAAAAATTAAGGTTAGGTTGGGGTTGTTGAAATAGCAATTATACAACCAAAAACCATTAAAAATAGGATTGGTGTTATTTTTTTTTGAGAAATTGCATAATAAGTAAAAGGTTATATTTTTCTATAAAAATTTAAGAATATGCAATAGAATTTTTATTACTTATTAATAGGCTCTCGATTTACAAGTCAAGTTGAATGATTTTGAATGTGTCCACTATAGATAGATTCTTGTTAAGTGCAATACCTTAACAACATAAGAGATGAAGACAAAATTATGTCCTAAAGAATTTTGACGGAATGGATACTTCTTAATCCTTAATTGTCAAACAAATAGGTTTTAACTGAGACTCCCACTTCCATATCAAATAACTAAATGACTTTTAAATAAAAAAAATAAAAAAATATTAATCTAACCAATTATGATTTTCCCACAATTTCTTCACATATGGTTCAACTAATTATTTTGAGAGAGAAAGTACATCTCCAAATTTTAAAGAAAAAATAATCCATTTAATATTAGATTTATTGAAGTTTTTATCTTTTTTCACAAAATATCTTTTGCTCTATGATAAAAATGACTTGGCCCATTTTTATCAAAAAAAACTAAATGTTTGAAATGAAGAGTCGTATTGCTTTTCAATTCAAATTTTTTTTTCGATTTAATTATACAATGTCACTTTTTATTAGGTGAAGCAATTCAAAATAATATATCACAAAAATAAATTGCAATACTGCTTAAAAAGACAATAGATGCCATGGAAGCCTACTAAAAAGAAAACAACAATGACATTAACAAAATAGAAGAATAAACAAGGCAAATTTGAGATGACAACATCACACAAAAGGCTTATATAGACACCTTCCACGAACAAAAAATCATTGTATCAATGATCTAGGAATATAGAGAAATAAGTCCCTGCCACTCCAGTACAAAATTACACACACAAATAAGTGTGAGAACATATTTGCATTGCATTCTAGTGGAGAAAGATGAATTCTCTGATTGTCATTGCAACATATTCTATCATGAAGTTTTTTCTTTACCAACTAGAATTTATTCCACTACTCTAAACTCACCCCTCTCGCATCTCCCAATGATGTTACTATAGATTGAACATTAAAATTTTTGTAGACTCCAAAAAATGGAGCTTGTAACTAGTTTGTCTTAACATGCCCTTCTTGAGTTGCCCAGTTCTCTCCATTCCATAAATTGGAGTTACTTTGAATGTGTATTTATCTAGATATGCTACCTAAGATACTTTGTACATGATAGATACTTTGATTGGAACATTTTATACCATGATTAAGAACAAAAATGTGTCTAACATTTGAGTAGTGGATTAGGTTATTCGCTGTCATGTTGATAGTAGCTAGAAAACTTAAGCAACTTTCCTTTGTGGGTCATCAAGATCTCCATCAGTATTAGACAGGTTTGGTGGCATGAGAAAACTTGTTTTTTGTCTAAGAATGAGACCTTGAGCTTGAGTAGAGTTAGAAGATATCCTACCTGCACCCTGTCATAATTATCTCAATCCCTTTAAGAGATAAGAATAAACATTATTTGAGTAAAAAGGTTGCAACATATGGTATGGGTTTCAATCTCTAAAGGAGAAAATGAATGAAGTAGACCAACAAAACATCTGAATTCCCAAATCTTTAGGTATGATTAAATATGAGGAGCTGGATAACATGTTTTGATTTCTTGAGGATCCAAGAAGAGAAGCTTTTCAAGACCAAGGAAAATGGAAAAGGGCAGGTAAGAAAGAAAAAGGCTCATTCCATAATAGTTTAACATGGAGATAAAACAAATAGAAATGTTTGAAGGATCTAAGCTTCCCACAGAAAGGAAAAGGAGGGGACAAGTTGAGGAATTTGATACAAGGCCCAAAAGGGAGTTTTACATGAAGAATTTTTCGAGCAATGAGTTGGGATTGGCAATCAGATTTAGATTTCTAGATTTGGAGGTTGAGTTTATTGCATTGGGATCATTTAAGTTACATATCCAAATAGAGTTAAGTCTATTCAAGAAATAGGTATTTCAGGAATAAGTTGCTTATAAAGAGGTCTTAGAGGAAAGGATTTAAGGCTACAACCATTTTTCCACCTTCAGTCTTTGAGAAGGCAAGAGTTATAATTAAAAGAGATAAGAATAGTTAAGTTCAGAGGCACAATTTTTTTAACTTCTACAACCAAATCCATGTGTATGTAACTAAAATTGAAGTGTATTTTCAGTCATTGTTAGGATTTCCATGAGAAACAATCAAGCTCCCAAAGATCTCTAAATGTTTGCATGTCTTTCTCAAATCGACTTTTAGCTTTGCATCTCAGAATCATAGAAAATGGACTTCTATTTTCTTAGATTAGATGATTCCACCAAATTGAAGAAGACACAAATCTTTGACCGAGGCTAAATGATTGATCAATCTAGGACAACTTGTGGGAAACCACTTTCCAAGCTTCCCATATCCAATTGAGAGGAGTTGATCCATGGAGTTCAAAGTACGGGGTTAAAAGGATCTCGTCACTCCAATGAATACAATTCTAAGACTTACCAGTTGTTTTGTTGTGGTTTGAATACAATACTAAACCAAAAGATTCCAAGGTGTGATCCCTTCTAAAACTCTTCCAATCCATTTGGATAAGAGACAAACCACATGTCATGTGTATGGATACATGATGCCTAGTCTTCCCTTGTCCTTTGGCAAAATATAATGAGACAAAAAAAGTGGCTAAAATGTCCTTTTTATTTTCCCACTTGGACCCAATAAAACCTCAAATGAGCTGTGTAAGTTGATGGTAACATGTTTGCGAGGGAAACCAACAAGAATACATATAAACATTAGTATCCAAGAGTATTTTATTGGTCACCTATATTCACCTAGTCATAGACATAAAACGATGTATCAAAGATAGCAATTTGGATTTAAACTTGTTTAGGAACTGTCCGCATATCTTTCAATAAAATTCCAAGTCAAAAAGGGATCTTGAGGTATCTAGTTATGTTTCCATGTTAGTCTTTTGGGATCCAAGGTAGGTGAGGGTTGGGACCTATCATTTAAAATTTAGTTTTGTGCACATGGCAAGTTGAGAGCCCAAAATAGCACAAAAGCAATCAAGAATATCTAAAGGGTTGTTAACATCGTCAATGATATTTTGAATGAAGTTCATGATAGCACATACAAATTGGGAGTTAAGTGTGGCCATATTGCATGGTAGATAAGTGCCATGAATCATATTATTTGATTGGGAATGATGCAAGAGATATACAAGAGCATCAATTGTTAGAACATAAAGTAATGATGCTAAAGGGAAGCCTTGACAAATAGATTTTTTGGAGAAGGAATTTTGGGAGAGAGAACCATGGATGACCAATCTTGCATTGGCATCCATGAACAATATTTGAACATAAGCATGAAAAAAATGTGCAAACTTTTGATGATTTGAAGTTTAAATTTGATTTTTTTTAGTTGTGTTCACATGGGCCATATTAAATTTTACATTTTGCTTGGCATTATACTTTCTAGATTGTGCTCAACTTAAAAGTATAAAGTATTCAATAGTAAACAAGAAGGGTGATAGGTACAAATCCTGGTGATTTGTTTCTTTAACATTAGTTTAATTTTCTTTAGATTCAACATGTCCTCACTTTTTGTGGGCTCTGCTAAGTTGAGATGAATTTTGAATTGTTTTGATTCAATTTTAATGATTTTGAAATAATTTGTAAAATTAATTTAATTCCTTTTTTAATTTATATGTAGTGGATATATTATTGGTTTTTGAAACTTACTATTTTTATTTATGAAAAATTATAAGAGTAATGTTTTAGACTGTTCTTTCATGATTCTTATCAACACACATATTTTCAAGTTTTATCATTGTAATACATATGTAAACTAAATCTTGAATCTTACCTAAGTAGTTATATGTGAGACTTGTTATTCTCAGTGTCGAATCCTCGGACAGGTCAAGGTAACTTCCTTTCCTTAGCTTTGCTGGTGTCCTCCATTATATTTTCTGTTATAGACCAATTCAAGTATCTTTATTTTCTAGTTCTTGTCATAGCTCAATTTTACGGCAATTGATAGCATGACAGTTATCGGTGGCAAGCATGCCTGTCGTTAAAATTGATTTTAGCTAGTCCAAACTTTGACACTGCATTCCATGAACCTCTTCTTTCAATTGTTTTATGATTTCAGACTTATTAAGATTTGATTTGTTAGGGCTTTTCCCCTTTCCCTAGGGTTTCAGTTCAGTGGATTAAAATATGCCTATCACAGCTTTATTCAAAGCTGAAGAGGTCAATCATAAGTTAGGCGGGGTGTTGTACTTTTGTAATTTACATATGAACAGTAAGCTGGTCCTGATCCCCATTTTCAATCTCTTTTACAAAGCCTTTTCAATTTATGAGAATTTCAAACCCCTATCTCTGGATATCACATTACTATTTTCTCTTTCTCACTGGTCTGTTCCTACAATGATACAAATCTTGAGGAGGTACTCCTTTGACCATATGATTTGTTCATTGTTCTATCATTATGCATTGGAAATCGGTCTTTGTAATAATTCCATTGACATTGAAAGCATTTTCTTGCTATTTTTATAGTGATCATCTATTGATGGTTGTTCAAGGCACCCCTCTTTTGGTTTTGCTATTCTGTACTACTCCCGGAGCAAGTTTTTTTTTCCATTTTCATGTATAATAGCAATTGTCCTTGTAACAGTGTTATTATCATTTTCCTTAACTGTACATTGGACATCATCTCCTTGTTTTCCAAGCATTGCATTTCATCTTTTTACTTGCATATCCGCTTCATTGTAATGATGATCTTTCAAGTGTTGTAATGCACTTATGCGCTTGATTTGTATTCTTACAGGAATATGCATGTTCATTCTAGATTTCATTTACGTTCCTGGTTTGTGCTTCCACAGTTTGCATGAATGAGATGTTGCATGTGGCATTCTCCGAAAGGATTAATGCATGCTTGTCAAATGAATGATCTTTATATCTTGTACATGAACTCTAGAAAAAATCTGATCTTTATTTCTTGCATATCAACTGCTTTAACAATCCAATCTTTATTTCTTGCACATGAAGTGTTAGTTGAGAAATCAGGTGAGGGGGCCTTAATCATAAATCTTGGGTTTTGACTACGATAACCAACAATGTCCTTAGACTGTTGAGGGGCGCATTCTTGAGGAACTAGTCATAATAAATGTTTCACTGCTATAAACCTTAATTCCCACATCCAGACTTAAGGACTCTCTGTCATTTCCTGATGAATTGTGATCTAGGAATGAACCTCATGTCGCCAGTAGCTGGGCTTTCTTCTTCTAAAGTTCTTGGGCTCTCCTTTGAAGGTTCTTTATATATGTTCATGTTTCTTCTATTAAATTACCTTTCGAGATGTGGGAAGAGGTAGCAGAGGCTGCAAGTGGATAGCAAATGCCGCATTTTGATCTCCTTCAAGACGCTCTGCTCTGCACATTTTTATATACCCAACTGGGCTAGAAGTTTGATGCAAACTTCCTCTTTTGATTCCGAGGGAATGATATTGAAGAGTTTTGAAATCAGTACAAATATGACTCTTACAGATTGGACAATTATTTGTTAACTTTATTTCTTTCTTCCCCATTTAGCACCCAATTTTGTTCTTTCAGATTTTAGTGTTAAAAAGCAATCTGTTGGGGTGTAATACTGAACAAAATGCTTTTGTTTCGAATCCAAATTTAGAGGCATCACCAATAAGCACAAGTACCAACCCAGCTTTACGCGACACTGATAAGGATTCCTCTGAAGATCAAATTAAATTATGTTGGTTAAAGCATTCATCAAGATTCCACGCTTACTTTGTTGTTTATTTCTGTGTTTTCCCGTTGAATATTTATAATATTTTATTCATTTGGGTCCTTTGTGTCCTGCAGCTGTATACAATTACAACAATTCTTCTGTTTATCCAAATTTATACTATGATTATGTCTGCAAGTGGTGGAAAGCGATTCTGCTTGGAATGATTTTTAGCCCTCCTTGAAATGATTCAGCTTACGAACTGCAATTGATGCTCAAATATAATCCTTGTAATAAACCTCTGCCAAAATAAAAAAAATTGGACGATTATTTGGTGATGAGCTGCAATTATTTTGAAATCAAAGGCTAGCTACATTTTATTGCAAACCTCACATTTCTGGCCACAAGACAACAAAGACTCAATATTGCACACATCAGGGACTCTAGCTGCGCGCAACTCTTGTTTCTCTTGTTCTTATAGTGCATTTGTAGAGGCTATTGAATTTTTTGTAGTAGGTTTGTAGTAGGTTTTTAAGGTATCTCGTTTGGTGATAGTATTTGTATGTTTTTATATTATCATGGTATTTGATATCACATTATATCACAATGGATTTGTACGGCTTTTGGCTTGGAAGATAAGTAAGGATAAACATGAATATAAATATTGCATATTTTTAGAGGTAGTGCTCTTGTATCTGAAAGTTAGAGATGACAAAGAATTCATAGTGTTAGCTTGTAGACTATGCAAAAGGTTCTATTGGATGCTGAAATTGTGGAAATGGGAGTTCACTAGCTTAAGAATGGAAACTATGAATGATTTACAAACCTTAATTTTATTGGAAAATAATTAATTATGCTCAACTTCAGTCCCTTAGGAGTGCTAACCACTTTGGTCGATTGTTCCATTTTTTAAATGATACGATTGGATATGATTATAATAAGAAATGAAGATGTAAGAACTAGGTTAAATGATACAAAATAAATAAGATTAAGCATAAACAAATAGAAACATATTAAAAATACAACACAAATAGATATATGGAGATGAGATAAAGGAACTTGTTAAAGAAATCTACAGCTAAAGTGTCTGTCAAGTGTGTTAGGCACCATATACCAAGAGGTTCTTCTATCAACTATTACTTTGGATTTTGAATTAGGATGCTTTGTTGACCATGCTCTCTGAAATTTAGCCAAAGAATTTTAGTTGCATTTGATAATTGACATATTTGAAGATTTTATTCCTACTTAAAATTTAGAACTGTATGTCTTATTTTACTCTCTACAACTTTGCAACAATGATAGATGTGAGATAGCTTACTCCTTGTAAGACACATGTTTAAAATCTTAATAGAAATATTGAAATGAGAAATGACACCTTTAGTATGAACTTCTTTCCTTTAAGACTTCACAAAGCTTGATGTTTCTTGATACTATTTAATACATACTTTCATTCATGAGGAACACAAAAACTTGGTCATGATTGTTGAACTCAAATGTTTGAATGCTTGTATTTGGATCCCTCCTCTAATCTCTTGAATATTCTTGACTAAATTTCTCAATTCAAAAGGAATGCTTACCTGAAAAAAGGACATACAAATGAGTGGGGAGTTGTACGTATACATAACGTATAGGTTTTGGGTTAAAATGTTAAAAAGGTCAAAATTGGGGAGTATATTGTTTTTTACCATTAGAGTTTCACATTGCACTAAGTTCTATAGTCTAGGAAGTCTATAGTACAAGGGGCCATATTCCCATCTTTTTGAGTCAAACCAAGGTTATTGAGATCAGGATTATATTGGGCCCCATAATTGGTTATGGATTAAAACAATCAACCATGAATAAAGGGCATGAGGGACATCACCGAAGTGAACCCAAAATGAGTGTAAAACTATAGAGGGATACAATTTATGGTGCAATAGATACCTTAGAGGAAGGTAATGTGTCCTAGCTAGAGGAAGCATGTGAAGGTTGTTTGGGACCAGTTTTGTTCATGTTGAGTGATGCATAGTGTGTTCTCACTTTTTGTGTAATATGTTGGGTTTAGGAGAAAGCAAACTACACATTTGGTTTGAGGACTATTATACCCTTGGATGAATTACAAATATTGTAGGTATTTTCTAGGCCAACATAAATTTGTAATAAATAGTGGAATGCATTGTTGGAATACTCCTAACAACTAGGGGGGTGAATTAGTGATCCTAAAAACTTAGTCAACAATTTGCATTTATAAAATGATACTAATACAAGGATAGAATATGAAACTCAAAGACAACAATATCAAACATTATGTTCATCTCAAGGGATTATGTGATACACAAGAACATTGACATTTGACACAATTTTTTGAGTGGAAAAACCATGAAGGGTAAAAAACCCACTATACAAATATTTCTTTACTATGCACCTCACATAGAAAAATGATGCCTCGCATAGCATAAAATACCCCCCACAGTAGACAATGCCTCACATACCATACAATGTCTCACATAACAGAAAATCTCCAAGAGTATCCACTCCATGTAACAATAATATGATTATCAACAATCTATGTATATTTCCAGTAGTGAAAAAAGAAAAAATCCTTCTTATACAACTCTCAATATTACCAAACTATCCTTCAATGGAATTATCAAGAAATATCATTGACCTTCGGTCATGACAAAAAAATTTGCAAACTACAAATATAATTATGTGACAGAGAGTACAAACTCTATCTTTCAAACCCTTACTTCTTCGAATACCATTATCTTCTAAAACAACATGAGTACAAACAATATAACTGTCTTAATATATCTGCACAAATAGATGCCATATGCCATTACTTACCCTCACACCATCTACAAAAGAACCGACTATTCCAATTCACTATTTTTTCGCCGAGAGACGTTCTTACAATGGGAGCACAAGCTGAATACCAACATGACATATTCTGAGGAATATTCGTGTACATAAAAAAGATTGAGGAGCAATTACATTTCTCAAAATGCCAAATGACATTGATAAAAGATGAAAATTAAAAAAAAAACCATTCATATTCTAATTTTAAAAAAAAAATGAAATTTAGAAAAGATTTGTTGCTAGTTATGCATGATTTAAACATAAAAAAGAGAAAATAAAATAATTAATGCCAAATGACATTAAAAAAAATGTCAAATGGCATTTTTCAGATTTGCTTTTTCGAATTTGCTTTTTTGGATTTGTTTTCAATAGAGGAATGCAAAGAGGCACATTTGAATGTAAACAATCACAGAGGAATGCAAAGAGGCACATTTGAATGCAAAAAATCATAGAGGAATGCAAAGAGCCATGAATTTGAGAGGATGAAAAGACACTTTGAGATTATAAAAGAACCCTCTGCCCATTTCATTTTTTATTTTGCAAAGAGGAGCAACAAAGAGATTTGAAGCAGGAGAGAGATTTGAAGGAGATTTCAAGAGCAACCACATTTCAAAGTGAGCCATTTATTTTTGGATTTTATTTTGTAGATTTAGTTTTAAATATTATTTTTTTATTCACTTTTGAAATGTTTTATTTAGATTTAAAATGAGATTGAATTTTGTATTTAGATTTAGATATATATTTAAATGTTGTTTGTAGATATATATTGAAATTTCTTTTTAGATTTAGATTTAAATGTTGTATTTACGTTTAGATTTAAATGTAGCATTTAGTGTTAAATTTAAATTTAATATTGTATTTAGATTTAATTTACAGTCATTTCCTCTTTTTGGAGGTTTTTTTTATCGTTGCATGTATTTGTGTTTTCTTCTTTGAACTCCAGATATGATAGGAAATTTGTGTTTTATTATCAATGTATTAATTTGTCATATGAATTCCAGATCCACAGGAAAGCTTGAGATTATGTTTTTCGGGTATGCTATCATGGGCTTTTACCTTAAAAGGTGCATTCTTTCACCATCACCAGCTTGCTAACAACAACAATATTCATTTAAGTATCTTGTTATGGCTCATGCATCTCATTTTGCAAGAACCTTAAGCTTGCATGCTCTAGCCATCATCTACCGGCACATGCAAACTTTATAAATTTAAGATATTGAATCCTTTGTTTTAAGATTATGAAAATTGAGGTTGTGTACACTCTCTTCACATCTGCTCCTTTGTGGTTAAGAAAAACATCATATCCAATTGAGGTGGGAAACCGTGAAGAATGCAAAGAGGATTGGTTGTTTCCCATCAATAGAAAACACCGTCAAATTCAATTCTTTATTAATTTGATACAAAATCTCAGTACAATGTACATGAAATTTGTGTCATTTTAGGCAAATTCCAATGAATTTAGCTATGAATGAAAGTCATTTATATAAAATTCAGTAAAGAGAAGAAAGACCAGGATGAATTCAATGAATTGTAGGTATTTGGCATATGTTCATAAGTTTTTTATCGCATTCAATGAATACAACATTTTTTCTTCTAATTTTTGTCAAATGATTCTAAAATTAGAATATTCAAAGTATTAATCATTACAACAAACATAAAAAAATATGTAAGGATAGACTTAGGCATTGCCTAACATTTAAATGATAAATTAAAGAGTTGTTATAAAATTAGAAAGTCTGAATTTTACTAATTAATTTAAGATGAAATATTTAAATAATATCTAATTATTAATAATATATTATGTGCATAAGAAATATAATAACAATAGAAACTTCCATTTTTTAAAGATTTATAATAGAAAGAGTTGTTATAAAATTAGAGAGTCTGAATTTTACTAATTAATTTAAGATGAAATATTTAAATAATATCTAATGATTAATAATATATTATGTGCATAAAAAATATAATAACAATAGAAACTTCCATTTTTTAAAGATTTATAATAAAAAGAGTTGTTATAAAATTAGAAAGTCTAATTTTTACTAATTAATTTAAGATGAAATATTTAAATAATATCTAATGATTAATAATATCTTTTGGCAAGGTACGGGAGAAGCAAAAAAATACCCCTTGATTGCTTGGGACAGAGTTTGCTGCCCTAAAGATGAAGGGGGAGCAGGCATTAGAAATATTGGTGATCAAGGGAAAGTGTTAGGAGCCAAATTAGTTTGGCATCTTTATAGGAATCGACAAGCCAAGTGGGCGCAAATTCTAATATCTAAATATTTAATAGATAATAACCCGAAAAACATCTTCAGGGAAAGGAACCCGCCCAAAGGTTCCCGCATTTGGAATTTTATGCTAGAATGTCACGACATTATAGCTAGTAAACTTACTTGGAACTTAGGGATAGGAAATGAAGCACTCGTTTGGGAAGATTCTTGGGGAGGGTTTGAAGCTTTGGATAAACCCCAATTTACCCGGTCTAGGAGCATTCTAGAACCCTCGCTGGGCTTCTTTGTCAAAGATTACATTAGAAGATCATCTCAGGGTTCCGGTTGGGAATGGAGGGAATTTTCAGCCTACAATCTACCTAAGGATGATCCTTGTCTCCTTTTGGAGGCATTAAACAAAAGATGTGCAGTATTCAATAGTAATAACAATACCCTGGTATGGGATGGAGCTAAAAATGGGGAATATAAATCTTTGGATGGGTATAAATCAATTAGAAACAAACAAATCAGACGAAAGCCTAATATACCTATAAATCTTTATTGGAACAAATTTTTTCTGCCTAAAGCAGGCATTTGCACTTGGATTGCTATGCATCAAAGGCTACTCATAGCAGAAAGATTTAAGAAAATGGGATATGAAGGACCTAGCAGGTGCCCTCTCTGTGAACAAGAGGAGGAAGATCTTAACCACATCCTATTATCACGACATCCTATTATCATGCAATTTTTCAAATATATGTTGAAAGTGGCTATGTGGCATCTTGGGTTGGCAATCTACCTTCCCCAACACCATTCTTGAAATGCTCCAATCCTGGCTTGAATTAAAAAAGGGAAGCATTTAAACTAATTTATGGATCACTACTCCTTCAATTATCATTTGGGAACTATGGAAGGAGCGGAATAGAAGAATATTCAGAGATGAAAAATTGAATGTAAAACAATTGATTAATAAAATGGAAACAAGCATAATTGAATTTATGAATAATAAAGTAGGAACCAGTAAAAAAGAGAGGCAAAGATGTCTCGTTGGGATGAGGAAATCAGGGGAAAATGGGTTGGCCTCATCCTCCCACCCTTCTATGGCCCAGGAGGAAATTTATCAAAATCTAGAAGGGCAGAGTGTGTATGGATACCGCCATGACACAGAAGGTTTAAACTAAACTTTGATGGCGCATCAAGGGGAAACCCAGGTGTTGCTGGTATTGGTGGTTGTATTCATAATAGTGAAGGTAGAGAAATAACAAGGTATGCCTCTCCTATTGGTCATGAGACTAATAATAGGGCGGTACTACTTGCACACACAAAAGGACTAAAAATATGTAAGGACTTAGACATAAAAAATATGGAAATTGAAGGGGATTCAGCCATAATAATCAATGCCCTTAGGACATACTCTACCCCTAACTAGAGATTAAATGCTCTTCGCATTGAAGCCATTAATATATGCAAGGAGTTCTACAGAATCACAATTAATCATATTTATAGGGAAGGCAATTTAAGGGTAGACAAATTAGCTAATCTAGGAGCAGATGGAATGTCCATCCTTCCAGAGGTGCCTTCATTAAAAATTTAGGATCCTCAAATTACATAACTCTTATGGCAGGATAGAGCGTAGTAAATAACCTGTCTAGAGTTTAACTTAAAGAGGCTTCAATCTAACATAATAAATAATTTATAGATTAAATAAGTCCCTCTATGTTTAAATTTTTAATTTAACCCTCCTTAAGCATCTTTGGTACCTTCACTTTTAGGAGGTGCAACCATCCCCCCTTCTTTAAACCACGCTAAACCAAGGTAAGATTACACTAATATTTCTATAAATATATGTATATATGTATGTACATAGGTACATTAACATGTGAGTATATATGTATGTAGATATGTGCACATGAAATTTGCGTATATGTATGTATATATGTGTATATGTGGGAATGTAGTTAGGTATATATTGTTGGAGATTTGATTCTGAACAGTTGATTGATTGTATGTTTGTCATTGATGACAACATATAATATGTGCAACAGTACTTCTGTAAGTACTTATCCATATGATGACATGAAGAATTGTGTGGATAGATACATGTTTTTGACATGTTTATTATGCTATGTTCATATATGCAGACTTAGATATGATGTTTCAATAAAGATATGTAATTCTGTTATTGACAGTTACAGTTCTGGAGGAATAACGGTTTAAGGCTGACGTATGTAACGTTTTTATTGAGTTGCACCTATCTTCAAGATATGCGTGTGTATATTCATGATGATTTATGAGTTTTTGATATTAATCTAAAGGCACCAAACGTATTTCAATAATATTACAAAGTTATGGTTAAATTGGTGAAGCTGACTTAGTGAAGCGACACGCCTATTCAGTTAGTACTTGCACAGTTGTAATTATGCTTGCGTGTTTAGTAGAGCCAAAAAGGATGTTATGAAGAGTTTTCTAACAGGTCCCATGATCTCATAATTGGAGTATGTACTTATAGAAGGTCATTTGTGATAAGAAGAGTTGCGAAAGCCAGAGATAAGAAAAGCAAAGAAGAATGTTAAAGCAGTAGAGCTATATTTATCATATGTTGATAATATAGATATTGAAGTAGAAGCTTTTAGAATATAGATAAGATTGTTGTAGTGCTTTACAAGAGGTTAAAGCATCGACACACAAAAAGGAACTGATCAGACAAGCAGTGTCACAAGCAGCAGTTCATCTTGTTGATACAGTGTGTATCAAATATCAAGAAGGTTGTAGCCTTCACCACTTGGACAGTGAGTCCTCCACCCCTAATAGGGTTATTGTAAAAGACTCCTAATAGGGTCTAACCCTTAACTATGTCACTATACTACTGCATTGTAATGAACAACTCCTAACAGGGTTGAAAGATCTTTTAACAGGGATTACTATAAATAGTATAGTTCTTTGTGGGTGCTAATTCCCACCAGGGTTTTTACCATTTGGTTTCCCCGTAACCAAATTGATGTGTTGTGTAATTTGTTATCTCAATGTGCATTTAATTTATATCAGTCTGGATTAATAAGTACAAAAGATTTAAAGTTGCTGATAACTGATTCACCCCCCCCTCAGTTATCCCTGAAGTATTCTAACAATTGGTATCAGAGCCAAGTGCCTTGGAGAGAAATCCTAACAGCTTAAGGTAGATTAGATGGCACACTTCAGAAAAGAGAGTCCTAAGTTTGATGGATAGAACTATCTGGATTGGAAGAACAAAATGATAACAAATCTACAATGTGTTGGCTTTGAGATCTTTGAGATTTCTACACAAGAAGTTAATATTCCATGTTTAAAAGACCTTGCAAAGGATGATGCTACTAATAGACAAAAGGAAACATTTACCAATAATGCTATTGCCAAAGAAGCCCTAATCAACACCTTATCTAACAGTGAATTTTCAGAAATCAAGAAGATTGACAAAGCATATACCATATGGAAGTATTTAGAAGACATGTTTGAAGGAGATGTTCAAGAAAAGAATGCACGCAGGAAGACATGGAAGAAGAAATACAATAGCCTTGAGATGTTTCCTGAAGAGAACATTAGAGATTACAATCAAAGGATAAATGAAGCAGTATCTAGAATCAGGAACAATGGTGGTGAAATATCAGAAGAAGATATAATGGATAAGTTGTTAACTACTTTGACATCAGACT
>MU224186.1:5128180-5142316 GCA_018584345.1 Thuja plicata | reverse complement strand
CAGGAAGTAAACTTTCAAAAGATGATGACTCCACAACAGTTGATAAAACATTGTACAAATCTATGATTGGAAAGCTTATTTATCTAACTCAATCAAGACCTGACATATCTAATGCAGTTGGCATTGTAGGAAGATTTGCAGCTGAACCCAAGCATAATCACCTAATGGCAATCAAGAGGATATTCAGATATCTTAAGGAAACTATAGACTATGGTTTATGGTATCCTAAATCAGAGAATACACAACTTCATGTGTATACCAATGCAGATTGGGCAGGTTGTATTGATGAAAGAAAGAGCACTTCAGGAGGAGCAGTATTTCTTGGAGAAAGGTTGGTATCTTGGACAAGCAAGAAGCAAAATTGTATTTCTCAGTCAACAACAGAAGTTGAATATGTTGCAGCAGCACTGAATTGTACAACAATTGTTTGGATCAAGAAGATGGTTAAAGACTTTGGTATTCAAGTTGATTATCCTATTGTTATTCATTGTGATAACACCAGTACTATTAACATGTCTAAGAACCCTGTGATGCACACAAAGACAAAACACATAGAGATCAAGTACCATTTTCTGAGAGAAAAAGTTGCAAATAAGGAAGTGACATTGGACTATGTAAGCACAAAAGATCAGTTGGCAGACATTTTCATGAATCCTTTAGCAAAGGATACTTTTGAGTATCTAAGGGAGAATTTGGGAGTCATTCCCTCTCCTAAATCTGATTAGAGAAAGTAGCAAGTACATCAGTCCTGTGTGACTAATGAATGGTTGACTACTCTACTTCTGGAGTAGTACCTGTGCATAATGGTTTATGGTGCCCTTTGCCATTGATGTCAATGGGGGATTATCTACTAAAAACAAGGAACACAAACAAAGAGAAAAACAAGGAACACATACAAGGAGCTTATACTCTGGGGGAGTATACAAATAAAACACAGTCTATGTAACTGCAGCAGTGTAGATGAATCTTTGATGAGGATATTGAGAAGATTGTAAAAGAAAGAAGACACCATGAATAGAAGTTGTTTTTATCATATTTTTCCATCAATGCCAGAGGGGGAGATTGTTGGAGATTTGATTCTGAACAGTTGATTGATTGTATGTTTGTCATTGATGACAACATATAATACACAACAGTGCTTCTGTAAGTACTTATCCATATGATGACATGAAGACTTGTGTGGATAGATACATGTTTTTGACATTTTTATTATGTTATGTTCATACACACAGACTTAGATATGATGTTTTAGTAAAGATATGTAATTCTGTTATTGACTATTACAAATCTGGAGGAATAATGGTTTAAGGCCGATGTATGTAACATGTTTATTGAGTTGCGCCTATCTTTAGGATATGTGTGTGTATATTCATGATGAGTTATGAGTTGTTGATATTTATCTAAAGGTGCCAAATGTATTTCAATAAGATTACAAAGTTATGGTTAAATTGGTGAAGACGACTTAATGAAGCAACCCACCTATTCAGTTAGTACTTGCACGGTTGTAATTATTCTTGCGCATTTAGTAGAGCCGACAAGGATGTTATGAAGAGTTTTCTAATAGGTCCCATGATCTCATAATTGGAGTATGTACTTATAGAAGGTCATTTGTGATAAGAAGAGTTGCAAAAGCCAGAGATAAGAAAAGCAGAGCAGAATGTTAAAGAAGCAGAGCTATATTTATCATATGTTGATAATATAGATATTGAAGTAGAAGATTTTAGAATATAGATAAGATTGTTGTAGTGCTTTACAAGAGGTTAAAGCATTGGCACACAAAAAGGAACTGATCAGACAAGCAGTGTCACAAGCAGGAGTTCATCTTGTTGATATAGTGTGTATCAAATATCAAGAAGGTTGTAGCCTTCACCACTTGGATAGTGATTCCTCCACCCCTAACAGGGTTATTGTAAAAGACTCCTAACAGGGTTTGACCCTTAGCCAGGTCACTATACTACTGCATTGTAATGAACAACTCCTAACAGGGTTGAAATATCTTTTAACAGGGATTACTATAAACAATATAGTTCTTTGTGGGTGCTAATTCCCACCGGGGTTTTTACCATTTGGTTTCCCCATAACCAAATTGATGTATTGTGTAATGTGTTATCTGAATGTGCATTTAATTTATATCAATCTGGATTAATAAGTACAAAAGATTTAAAGTTGCTGATAACTTATTCACCCCCCCCTCTCAGTTATCCCTGAAGTATTCTAACATATATGTATGCACATATTTTTATTCTTAGGCTGACATCCCCTTTGGTTGTATACTTAGGTAAGTACCCCAGCGAAACAAAGATCACTATTACAGACATTTGATAGTATCAATACATATATTAACATAAAATTTCATGAGGCTACCCATATTTGGATATAAATGTGGTCACATCCTCATGAAAAGTGTATAGGAACTTCACATCCAAATATTTCCTTTGGATATTGTTATAAATGAAATTTAACCTCACGTAGACCGCTAAAGGATGAAGATCCCATAAAGTGATATTTATCCAAAGTTTTAAATAATAAACCCTCACAAAGTATCAAATTAACCTTTACATCTAGGAGATATGTCTTGTCAACTGTATCATTTATGATTCCTTGCCATAAATATCATTTGAACACTTCTGCATGCCACCTCTCCCTTTGATTTTGATCAATGAGGTTGGCATGATTTGGTGATAAATGCAATAAGAAAAGGTGCATAATTTACTAATTAAAACCCACATGTCAATACTTTGACAATTATGATTCATTAAGGCCAAATTGTGCTTTGGGACTAACGAAGGACAAAGTTACATTAGGGTGAAGATATTGGTGTCCCTTATTTATAACTTGAGCTAGCCTTTTGCATTATCAATAATCACAAGGTAATCCTCTTGGGTAAGATTAGCTCTCTGTAGAATGCAGTCCAAGCTTATTACATTCCAACTTAGTGACAATCAGATTATGGCATTTTGAGGTGCTATTAAACCCGAAAGGTGGAACAAGATTCTCAAGCCTATCCCAGAGGCTACAAGAAGAGTGCTAGAAAAGGGTATGGAGGAAGCATACTTTGACTATATCTTCACATACTGAACCAATGGTAATATAGTAGGTATCTTTCTAGCCTTCGCAGGATGTAAAAAAGAAGAGGTCATGGAAGCAACAAAGTTAATCTTTGAAGATGACATACTGGGAGGTCTGGAGAATATGGTATATAGCATCAACAACCTGCTCCTTGTACCGTTTGTAGAAAATTCTCTACAAACTAAAATTGCAAAGCTAAAAGATATCCCAAATAATAAAAGGGTCCCTATGTTTATCCTCAAAGATGAGAAGACCTTCGATTCTCACTGGCCAGAGATGCAGAGAAATGTGGACTTTATGTTCAAACAAATATTGAAAAAGGAAATGGATAAGGACTGGCTCATCAAATATTGGCTCGACGAAGGCTTTGACATCCCAGAAATGCTGGATGATATGGAATTGGAGAACTTCCGTATCGTTTCCCCCTCTGTGAAGAAGTGCTCGAAAATGCTGAAGGCCTTGGATGATGAAGAAGTGGCTATCATCATTGTTAAAAAGTATGAGGGGGAACGGAGCTGTGATCTTCTCCATAAGGGATAGAATAGGAAGGGGTAAGCCTTAAATGGTGGCAGTATATATTAGTTATAGATGAAACCAGTTTTGTTTATAATTGTCAGGAGGAAAACAAGTTATAGTAGTGGTTTAGCATAAGTGTACTGCTTCGAAGTTATGGATTAATAGTATAAGGTACCAGACATTATACTCTGTTACGATAGTTAAGTTTTGCATATATATAATTATGTGAATTTCATTTCATATTTAGATAAATCCTTCTCTTCTGATTTACTATTGCTTGTTGAATAAAATGTTTAGAATAGCAATTCGAAGATAGCTTCTCTTTAAATGGTATAAGTGTGTTTATAAAATTCTATTGCTAGTCATTTAGAAAGTGGGCAAATGAAAGCCGGGAAGATGTTTAAGTAAGGTAAGACATCGTTAGAGAGAGATAGTTAAGCTCTAGAAGTAGCAATAAGTTATTCTATTCCATCTTTTTTGGGTAAGATTGTAATACTCAATAGGCTGTAGCAACACTTTTCTAACTATTCGTAGAAATTCATAATATACCTCTCTTTACAAATATAATTATACATACATAGATATATATATATATATCTGTTTATCTTATATATATATATATATAATTCATTTATAATATATACATACATACATACATATATATATATATATATATATATATATATATATATATATATATATATGATTACATCATTAAATATCTAATGAAAATATACTCCATCACTTTTGTATATAGGGGTAGCTTTATAAATTTATCTATATGTTTATGCATTTATACAGATATAAGTATATATTCCTTTAGTAAGATTATTCATATTAAACATTTGTAGACAACCTCAGCTTGTAACGGACAAGGCATTTTAGGGAATAATCTATAATTCTACTTTTCTCTCTAAACATATTTAAAGTTTACTTAATTAGAAATGTTTAATATAATTTATTATGATAATCGTCCACTTTTCATCCTTTAAACTACAATGCTATAGATGATGGATCGTTGTCGATTCCTCTCTGCAGTACCTGTATCGCTACTATAAATCACCTTATATTAACTCTGTAGGAGCCTGACCTAGGTTAGTGGGCTTCTTAGTTTTAATCTAGAATGACAACGCCCATTAAACTCAGAGGCCCTTGGATTCAAATTGCCTTCGACACACCAATTTCAGGAATGAGGATAAAAATTGTTTCACTTTTGTCTCATCATCTAGTTATTAGGGCTATCCTGAGAATCTTAGGTAGAGAATGCCTCAATAATCTGGATAAGCACCAAGTTAACTCTGATATCCCTACTCTGTTCTTAGCCTTGGCCCTCCAAGCTAGCACCGACAAACATCCGTTGGGGATTCTATGTAGAAGATTGTTCAAAAACTCCTACCTAGGTGATTTAGATAAAGAACTGGCTAACATTAGGGAAGATTTAACTATTCCAAAACCTTTCTTTTATGATTTATCAATGGTAGGAGGTTGACCCGTACATCTTCTCGAGTGTTACAAATTAATGAGCTGGAACTCTTTGTGGCTTGGACTCCTACCATCAGAAGAAACTTGAACTTCCTGTATAACTTCTTTCATGTTAAACTCCCGGAAGGAGCGGACATGTTAAACTCCCGGAAGGAGCGGACTGGATATACTCCTTCATTCTGGAAGATCAGGTTGGAAACTGGGAAACAGATTCAAAACTCAACACCAATATAGATATTCCATTTCCAAGAAGACATTACAATGTAGAATATGATTCTCTATCGATGAATGAATAAAGAGTGGTATGGGTGTATGTATCTCCCTTTTCATTTTTTTGGATGTAGGATGGATTTGTTTTATTGAGCTCTTTGTGAGTTGTGTAAAGTCTTTTCTTTTATATCCAAAATGGTGAGCTCAAAGATGGTAACATATGTACTAAATACAGATTCCTTTTATACATTTATAGCAACAGACTAAGGTCCTGTCTCATGGATAAATAAAAAGAGATAGATACATTCCAAGAACTAGTATTTCAATAGACCTCTTAACTAAGAAAAATCTTATTCCTACCAGTATTGAAAGGCATAGGGAGATGCTATTCTATATTTTTTGTTATGAAACAGGGGTCATGGATTAATCATATTAGATAAGGACAGCGTCTATGAGTTTAGATCCGGAAGTCAATAAGCTTTATGTAGTATTTCATTTAAATCTTAAACAATTGGGATTTTCATTATCAGGTGTTTCCATTCTCGAACTAGGAACTAAAATTGCTAGAATGTGTTAATGTCTAATAATTTTTATAGCATCAAATGTTTTCCTAGCTATTGTGGTTATAGGAAAGGGAATCATCACCAAAGGTACAATAAAGCTCTAAAGTTGAATACAAAGCCTTAAATTGTTATTAGCCAACCTCGGGGCTAAATATAGATTAGATATCTAATACTTGAATTGGTACTTCGATTTGAGACAAGTGTTTGTATCTTCTGAAGGAATGCCTTCATATATTTTGTAAATGAGGGAATGCCCTCATTACTCTTGTAATTATATTCTAGACCCAGGGTCCCGGGCAAGACTGGAGGTTTTCTTCTCCATTCTTTCCTACCAGTGCCCAAAGAGAATGGAGTCTCTTGTAAAATTTGAATGTTTAAATTAATAAAAAGCTTTGGGCCTTTCCCTTTTATCGATAAAACAATAGTATTAATAATATTATTAATAATATATTATGTCAATACAAATATAATAACAATAGAAAATTCCATTTTTTAAAGATTAATAATAGAAATGATTGTTATGAAATTAGGTCTGATTTTTTGTAATTAATTTAAGATGAAATATTTTAAATAAGTAAATTATTCAATTATAAAGTAATTTTAAAATTTTAAGGTTGTTTTTTTGAAAATCTATAATAGAAACTTATCTTCATAAATTTTTTTTATAAAGAAAGTCTTTTAAAAAAGCACAATAAAATAAAAGCTTAATTTTTTTAAGGATTTATAATATAAAAATTTGTTTTAAAATTAGAAAGAGTATTTATGTATTTCAATTTGAGAGTACTTACCATAAATTCTATAGCTCTTAGATGAGATAAAGTAGGTTTTATTTAAAATTGAAAACACATATTATATGGCTTTTATGATTGGTGGAGAAAATATAAAAAAAATAAAAAATAAAAATATATGTTGCACAATTTTGTGAGAGATAAAGCGTTGATTGATTCAATAAAGCATTGATTGATTCAAGGAAATAATAGACATGTATGTGAAGGAAATAAAGTAGAACTAAATTTTAAGAAGCAAGCATGGATTGAAGGAAAACATACAAAAATAGAAACTAAAGAAACACATATTTCTCCATATGGTTGTAGAAAAAAAAGACACATTACATAAATGCATACATGAGGTGGATAGGGTTCTCAATTATAATCTATTTTTTTTTAATGTAGTAGACACATTGTAATTGGCATATTAGTTCTCTCCTTTGATTTATTAATTAGGGATCTACCTAAAAAATGAACATTAATTGTATACCTATGATTCCAATTATGATATAAACCCTAAAATTAATCATAACCATAAACCCTAAACCATAATCATAAGTTTATAGGAAAACTATAGACTATCCTAACCTAAAAATGATATAAACCTAAACCCTAATCTTATTGAAACCTAATCATTAGATAAACTTAAACCCATAACCCTAATCTTCTCGTAACTCTAACCCTAACCTTATCCCTAACCATAACCCTAACTATAACCACGATCATTAACATAATGCTACTTCTAACTAAAAAATATACACCCTAATCCTACTGTGATCATGACCCTAACCCCTAACCCTAACTCTACACCCCTTACCATGAACCTAACTATAAACCTATCCCTAACCATTAAGATGATACTAATCCTACCCCTCACCCTACACCATATTCAATACTGTAAAAATCACCCTACCCCTAACCATAACTCTAACCCTACCCCAAACCTTAACTCTAACCCTAACCCAAACACATAATCATACATCCTAACTATAAAAAACATTGTAATCCTAACTATAACCCTAACCCTAACCTAAATTTTAACCTTAATTGTAACCTAAATTATAACCCTAATCCTAACCTAAATTATAACCCTATCCCTAACCCTAACTCTAAACATTAAGATAATACTAATCCTACCCCTCACCCTACACACTAACCATAACACTAACCCTAACCCTAATTATAAACCTTACCCTAACCCTAGCCATTTCTCTAACCATTAAGATGATACAAATCCTACCCCTCACCATACACCATATTCCTAAATAGTACATCATAACCCTAACCCTAACTCTAATTCTAACCCTAACCTAAATGCTAACACATAGCCATATATCCTAACACTAAAAAATCACCCCAAATATAACTATAACCCTAACCCTAAATAGACACTTATTAATTTGGCCAAACTGTAACCCTAACTATAACCCTTACCCTAACTATAACCCTAACCCTAAAATTCACCCTTACACTAACCCTAGCACTAACCTACCCCTAACCCTAAAAATAACTCTAACCCTAGCCCTAATCTTAACCCTAATTGTAACCCTAACCCTAACACTAATCCTAACCCTAACCCCAACCCTAATGGTAACACTAAGTCTAACACTAACCATAAAACTAACTCTAACCCTAACCCTAACTATAACTATAACTCTATCCCTAACCCTAACCCTAACTATAATTGTAACCCTAACCCTAATCCTAATAACTCTAACTATAAATCTAATTGTAAACCTAACCCTAACCTGAATAACTCTAATTGTAACTCTAACTGTAACCCTAACCCTAACCTTAACTATAAAAATCATCCTAACCCTAACCCTAATATTGACCTTAAAAATCACCCTAAAACTAACCCTAACCCTAACCCTAACACTAACCATAAAACTAACTCTAACCCTAACCCTAACTATAACTATAACTCTAACCCTAACCCTAACCCTAACTATAATTGTAACCCTAACCCTAATCCTAATAACTCTAACTATAACTCTAATTGTAACCCTAACCCTAACCCTAATAACTCTAATTATAACTCTAACTGTAACCCTAACCCTAACCCTAACCCTAACCCTAAACCTAACCCTAACCCTAACCCTAACCCTAACCTTAACCCTAACCCTAATGGTAAAATCAACCCTATCCCTAACCCTAACATTAACCCTAATTGTAACCCTAAACCTAACCCTAACTATAAAAAACACCCTAACCCTACCCTTAACCCTAACCCTAACCCTAAACACAAGTCTAACTCTATTCCAAATCCTAATCCAAACCCATCAACATACTTTAAAATGGTTAAAATTCACTCTAACCCTAACCCTAACCCTAACCTAACTCTAACCATAACCTAACCCTTATCCTAAAAATAACTCTAACCCTAGCCCTAACCCTAACCCTAATTGTAATCCTGACACTAACCCTCACCCTAACCCCAACCCTAATGCTAGCACTAAGTTTAACCCTAACCATAACACTAACTCTAACCCTAACCCTAACAATAATTGTACTCTAACCCTAACACTAACTCTAACTATAATTGTAACCCTAACCCTAATCCTAATAACTCTAACTATAACTCTAACTATAACCCTAACCCTAACCCTATCCATATCCCTAACTCTAACTATAATCCTAACTCTAGCCCTAAGCCTAAACCTAAACCTAACCCTAACCCTAACTCTAACTATAATCCTAACTCTATCCTAACCCTAACCCTAACTATAAGTATAATCCTAATCCTAACTCTAACTCTAACTCTAACTCTAACTCTAACCCTAACCCTAACGTCAACCCCAACCGCAACCCCAACCCTAACTCTAATTATAATCCTAAGTCTAACCCTAACCCTAACTCTAACCCTAACTCTAACCCTAACTCTAAGCCTAACTATAATCGTAACCCTAATCCAAACCATAACTATACATTGCAACTGTAAAAAGTCACCCTAACCCTAACCCTAACCCTACCCCTAGCCCTAACACTAACTCTAACCCTAACTCTAACCTTACCCCTAACCCTAACTCTAACCTTACCCCTAACCCTAACCCTAACCCTAATCCTAACTATAACCTTAACCCTAACCCTAACCCTAACCCTAACACTAGCCCTAATCCTAAGTCTAACCTTACCCCTAACCCTAATCCTTACTATAACCCTAACCCTAAACCTAACCCTAACCCTAAACCTAACCCTAAATCTAACCCTAAGTCTAACTTTAACCCTAACCCTAACCCTAACTTTAACTATAAAAATCACCCTAACCCTAACTCTAACCTTAACTCTAATTGTAAAAATAATTCTATCCCTATCCCTAATCCTAACCCTAATTATAACCCTAAACCTAACCCTAAGTATAAAAAACACCCTAACCTTATCCCTAACCCTAACCCTAACTCTAACCCTAAACAAAAGTCTAACTCTAATCCAAACCCTAATCCAAACCCATAACCATACATTAAAATGGTTAAAATTTACCCTAACCCTAACCCTCTAAATAACTCTAACAATAGCCCTAACCCTAACCCTAATTTCAACCCTAACCCTAACACTAACCCTAACAACAACCCTAATGCTAACACTAATTCTAACCCTAACCATAACACTAACTCTAACCCTACCCTAAGGCTTTTATGATTGGTGGAGAAAATATAAAAAAATAAGAAAAAAAAAAGATATGTTGCACAATTTTGTGAGAGATAAAGCGTTGATTGATTCGATAAAGCATTGATTGATTTAATAAAGCATTGATTGATTCATTAAAGCATTGATTGATTCAAGGAAAATAATAGACATGTATGTGAAGGAAATAAAGTAGAATTAAATTTTAAAAAGCAAGCATGGATTGAAGGAAAACATACAAAAATAGAAACTAAAGAAACACATATTTCCCCATATGGTTGTAGAAAAAAAAAGATACATTACATAAATGCATACATGAGGTGGATAGGGTTCTCAATTATAATCTATTTTTCCTTAATGTAGTAGACACATTTTAATTGGCATATTAGTTCCCTCCTTCAATTTATTAATTAGGGATCTACCTAAAAATGAACATTAATTGTATACCTATGATTCCAATCATGATATAAACCCTAAAATTAATCATAACCATAAACCCTAAACCCTAATCATAAGGTCATAGCCAATCTATATACTAGCCTAACCTAAAAATGATATAAACCTAAACCCTAATCTTACTGAAACCTAACCATGAGATAAACTTAAACCCACAACCCTAATCTTCTTGTAACTCTAACCCTAACCTTATCCCTAACTGTAACCCTAACTATAACCACAATCGTTAACATAATGCTACTTCTAACTAAAAAATATACACCCTAATCCTATTGTGATCATGACCCTAACCCCTAACCCTAACTCTACACCCCTTACTATGAACCTAACTATAAACCTATCCCTAACCATTAACATGATACTAATCCTACCCCTCACCCTACACCTTATTCGTTATTGTAAAAATCACCCTACCCCTAACCATAACTCTAACCCTACCCAAACCTTAACTCTAAGCCTAACCCAAACACATAATCATACATCCTAACTATAAAAAACACTGTAATCCTAACTGTAACCCTAACCCTAACCTAAATTTTAACTTTAATCGTAACCTAAATTATAACCCTAATCCTAACCTAAATTATAACCCTATCCCTAACCCTAACTCTAAAAATTAAGATAATACTAATCCTACCCCTCACCCTACACACTAACCATAACTGTAACCCTAACCCTAATTATAACCCTTACCCTAACCCTAGCCATTTCTCTAACCATTAAGATGATACAAGTTCTATCCCTCACCATACACCCCATTCCTAAACTGTACATCATAACCATAACCATAACTCTAATTCTAACCCTAACCAAAACACTAACACATAGCCATATATCCTAACACTACAAAATCACCCCAAATATAACTATACCCCTAACCCTAAATACACACTTAATAATTTGGCCAAACTATAACCCTAACTGTAAACCTAACCCTAAAATTCACCCTAACACTAACCCTGGCCCTAACCTACCCCTAACCCTAAAAATAACTCTAACCATAGCTCTAATCCTAACCCTAATTGTAACCCTAACACTAACACTAACCCTAACCCTAACCCCAAACCTAATGGTAACACTAAGTCTAACGCTAACCATAAAACTAACTCTAACCCTAACCCTAACTATAACTATAACTCTAACCCTAACCCTATCTATAATTGAAACCCTAACCCTAATCCTAATAACTCTAACTATAACTCTAATTGTAACCCTAACCCTAACCCTAATAACTCTAATTGTAACTCTAACTGTAACCCTAACCCTAACCTTAACTGTAAAAAAATCCTAACCCTAACCTTGACCTTAAAAATACCCTAAAACTAACCCTAACCCTAACTCTAACCCTAACCCTAACCCTAACCCTAACCCTAATGGTAAAATGAACCCTATCCCTAATCCTAACACTAACCCTAATTGTAACCCTAAACCTAACTCTAACTATAAAAAACACCTTAACCCTAACCCTAACTCTAACCGTAAACACAAGTCTAACTCTATTCCAAACCGTAATCCAAACCCATCACCATACATTAAAATGGTTAAAATTCAGTCTAACCCTAACCTTGGCCCTAAACTAACTCTAACCATAACCTAACCCTTATCCTAAAAATAACTCTAACCCTAACCCTAACCCTAACCCTAATTGTAATCCTAACACTAACCCTCACCCTAACCCCAACCCTAATGCTAGCACTAAGTTTAACCCTAACCATAACACTAACTCTAACCCTAACCCTAACTATAATTATACTATAACCCTAACCCTAACCCTAACTATAATTGTAACCCTTACCCTAATCCTAATAACTCTAACTGTAACTCTAACCATAACCCTAACCCTACCCCTATCCCTAACTCTAACTATAATCCTAACTCTAGCCCTAAGCCTAAACCTAAACCTAACCCTAACCCTAACCCTAACTCTAACTATAATCCTAACTCTAACCTAACCCTAACCCTAACTATAAATATAATCTTAATCATAACTCTAACTCTAACTGTAACCCTAACCATAACGCCAACCCCAACCCCAACCCCAACCCTAACTCTAATTATAATCCTCAGTCTAATCCTAACCCTAACTCTGACCCTAACTCTAAACCTAACCGTAAGCCTAACTATAATCCTAACCCTAATCCAAACCATAACTATACATTGCAACCATAAAAGGTCACCCTAACCCTAACCCTAACCCTAACCCTAACCCTAACCCTGACCCTAACCCTAGCCCTAACACTAACCCTAACCCTAACTCTAACCTTACCCCTAACCCTAACTCTAACCTTACCCCTAACCCTAACCTTAATCCTAACTATAACCTTAACCCTAACCCTAACACTAACCCTAACCCTAAGTCAACCTTACCCCTAACCCTAATCTTATCTATAACCCTAACCCTAACCCTAGCCCTAAACCTAACCCTAAATCTGACTCTAAGTCTAATTGTAACCCTAACCCTAACTTTAACTGTAAAAATACCCTAACCCTAACTCTAACCTTAACTCTAATTGTAAAAATATTTCTATCCCTAATCCTAACCCTAACCCTAATTATAACCCTAAACCTAACCCTAACTGTAAAACAACACCCTAACCTTATCCCTAACCCTAACTGTAACCCTAAATCTAATCCTAAACAAAAGTCTAACTCTAATCCAAACCCATAACTGTACATTAAAATGGTTAAAATTTACCCTAACCCTAGCCTTGACCCTAACCCTAACCCTCTAAATAACTCTAACCATAGACCTAACCCTAACCCTAATTGTAACCCTAATCCTAACACTAACCCTAACAACAACCCTAATGCTAACACTAATTCTAACCCTAACCCTAACCCTAACTATAACTGTAACTCTAACCCTAATCCTAACCCTAACTATAACTGTAACCCTAACCCTAATCCTAATCCTAATCCTAATAACTCTAACTGTAACCCAAACCCTAATCCTATCCCTAACTATAACTATAATCCTAATTCTAATCCTAATCCTAACCCTAACCCTAACCCTAACCCTAAATCTAACAATAATCCTAACTCTAACCTAACCCTAACCCTAACTATAACTATAACCCTAATACTAACCCTAACACTAACCCAAACCCTAACCCTAACCCCAACCCTAACTCTGACCCTAACTCTAACCCTAATGGTAAGCCTAATTGTAAGCATAACCCTAATCCAAACACATAACTGTACATTACAACTGTAAAAAGTCACCCTAACCCTAACCCTAACCCTAACCCTAGCCCTAACACTAATCCTAAACCTAACTCTAACCTTACCCTTAACCCTAACCCAAACCTTAACTATAATTCTAACCCTAAACCTAACCCTAACCCTAACTATAACCTTACCCCTAACCCTAACCCTAATCCTAACTATAACCCTAACCCTAAACCTAACCCTAACCCTAACACTAACCATAATCATTAAGGATAAAATGT
>MU224186.1:5022225-5097003 GCA_018584345.1 Thuja plicata | reverse complement strand
CAAATTACACCAAAGTGTACATGCATCTTTCAATGAATTTATCAGATTATGAAATGTATAATCAGATCTGAAACAACATATTTGAATGCAAGAAGATGACTTGAGTTTATGCCTTTCAAACTACCAAATTTCTTGAAGTAATAAATCCTTGTTTCTCTTCAAAACATTTAGTATCAAATTATGCAATCATTTGTCATTAAAGGATATGATTTAATGCTAATGTAAATTGATCATAAATAAATATATAAACCTTATTCAACCTCTGATATACTTTTGCAATCAATATCTATTCACATATAACAAAGTAGAAACAAATATCATTACCCTATCCTTTGATGTCTTGTTGGTCTGCAATAAAACCTTCTGGTCTACAGCCAATTTCTCACAACTCCTGCAAATTCTGTCAAACCAACCTATACCATGTTTCAAAGGAATGTATTCTCTACTTATAAACAAAATAATTTGACATTTTTGAGGCAGTTATATACCCCAAACTTCCATTAGACCAAAACTGCTCAAACTGTCATAACTGATTTTGACCGATTCTGGTCGACATTGTTTTACTCTGTACACAAAACTGTTACAAAAAAAATAACTCAGACCCACTTGAGAGGACACGGAGACCTTTCCGAAAAGGTGTGATAGTTGGTATCTAACTGATCAAAAATCCTATCGACTTTCACATAGACTAAACCTATTTTTTATAACCGCTTCTTAATTAATATGAACATTAAGTGATAATTGTGTAACACTTAAGTGCATCTCTCAAATTTGTTTAGAAAAATGTTGAAAGACATTAAATAAGATAATTTCATGATTTTAACCATACCATATATCCATTAGATTACCATATGTCCATTAGACATTAAGAGATCATATACATGAATTATTGACATCAATGACAACAATCAAAGATCAAATACCAAGGGTTCAACATAACCTTGTCCTTTTTTAAAGGCAAGGAAAATCAGATTGAGGAAAGAATAAATATGTTTGGGCTTGATTAAAATAGATTTGTGCCATCAATAAGATCAGAAGATAATCCAATCAAGCCACTAGGGGTATTGAGCTCAGAGTTTTACACTGTACTACCTAATAAAGAGGTATATGTTTCTGACAAGGGAGAATTAGATATGGAAAGATATAATAAGATCTTAGATGAAGCCTTTAAGGAAGAAATATATTTTAATAAATTCATTACAGATGTCAAGAGCATTATGGATGCAAGGTGGGAAAGATAGAAGACCCAATTAGAGAACATTCAGAGCTTTGAATGGCCAAAGGAAGATGATGTCACATCATGGGATGTCTTAACAAAGCCCAAGAAGGAAAATCCTGTCATTTTTGGCCTAGATGTTATTCATGAATAATAGGAGGACACATGGCACCTTCTCTTTGAGCACAAGAAGGTTAGTTATCTTGAAGACTAGTGTAAATTAGCCTGTAATGGCGGTCACTAGGTCTCACTACAAATATTAGAGGCTATCCTGAACACATGCAGAAGAAGGTGCTAGAAATCACAAGAAGACAAAGATAAAATCAGATTTCATTCTTCATTTTTGTCTATCCACCACTTGGCTCCTTCTTGTCTTTTGTCTTTTCTATATTTTTAGGGTTAGGTCTTAAACCATCCGAAGCTTGTTGCATCCTTACTTCTTAAGGATTCCAAGATGGTTTTAGCCTATTAATAGAACATATTGTAACATTTTGAAAGATGATAGAATATAATTAGAAGGCAAACTATTACAATTTTGTTTGAGCCTCTATAGTTTTGGTCTATTGAATGTATTTTTGGAGCAGTTAAACATTAATAAAATACATTGAAATCTCTATTTTAAATCTTGTGTTGTCTCTTTTATCTTTGTTCAAGATTTTATATGTTTATTTGTAAGGAATTTAAATATATCAACTGTGAGGTAGTTGTGCAATCATTTGTGAGATCCTTCAAGGAAGGAATAATTCTTTCAGGTGATCCCAGGAAGCTGAATATATATATTAAGATCTGATAAACAAAGTTATAGGAGTGAGTGGATAGTTTGTAAGGAATTATATCTAGGCTACATCTATTTTCATTAGTCACCTAATTTTAGATTTGCATTCAAGATTGATTATGTTTCCCATAGGATTAGGCACTAGTTTATGGTTTACCAAGTAATTATTCATCATCCAATATTTAAGTTCAATCAATCAATTACATTACACTCATAAGAAAGCTAACATTTACAAGTAATTGTATTCACAAAGTATACAATTTAGTTTACTGATTCCTTCAAGAGAGAATCAAATAGGTTGCCCCTCCTAAGTTTAGAGAACTATAAAAGGAAGAAGGATGAGAATCCTTATCACATTACTATTTTTTGTTGTCAAGATAATTTAGTATGTCTTATTAAGTTCTGTATCAGGTTAATCATAGTCATATGCATTGTTTTCTATTTATTGGTACAATAAAAGGCATTCAAAAAGCTAGTAAGAAGACCTAATCCACTATAATTAATACTGCAAGTTAGTAATCATTCAAGGTAATACTTTCCCGAGTCTGTGGATCTCAAAAAAGGAGGATCTTATCCAATCCTCATCAATTAGGATTTTCTTGCATATAGTAATTTGGAAATATACAAAAGAAAGCATTTATACTATTTTGAGAAGATACTTGCAAGAAAAATCCCTAACAAATTGGCGAATCTACTGGGGATTTAAAAAAAAATTATATCCTAGATTCTTTGGTGCAGTATTTTTCAAATTTTCCATACCAGTTTCAAGTTTGCCCATCTGAGTCGCACTAAAAAAATGGTGACTCTACTAGGGATTTCAAGTAAAAGCTTGAAAAGAAACTTTTTAGGAGTCTCTAGTGTGTTCAAAATTTAAATCAAGTTATAGTTGATTTTTTCCAGTCTAGGTCATTCTAGTAGTATTCATATCTCCCAAACTTGTGTTGGATGGCGACTCTAAAAGAAAATCTTTGTAATCAGTGCAAAAGTGAAACATTTATACAATTATAAAAATATGAATACTAGGCCAAGAATGAGAGATAATCCAAAAGTTGAGTTGGACAGGGATCCCAACTACTTCAAGAACTAAGATGTCTTAGAGAGAGAAGAAAAACAAAGTAAACATTAATGATTCTTCTCCAAGAAATGAAGAAAAAAACACTAGAAGGAAGGATACCAATCAGTCCTTTCATGAGGGGAACACCTCAGAGTATGAAGAATATCCAAACCTTGGATTAGAAACATATGTAGTTACTACTACTTCTAGTGAGAGAGAAGGAACTGACACTATTATCTCAGACTCTGAAGTTCCTTCTGATGAGCTTGCTGAGGAAGAAAAAATCCTCATAAGACAACTAGCCCTTATTCAACAAAAGAAAAAGGAAAAAGATCATAAAAAGAAAAAAACATGAGCAGAAAGATGTTGACAAGTTTAGAATAAGATCTCTAAGACATCAAGCTGAAAAAAATGTTGAGAGGTCTCGAAAAGACCAAGGGACTCCAAACACCCACAAAGGTTTAGGTCCTCAAACCTTTAGAGATACTGGTAAAAAGAAAGTTACTAAAAATGAAGTTGAGGAACCAAAAACACATAAAGTCCTGATTGAGCAAATGTCTAAGTTAGACATTGACCGTGAAAGATCAAGAAGGGATAAATAAACTATGGAAAAGATGTTGGAAAAAGAAGAAGTTGAAGCAGCTACCTTGGAGATGAAGAAAAAGATTGACTTTTTGCAATCCTCCAAATATTTTTTTGCTAATGGTGAAAATACTAAATCTTCAAAGGCCAAGGTGACTTCTTTCTAGGAAGATAAAAAAAATCAAAGGAGGCCATTGCACCCAGAAAGGTACAAGAAATTCACTTTTATTGGTATTCCTGGTTATCCTAATGTTGTTCCTAATAATATTGGAGAAAAACTCCCTAAGTTTTCAGGAAATAATGTCATTTCTTGTGAAGTTCATTTAAGCAAATTCATAGATATCATTGATGATTTAAATATTACTCATGAATATGTCCTGATGAAGCTATTTGTTTAATCTATAGTAGAAGATGCTAGGGAGTGGTTTAGAGGATTGTCCAATGGTTCAGTTGCATCTATGGATGAACTAGTAGATTTGTTCAAAGACCAATATGGTAACAAAACCAATGAGGGGTTCTTGCTAAATGAACTCAATAACATAAAAAATAATTTCAATGAAGAGGTTACTGAGTTCAATACAAGATTTTAGAGAGCTATGCATAAGCTTTTTCAAAAAATCAAGCTAGATGAGAAGGTATGTTTGGATACATACCTAAATGATTTTGATTCAAAATGGGTTATGCAATTAGAGATAAAAATCTTGAAAGTATCACAGATGCATACAAAATAATAGTAAACATATAATTGAACAGAAGGGTATCAGGGAAAATGGGCAGAAGAGATGATGCTCACTTTAGTAGGAGCAAAGAACCTAAGTATAAAGAGTACAAAGCTCCACAGAATTACAAACCATCCTATAAAAATAACTAAAACCCACAAAATAGGATGCAAAATTACCCCTATGGTACTCAATTCAAGGATGGAAAGCCCATTTATCCACCTAGAAAAGATAAACCATAAAATAGGACCCCTGACCCATTACATAAAAATGTTGTGAATATGTGCAGTGACACTTACTGGTGTGAGGTTTTTCAAGCCCCACACAACCATGATTTTTGTATTGTAGCCTTAGACATCATTGCTAATGAAGAGCGAGAATGTGAAGAAGATGAGCTATGTGATCACAATAGATGTGATATGACTAATTCCTATGCATGCTCTGATGTAGATTTAGAAGAAGAAATTGAGAACCATGACATATGTGGTTCACAAAGAAGAATAGAGGTGTATCACCAACAAGTCTTATCTGAGAGTGATGAAGAGGAAGTTGATGATATAATATGTTATGCACAGAATGGTCAATTCTCTACTACTATAAGAAAAACCTTTGAAGAAGAAAAATCTAGAATCACTGCTGATCTAGTGAACAAAGCAAGAAATAACTACTACCTAAGAAATAGAGTTGTGGGTAATGTTGGTAGTCAGCCAACATGCATCTTCATAAAAGAAAATAAAATAGATACCAAATATGTACCAAAAAGAGATGGACCTGGGGAAAATGTAAAAAAACCTAAGGTAAAAATAGTAAACAAAGCTAGTGAGCTAAAAGATGTACATGTGGAAAAAGCTAAAGTGCTAGAAGCAAGTTCTTCCTCTCCCAAAGTTGAGAGTAAGAAATCCAAGAAGTAAGAGCCTGATATAAACATTCAAATAGAGGAAAACAATATCATCATAGAAAAACCTAAAACCTCTGATGTAAAGTATACTCCAGTGGATATGGGTCAGTGTTTATCTGAGATGACTATCAAGGTCCCATTCTTAGAAATAATGAGGATAAAAGAACACAAAGAAAAAGTCCTTTTAGTGTTAAATAATGTATCACCAGTAAAACCTCAAAAACTAGAATATGTTGAAAAGAAATCTAACAGTAAGGGAAAGGAGCCTGAGGGGATGATTTCTAAGATCCCTCAGTTTTACCTAAACACAAATACTTATGTAGGGATTGTTGACCCCTTTTTATTAACATTGGTAATAAAAGGAAAGATGCTCAAAATTTGCTTGATAGACTCAGGAGCATCTAATACAGTCATGGCTATAGAAATCATGAGATCCATGGGATTGCAAGTAGATACTCCTCATGGGAGGTGTCAAGAAATGGATTCAAGAGAAATCCCTGTTGTTGGAACCATTGAAGCCTTACCTTACAAATTATCAGTATGCCCATATACAGTGTTGACTATGAGTGTACTCATGGTTGATATTCCGCCACATTATGGCATGTTGTTATCTAGAAAATGGAGTGCTTCAATGGAAGGCAGTATTCAGTGTGACTTGTCCTATGCCACTTTCAATATTGCTGGGAATAATGTAAAGGTGTCTAGATAAGGTAGAACACCTCATATGATTGATTTGCATGAGGATACAAATATTAATTACTGTATTAATATTGATATGGAAAATTTCAAAATAAAAAGGAGTGCTCACCAATGTCAAAATGTTGATCCTTTGGTGAAAGAGTTAATAATATAGAGTAATGGTTTATGGAAAATGTATTTTGATGGAGCCTATTGAAAAGAAGGATCAGGAGTTGGAGTTTTAGTTATCTCTCCATCAGGTACTACATTTAAATATTCATTTCTGTTATCTTTTCAGTGTACAAACAATACAATAGAATATGAAGCTTTGTTTTTAAGGCTAGACATTATTGCTAAACATGGTATAAAGTGTTTAAAGGTTTATGGAGACTTAGAGTTAGTAGTAGCATAAGTAAGGTCCAAATATGTCATGAAGAATAATAGACTAAAGATGTATAGACATGCTATTTGGGACCAAATTGAATTTTTTGATGCCTTCAATATAAAATGGATAGAAAGGTCTAAAAACATTATGGCAGATTTCTTAGCTAATGTTTCTTTGAAAATTGATGATTTGACCTTAAATGGGGTATTAGTAGTTGAGGTTAAAACAAGACCAGTTTTCCCTGACAATATTTACAACTAGAAAGTATTTGAAGATGACCAAGATATCCTTAGATTTCTTCAATGCCTTGATCATTATGAAGACCAACACATAGATTGCAATAATTTACTTAAGGTCATTGATGGTAAGGATTGTGTATTAGGGGATGAGGTTGTAAAACTAAGTTCTAACCATATTCCTAAGGGATTAGTAGAACTAGAGGCATTGTTTAGTGATCAGAGTGAACATACATCTATAATAAGCAATGCCAAAATTAAGGATTTGGAGGCGATAAATTTGGGGTCAGAGACCACTCCTCAGATAGTCTATATTGGAAAAGGATAGGATTCCCATGTTAGAACCAATTTGATAAAATTATTGAGAAAACATAACCATGTATTTGCGTGGTCATATGAAGATTTAAAAGCTTATAAGGAAGACCTTTTCCAGCATGAAATCCCACTCAAAATAGATGTAAAACCATTCAGACAAAAATAGAGACCCATTAATCCACTATTGGCTCCTAAAATGAAATAGGAGTTGATGAAATTAAATGATGCATGAATTATACAACCTATTAGACATTCAACTTGGGTTTCAAATCTAGTACCAGTGAGAAAAAAGAATGGTGACATAAGATTATGTGTTGATTTCAGAAATTTGAACATTGCATCTTTGAAAGACAACTATTCCCTACCAAATATGGAAGCAATGTTGCATAAGGTTACTGGTTGTGAGCTATTGTCAATGATGGATGGATTTGTAGGCTACAACCAGGTACTTGTAAAAGAGTCAAAATAGTTTAAGACTGCTTTTACTACTCCATGGGGGACTTATGTATATGTTAGAATGCCATTTCGACTAATAAATGTAGGAGCAACTTTTCAAGGAGCCATGGATGTAGCATTCAAGGATTTTATTGATTTATTCATGGTTATCTACCAAGATGATTTGACTACATTTTCTAAGAAAGCAGGGGATCATTGTGAACATTTAGAAAAAAAATTCAACAAGGCTTTAGAATATCATGGTGTTTCACTTAATCCTAGAAAGTGTCAATTTGCAGTCACAGAGGGAAAGTTATTGTGACATATAGTGTCCAAAGATGGAGTAAGGATTGACCCTGACAGAATAGAAGCTATTCAAAAGGTCACTGCTCCAAGAAATATCAAAGGTGTGCAATATTTCTTAGGAAAGATCAATTTTGTTAGAAGATTCATTGCAAATTTTGTTGAAATTGTCAAACCAATTATCAAGTTATTAAAGAAATATGCAAAGCTCCAGTGTAATGAAGAAGCTCAGTTAGCATTTGAAAAGATTAAGAAAGCAGTCCAAGATGCCCATATTCTAAAATCTCCTAATTATAGTAAGCCCTTTTCTTTATTCTCATTTGCATCCTTTCATAGTATTGCTCATGTTTTACTTCAGAAAGATGAGGAGGGATTTGAACATCCAATTGCATCTTTTAGCAAATATCTCCAAGTTGCAGAGCTAAATTATGAAATGATGGAGAAGTAGTCTAATGCTTTGGTAAAAGCTTTTAAATCATTCAAACCCTACCTAGTATGTGCCAAATTTCTTGCATATGTACCTCATTCAGCAGTAAAAGACAATTTTACCCAATCACAAGTGACTAGTAAGAGATGTAAATGGATAGATAGAATTCAAGAGTTTAACTTAGAAATCCATATTACTAAATTGGTTAGAGGACAAGGTCTAGAAAAACTTATGACAGAAGAAAATCTAGACTTGGTACAAGTGAATAATATAGTGATACAAGATTCAACTATAACAAGTATTGAAAGACAACCTTTCTATGTTGATATCATGTATTATCTTAAGAATGCCAAGTTTCCTGAAGTCATGTGAGACAATCAAAAGTGGAGTCTCAAATTAAAATCTCAGAAGTACACCCTAGTTAAAGGATATTTGTATTGGAAATACAGGAATGGTGTGCTATTATTATGTCTAGATAAGAGCCAAGTTGAGAAAGTATTAGTTGAAATGCATGCTGGAGTATGTGGAGGGCATTTTTCTGCTAAAACCACTACCCATAAGATTTTAAGGGCTGAATATTATTGGCCTAGTATATTTAAGGATATTCATGCATTTGTCAGGACATGTGAACCTTTCCAAAGGTTCTCAAATAAGTTGAAATTTTCAGGTGCCCTGTTATTGAACCCTGTGAGTGCTGAAGCACCTTTTACAATGTTGGGTATAGATTTTATTGGAGATTTTTTAGAGAAATCTAGTGGAGGACATAGATGGATACTTGTTGCTACTAATTATTTTACCAAGTGGATTGAAGCCATTCCTATCAAGAAAGAAACAAGCAAAGTGATTACTGATTTTATACTAGAAAACATTCTGACCAGATTTGGTGTCCCTGCCAAGCTAGTAATGAATAATGCTATGTTTTTTAGATCAGATGAAATCAAGGATTTCTACAATGAATATGGGATCATAATGTCTTACTCATCCCCATATCATCCTTAGGAAAATGGCCATGAAGAATCTAACAATAAAAGCATTTTGAAGATTTTGAAGAAGACCTTGGAAAAGAATAAAAGGTTCTGGCACACAAAGTTAAGGCTATCTCTATGGGCTGGTAGAATAACAGTCAAGAAATAAATAGGTAAGTAACCTTTTGAACTTGTGTATGGTTTATAGTCTAGAATGCCTATGAATAATTTGTTACCGGTATACAAGTTTATTCAAGAAGAAGAGCTAGAAATGTTAGATCTAATGAAAGATAGAATAATGCAATTAGCAGAGCTTGATGAAGCTAGGAGAGAGGGTCAGAAAGAGAATATAAAGTTGAAAAAAAAAATGAAGTATCTTTTTGATAAGGGAGCAGGTAGCAAAAAATTTATACCTGGTGATCTAGTACTCTAATGGAATGTGAGAGCAAAGGATAAAGGGAAACATAGGATAAATGGAAACACAAGAAGTTTGAATCCTTATGGCTCGGTCCCTTTATTATTTCTCAGAAATTTGGTAAAGATTCCTATATTTTAAAGAACATGGATGGAGAAGAATATGAGTTTCTAGTGCATGGGCAATTATTGAAGCCCTTCTTCAGTTGAGAGATAAGAGTTTCATGCACAATAACTTTTTGTATTATATGTAAATAGGTGTGTTTCTTTATGTTGTGTGCTTCCTTTCTATAGTAGGTTAGTAAGCATCTTTTGCATGGTCTGCAACCAGAGATTATGTAGTTATTGCATTTAAGCATCCTTAGATAGAGCCACTATTGGTTGTTTTTCCATTTTTGTAGTCTGCCTGAAAATTTTGAAGTCCTCAATCATATCCATACTTAAAAGTTTGAAATCCTGTCTAGATTTGTCAAAATACCTCTACAAATAATGATCTTCAAAGTCAAAATCAAAGAGTGAACAAACCCTAAATCCTAGGTCAAGATTTCGTGCATGTTCAGGAAAAATCCTAGTTCATTAAAATCATTTCTAATTCATTGTTACTTTTTCAAGAAGCTCGGTCACTTAAGTCATGTGCTTTATTTCAAGTTATTTCACTTAAGTCACGAAATCTCTTTGCAATCTGAGAATATTCTTTTTCTTATCAAGACTTGGCGATTTCCATTATGTCGAGTTGTCTCCTTTAAAAGAAAATATTACTCCACTCTTTGTGAGATTGAACACAAAGCATAGATGCAGATCCTAATCCTATGGTGGGTGGATAATCTCTTTTAAAAATCAGAGTTAAAGAATTTCTTCAGTGAGTGCGAGATTGCTGAGCCACGTTGTCTCAAAAAGGTAATTAGAGTTGCAAAGATGATTTAAAGGTTAAGTTGAAAATCTCATACAATCATGTTATCACGAAGAGAAAAGTCAGTTAAGTCAAAAGATTTGAGAATCAGTGATAGCCGTCGATCAAAGTTGAAATCTTGTGGTGGTCACGAAGTCTCCATGAAAACTCAAGAGTCAAGAAAAGTAAATGCGACTTCAAGATTACTTAGTCACGGTGTCTCGTATGCAAACTAAAGTTAAGAAGGTGGTTAAGATCATTTAAGTCATGAGATCTCTTTTGAAATCCATGGTTAGGTTAAAATCTAAGGAGATTAAGCGAGTGCCATCATATTAAAATGAAATCCTGTGGCCAACATTAAATTGGGAATGAAACCATGAGTTAGTAAAATCTAAATGTGATAAAGAGAATCAATGGGTCACGGTGATGAGATAAGAACCATGGTTGAAGATGAGTTCAACTAAATTTTAAGTCAATTTTTCAGTAAAGATCTGAGCCGTGAAAAGAAAGAGATCCTATGTATGGCATGTAGTCTCTATAGAAAGTCAAAAGGCCAGCAAAATTATAGAGATTTAGTGATGATAAACCAAATAGAGATACGTGGCTAGTCATTCAAAGACATGAGTTAGTCAGGAAGTCTTGAAGTGAACTCGAGGTAAAGAAAATCTTAAAGTGACATAGAGACTGCTTGAGTCGTGAGGTCACAAAACAAACCATAGTCAAGTGAAAATAGAAAGAGATTAAGTGTGGATCGTCTGATTAAAAGATGATCGTGTGACAGTCGCGCAATCTCAAAAGAAACTAAGACTAAAAGAAATCTTAAGGTGACTAAGAGATAACATAATCGTGTAGTCTCTAAAGGAGATCCAAGGTATAAAATGAGTTAGTAAAAGCTATGGTTGTGCAGTCTTGAAGAGAATAAGAGTTAATTGATTTCACATCATGATTAAGAGGTAACTATTGATCTGAAGGATGATCAAATGGTTTTTGCGTAATCTAAATGAAAAAATAAAGTTAGAGTTAACTCTTCATGACAATGAGATAACTCAGTCGCTTTGTCGCTGAAGGAGACCATGGTAAAATCAAGGTAATATGTGAAGTTTTCTCTGTGCCATGTTAACAGTTGATAACCAATGAGAATGTAGGAGTTATGACAACGTGTTTCAAAAGATTGCTGAGCTATTCTCAATGAGCTAATAAGATCAAATCTAGATTTTTTTTGAATTAAATAAGGTTTGATATGAAAAATCATCATTTGGAATTGATCATCTGTCAGTTTGAATTGCCATGGCTAGGAGCCAAAATTTATTTCACAACATGTAGGAGTAAATATAGAAAAGATTGAATTGCAAATCCATGAATGAGATTTGTGCATTTATAGGCATTACCGTTATCATTATTTCTTACCAAGTTTTCAGAATCTAGAGCTCATAATTTGCATTAGTGATTTGCATTTTCAGAGAGAACAGAATAATCAAAGTCTACAGAGTAAGTAGTGAAGATTTTAGTTCAAAATTCAAAGGTGTGATTTTCAGTGCTGAAGGTTGAAGGTTTGAAGTAATTCATAGTCAGAAGTGAGGGTTTGTTGGAGATTTGTTTCAATACCGATAACAAAGAAAAGGAAAGTTGATCAATGAAAAATTATACCAGGAATAATGAGTAGAGAAGTAAGTTTTGGTTCTACCAGTGGGGTAAGCGGAGATGATGATGATGTGAAAGGAAAAAGAAATTAATCATAAGAGTTCATCTAGTTGCTCCTAGGTTCCAATCAAGGTAAGAAACTAAATGATGAATATTTAGGGGATAACTATGCATTCATAAGAGATGCCAAGACACCAGACTATTCTAGTTACCATTGATTTAGTTATTTTCATAAGAATAGTGATGACCCTATGCCAATTTCACACCCCTAGACTAGTGGCTAGCCAAATTAGTTGTTCTTGATGTTTTCATTGACGTAGATTTGATTTTAGAATTGGCTAAAAGATATGATAGTGTGTCCAAATCCATCAAGAAGGATGATGGAACTATCTTGGTAACCCTAGATCGAGCTTCATTCATGAAATATTTTGACATTTACAACCCATGTTCCACTAAAATCAATTTGGAAGCCCTAGCTGCCAAGTCTACCAAAGAGGCCCTTATTGTTGCCAAATTTATCCAAGCCCATACACCAAGGGGAGCCCAAAATTATATTTCTCCCATTCCAAGTGATCCATCTCTATATTTCTATAAATACCTAGCTTTCTACATGAATATATATCCTATGCCCTATGCAGAGTCTTAGGAGTTGACAACGGTAGAGAGAGGGTATCATTAGATATGTTGATGATGATCCTCAATTTACAAAGCCCTTATGTGAGCACAGACTATAATTGCATACAATTTTTTATAGATAAAATGCATCAAGGATTCCTTGATATCTAGAACAAAGTATGAAGCCCTAAGTTCCTACAATACTCTCTGCTGATGCACCACATCATGTTTTATACTTTCTTTAATATGGATCAATCCAATTTATAACTCAGGAGGTTCTACCATGGACAAAAGAATCCAGTATAGTTATGGTTGAGAGTGTGGAATTACACCTCCAGGGAACAAGAGTTTTATGCTTTTGAGAATTGGGTATTTTATCCACTGCTGAGCATGTAATCGCTATAGAAAGTCAAAAGGCCAGAAACATTATAGAGATTCAGTGATGATAAACCAAATAGAGATACGTGGCTAGTCATTCAAAGACATGAGTTAGTCAGGAAGTTTCAAAGTGAACCCGAGGTAAATAAAATCTTAAAGTGACATAGAGACTTCTTGAGTTGTGAGGTCACAAACCAAACCACAGGCAAGTGAAAATAGAACGAGATTAAGCACAGACCATCCAATTAAAAGATGATCATGTGACAGTTGCACAATCTTGAAAGAAACTAAGAGTAAAAGAAATCTTAAGGCAACTAAGAGATTAGAGAATCACATAGTCTCTAAAGGAGATCCAAGGTATAAAATGAGTTAGTAAAAGCTATGGTCGTGCAGTCTTGAAGAGAATAAGAGTTAATTGATTTCACATCATGATTAAGAGGTAGTTGTTGATCTGAAGGATGATTGAATGGTTGTTGCATAATCTCAATGAAAAACTGAAGTTAGAGTTAACTCTTCATGACAATGAGATCACTCAGTCACTTTTTTCGCTGAAGGAGACCATGGTAAAATCAAGGTAATATGTGAAGTTTTCTCTGCACCATGTTAATAGTTGATAACCAATGAGAATGTAAGAGTTATGACAATGTGTTTGAAAATATTGTTGAGTTGTTCTCAATGAGCCAATACGATCAAATATGGATTTTTTTGAAATAAATAAGGTTTAATATGAAAAATCATCATTTGGAATTGATCATCTATTAGTTTGAATTGCCACAGCTAGGAGCCAAAATTTATTTCACAACACATAGGAGTAAATACAGAAAAGAATGAATTGAAAATCTATGAATGAGATTTGTGCATTTATAGGCATTATCGTAATAATTATTTCTTACCAAGTTTTCAAAATCTAGAGCTCATAATTTGCATTAGTGATTTGTATTTTTAGAGAGAACAGAACAATCAAAGTCTACAGAGTAAGTAGTGAAGATTTTAGTTTAGAATTCAAAGCTGTGATTTTTAGTGTTGAAGGTTGAAGGTTTGAAGTAATTCACAGTCAGAAGTGAGGGTTTGTAGGAGATTTGTTTCAATACCGGTAACAAAGAAAAGGAAAGTTGATCAGTGACAAATTATACCAAGAATCATGAGCAGATCAATAAGTGTTGGTTCTACCAGTGGGGTAAGAAGAGATGATGATGATGTAAAAGGAAAAAGAAATTACTCCTACGAGTTCATCTAGTTGCTCCCAGGCTCCAATCGAGGTAAGAAACTAAATGATGAATATTTAGGGGATAACTATGCATTCATAAGAGATTCCAAGATACCAGACTATTCTGGTTACCATTTATTTAGTTATTTTTATAAGAATAGTGATGACCCTATGCCAATTTCAAACCCCTGGACTAGTGGCCTAGCCAAATTAGTTGTTCCTGATGTTTTCATTGATGTAGATTTGATTTTAGAATTGGCTAAAAGATATGACAGTGTGTCCAAATCCATCAAGAAGGATGATGGAACTGTCTTGGTAACACTAGATCAAGCTTCATTTATGAAATCTTTTGACATTTATATCCCATGTCCCACTAAAATCAATTTGAAATCCCTAGCTGCCAAGTATACCAAAGAGGCCCTTATCATTGCCAAATTGATCCAAGCCCATACACCAAGGGGACCCCAAAATTATATTGCTTCCATTCCAAGTGATCCATCTCCATATTTCTATAAATACCTAGCTTTCTACATGAATATATATCCTATGCCCTATGCAAAGTCTTAGGAGTTGAAAACAAGAGAGAGAGGGTATCATCAGATATGTTAATGATGATCCTCAATTTACAAGCCCCTATGTGAGCATAGACTATAATTACATACAATTTGTGATAGATAAAATGCATCAAGGATTCCTTGATATCCAGAACAAAGTAGGAAGCCCTAAGTTCCTACAATACTCTCTGCTGATACACCTCATCATGTTTTATAATTTCCCTATTACTGATCAATCCAATTTATATCTCAGGAGGTTCTACCATGGACAAAAGAATCCAGTATAGTTATGGTTGAGAGTGTGGAATTACACCTCCAGGGAACAAGAGTTTTATGCTTTTGAGAATTGGGTAGTTTATCCATTGCTAAGCAAATTGGGATTTGACATGAACAGACTTCTAGTGAAGGTATTACAATTATTGAGAACTTGTTAATTTGTTGACAAGTGGAATGGTGACCATAACTGGGGTGACTTCTATTGTCACCAGAATTTCACATTGAAAAGAGTTTATGGTTGTTCATAGCCTCCACATATCTTGTTGTACAGAGTACCACCAAGGATAGAAATAATAGAATTTTTGTGGTAGCTCATGTTTACAGACAGAGAGCATCTAGCCTCTCATAGAAAAGGAACTTTTACCCCTAGGTAGTTCATTGCCTCAGATTTTATAGTTGGAAAGAGTGCTTACGACCCTGTTAATGGATGGCTAAGGCATTACCGGATGAATGTTACCTTATATAGGTATATTGATACTAAAGGATTCATTGAGAGTGCCAATAAACTCTTGACACCTTCTATCCCTATTGTGTGCTAAAAATGTGTCACACTTCTATGAGTCATTTTTTTCAAGATTGCTCAAGAATGAGGTCTCGAATGACGACTCATACCTCTCTATTCATGGAGTGCAAGGGTTTGTAATGGAGGCCCTCAGATTGACCTAGTTTGTGCCCATGCAAGTACACCGTAAAATGAGAGATTCAAAGAGGAAAAGAAAGAATGCTAGTCTCCATGATCATCAAGTATGCATGCAAATGAAAGATATTCTATATGATAACAATGCAAGAAAGGGAATTAATCTATATGATAACAATGCATGATTATTCTATGAAAGGAAATACAAGTACAAGTTTAATTTATGAAAGGAAACATGAATCTAATCTAATATGCAAGTGCAAAATTAATCTAAGTGGATTGCCAGGGGGCATGAAAGAAGAAGACAAAAAGAGAGAAGTTGCAATATCCTAGCTCAAGTGCTCAAATTCTCCTCCAAAATTGCTCTCCAAACCTGCAACATAACAATAGCATAAAAACTCTATATCTCTGATTTGATCCTTAAAATGAGAAGGAGAGGGCTCATTATAAAGTAAAGTGTGGAGAGGAATGCATCCTCAAGAGAAATGTGGGATAAATCCCTAAAAAGGCAAGTAAGAGGAAAAATCCCACCACTTAGGAATATGTGTGGAGAAAAAGGAGTTTTAATTATTTTTTATTTGATTTATTTGATTTATTTCCTTTTTCATCACAAAGAGAGCTTTAAGTGGGGATTTTTTTTCTCTAATTAATGAAGGATTTTTTTTCAATTAAATAAGATTATTTTATTTAATTAAAATAGAGATTTTAATTAAATAAGATTATTTCATTTAATTAAAAGGGATTTTTTATTTTAATTAAATAAGATTATTGATGAAATGATCAAACCTTCAAAAATATTGAAATAATTGAATTATTTACGATTTGATGGAGGAAATTGATTTGAATTGAAAATGTTGCAAAGCATTGATTTAGGAATTTGATAAATTGATTTTGTCATTTGATAAATTTGAAGAATGGGGGCCCATAGTGTAGGCAACCATTTTACGGTGCATACATTTGCCCCTCTTTAACTAATGTGTGATCTTTATGGGAACACATGTAGTCAAAGAATGCAGTTGAAGTGTGAGATCGATTTGGGATCACAAAATAACCCAGACCTGTGATCTTTATGGGAACACATCAAGACAAAGATAAGTAGATTGAAAAAGACAAGGTCAACACCCCTGTAAATAGGTAATTGACATTTCCAAGATATGAATCTCAAGCAAGGTTGCCCCAAGCAAAGCAATTGATAGGATTGATAAAGTTGAATCAAGGATTGAAGTTTGATAGGTACTGTCCCCTCGTGATCAAAATTGAAATGAGATAGAGGAGAAACAACAAATTGATAAATTTGATCAAATTGAACTAAAGATAAGGTTCTTAATGTTAGATGAAAGATATAAGGATCATAGAACCAAGGTAGATCATCAAGAATGAAAGATTATGCCCCAAGGTTGAATTAGAAGAAAAGAAGTGGGGTGAAAGCGAATGGAAGATAGAAGTTTAGAAGAGGTGGAAAGAAATGGAGAGAAGAAAGAGAATTTTTATTAAGAGAGAGAATGCCCCAAAATCAATCAACTATTTAAGATAGAAAATTTTAATTGAGATCACGAAAGAAGATAAGGAAATGACAATGAGAACATGATCATAGTTGATTAAAAGTCCACAAGAAAGATGAAGGAAAACCCCCTCAAACTCATAATGCAGCCTAACATGAGGTCTAACAATGCGAGCTACATGAAAATGCAAAGGTGTACTTGCAATAGAGAAACTATAACATAGGTCTTTGTGTTCATCATTCATGAGAGAATCTTAAGGAACTTATTTTCATCATTGGGCCATTATTAACGAACATTGGAAAATCACACAATCATCACTAGTCACAAGCGCAACTATGAAGATATGAATGCCATTTATATTGGATTGGAATGTGGAAAGATTCTAATATAAGCATCAAAGACATAAAGTTCAAGATGACTTCGCTGTTAGCTTACCCAATTTAATGTACCAAAACAACACTCACATCAAGGCATAGAGGCCAGGATGACTAGAAGAATGGTTGTGCAAAACTAGTCAAGGATGAAGCCTCAAATTTCCTAAGTGTGTCAAGAGAAAAACAAGAGACACTCAAGAGTTTCAAGACCACACCCACAAGCAGAAAGAAAATAAAAATATTCCCCATGCCCCAAGTCCTCTAGCTATGCATCACAAAGAGACTTATTAGACAAGGACACTCAACGAAAATCAATAGCAGTCAGCACACAAAGAAAATATCATGACATAGCTCAAGCATTAAGTGTTGTGTTTAAAAATTTAAGTGTGTTAAATGATACTGAGTTCTGAGGATAAGGATAGACTTCTTGCAAGTAGGCAAGACCACATGACAAAACTAGGTAAGACCAAACCGATAAGTGTTGAAAAACACTCTATGTCAGGGGTTGTATTGAAAAATATAGCTAGGGTGGTATTGAAAAACATCGTTTGTGAGGTGTCCTAAAGAATAACACATCCAAGAGACCAAAGCTAACACAGTTATGCCCCCTAGAAAAAGACAAAGACCAATCCCAAACCAAGGCAACAAGGACAAGGCATGATGGAGAAAGGCTAAGTGTCAAGGATACGCGCTAAAAAAATAGAGGCGCAAAGGCCTCAAGTAGCGCGTGTTTCCAGGTTTTCACCACTTGGATTACAATTTTTTTATTTTTTCAATTTTTTATTTTCTTCTTCTTTTTTTTAGGACTTTTATATTTTTTTTTTTAATTTTTTCTACCAAGGCACCTGTTTCCAAATTTTCACCATGGCACTTTTTCTATTTTTTTAAATTTTTTGATTTTGTTTTTGTATTTTTGGAATATATAATTTTTTTTGGAGATACATCAAAGCGCCTATTGCTAGGTTTTCACTAAGATGATCATTTTTTTAGGACATTTTATGATTTTTAGAATTTTTGACAATATATCATTTTTTTGGATTTTTCAAGATCAATAATTATGTACAAAGGATGCCCCCAGATAGAATGGGCATCATGGATAGAACTTAAGGTGCAAGACATTGATAGGATCAGGGAGCCACTCTCCCTCTATTGTAGATACTAAATAAGCACCTATCCCAAAATATGATGTAATGATGTAAGGTCCAAGCCAATTAGGTTCAAATTTGCCCTTTTGATCTCTATGTTGTTGATTCTTAGGATTTTCATGTAGGACAAGATCTCCCACTTGGAATTCTCTAGTGAGAACCTTTTTGTTGAAGGCTTTGGACATGCACTTTTGATAAACCCTCATATGGTCAAATGACACTTGAAATTTTTCATCTAGAAGTTCTAACTCTTGAAGTCTCATGGCGCAGTAGTCTTCATTTGTAACTAGACCTTTGAGGGAAACTCTAAGTGAAGGAATCTCAACCTCCAAAGGTAGCACTGCTTCAGAGCCATATGCAAGGGAAAAAGGAGTGGCCCTAGTAGGAGTACGAATACTTGTTCTATAGGCCCACAAAGTTAGATTTATCTGTAAATGCCAATCTCTACCATTCTTACAGATTGTTGCATGCAAGATTTTAATAATGGTTTTTTTTATGCCTTTGCTTGACCATTTCCTTGTGGGAAGTAAATGGAGGACCAATGTTGTTTAATCTTGAATTTCTTGTAGAGTTTTTTAAGGTCCTTATTTTAAAACTAGCCTCTATTGTCAATAATAATCTTAGAAGGCACTCCATATCGACAGATGATATGGTTCAGAATGAATAGAGAGACTGTCTTTCCTAAGGCAACAAAAAGTGGGACACCTTCTACCCATTTAGTGAAGTAATCAGTAGCAATGACAATAAAATTGTGTCCACCTAATGAGTTGGGATGAATCTTCCCAACAAGATCAAAGGCCCAATGCTGAAATGGCCAATGAGATATAGAAGGAATGAGCTCCCTGCCTAGAGCATGTATCAGGTTACCATATTTTTGACATTTTTCACATGACTTTGCAAAAGCTACTGCATCAATCTGCATCATAGGCCAATAGTACCCCTCCCTAAGAAACGTTCGGGCCATGGAAAGACCATTGGAATGTCCCCCACAGATGCCCTTGTGGATGTAAACTAACGCTTGGTCAGATTCTTCCTTTCTAAGAATCTAAGAAGTGTTCCATCTAGACCCCTCTTATACAAATCACCAGTGATAAGGGGATGACGAGAGTCATTTTGGGTAAGGTTTCTGTGTTCACATCGGTTAAAGGTTTTAGGTATAATGTCATCACAAAGATATGAGTAAATGGAACCATAACAGGATGACTCATGACAAACAAGGGTACAAATGACATGGCTTTCTTGAGAGTCATAGATAGGGTGATGTAGCTCTTCCACTAGGAATTCAAATATTGATTCATGTTGCTCTAACTGAAGGAGTGAAGCAAGTGTAGCCATAGCATTAGCTACTTTGTTTTTTTCTCTAGAGATTTGCTGAAATGTGACAAATGTGAAGTAGCATTTCAAGGAATCAACCATTTTCTTGTAAGGTACCATTTTCTCATGTTTTGTTTGATATTCATCATTAACTTGGTTGATTATTAGCTGTGAATCCCCATAGATGTGTAACTCCGTGATTCTCCATTCTATGGCCATCTTAAGTCCATTTGTTAAAGCTTCATACTCAGCAATGTTGTTTGTACATGGGAATAATAAATTGTAAGACTTAGGAACTGTGTACCCATAAGGAGAAACAAACAACACACCAGCTCCTAAATCGTTTTTCATAAAGGATCCATCAAATAACATCTTCCATGTTCTTTCAGTTAGATACATGAGGTGATCATTTGGGAAGTCAACTTGAATAGGTGCATTATCTTGTATTGGGAAATCAGCCAATTGATCTGCTATGGCTTGTCCTTTGATTGCTTTACGCTCAAAGTAATCTATGTTGAACTCTAAAAGGATCATCATCCATTTAGCAATTCTACCTGTGAGGGCGACCTTACCTAGAAAATATTTGAGTGGATCTATTTTTTCTATGAGGTGCATAGTGTGCACAAGCATGTAATGTCACAAATTTTGGGAAGCAAACACAACTACAAGGCAAGATTTCTCAATGCTGATGTAGTTAACCTTATATGAAACAAGAGTGCAGCTAATATAGTATATTTCTCTTTCTTTCCCATTTTCATCAAGTTGGGATAGTAATGGCCCCAAGAAAGATTATGTCACTGAAATGTATAGAATAAGTTGTTTCCCTGGGATAGGAGACATTAAAATAGGAGGATTTACCAAGTATTAATTGATTTGATCGATGCTCTTTTGACAATCCTCATTCCAAACACATTTGACTCCCTTGTGTAAGTTCTTGTTGAAGGGTTGAGCTCTATCCTCCAATTGTGAAATAAATCTCCTTATAGATTGAAGACGTCCTTGAAGACTTCTCATTTGACTAATGTTTCTAGGAGGTGGCATATCTATGATTGCCTGGACTTTTTCAGGGTCCACCTCTATTCCTTTTGCTGAAATGATGAATCTGAGTAGTTTTCCAGAGGTGACTCCAAATACACACTTTTTAGGATTTAACCTTAGTTGAAATTATTCCATGCAATCTAGAATGACTTCTAAATCATCTAAGTGTGTATCTCTTTGTTTAGACTTGGCCAAAGTGTCATCCACATAATCTTCCATGTTTTTATGCATCATATCATAAGAAATGGTTGTCATAGCTCATTGATAGGTGGCTCCTACAATTTTTAATCCAAAAGGCATAAAGTTCCAACAATAGGTACCCCATGCACAAGTGAATGCAGTCTTTTCTTGATCTTTAGGAGATATTTTAACCTAATTGTATCTGAAAAAGCCATCCATCAATGAATAAATCTCATAACCTGTAGTCATATCCACTATCATGTCTATATTGGGAAGTGGAAAGTCATCCTTTGGGCATGCTCTATTGACATCTCTGAAATGTGTGCAAAATTGAATGGATTTGTCATGCTTGGAAACTAGTACAATGTTTGATATACATTCAGCATAGGCGATAGCCCTTATGAATTTTGCACCAAGGAGTTTTTCCAATTTTTCTTTTACTAGGATCGCTATGTGGGGATGCATCTTTCTCAATTTTTGTTTAACTGGTTTGACACCCGGAGCTATTGACAAGTGATGCATGATAAGATTAATGTCCAACCCTGGCATATCTGAATAAGTCCATACAAAGTTGATCTTCTTTTTCTATAAGAACTTAGTGTAAGCTTATTTTCTTGTGGTGACAAGGACTCAGCCAAGTGTACTGTTTATGGAGCCTAATTTGTACCCAAATTGACTGCTTATGTTGGTTCAATAAGCACTGAAGATCTATCTTGAAAATAGTTGGGGAGATGATCAAGTAACTCATCCTTATGATCAAGTAACTCATCCTTAGGCGCCTCTGAGAGGTTTTCACCCTTGGATACATCATTTCTTTTTACTTGTTTTGGTTCTGACACTGCTACACAATGGTTTTCACCATCAAAACTCCTATTCTTTTGATTTTATTTTCTTTTTATCTCTTGAATAAGGTACTTGATGTATGGCTCTGTCATGCTAGTAGCTGGTTCACTGGTGGAAGAGACTATGGGTTCATTGGCATTTAGGTAACATGATATCTCATAATCATTTTGAAATGTTAAGAGATCATGTTCTTGATAGCATTAGGACCAATCAATGAGGTTGGGATGAACAAGAGGCAAGTCAACGACTGGTTCAAGGTTATAGATGTGAATGATATTATTGCTGGTGATTGAAGAGTCAGAGTTTGTCAAGTATCCTTCTAAGGTACCCAAATCAAGCTTCGTCCTAACAAGAGAAGAATCATCCACTAAGGAAACATGTGGGTTCAAATCCTCTAATCCTGCATGTGACTTGTTGGCTACCTTGGGTTGAGAACTATAAGTGTGGATAACATCAATATCTTTATCAACTATGGAAGACTCTGAGGAGTCCCATTCATACTCATATGAACTTGTGTCTGAACTACGACTAGGATGCTTACACCATGAAGGTTTGGGACATCTTGATGTAGAAGCTCTAGTGTCATCTAGAGTAACTCCTTATCTTTCCATTAAATGAACAAGATTCTTTTGTTTATGTTCTCTAAAAGGATATTCTATATCTGATTCATGTTGTTCTAAAGTTGCAACTGACGCATGAGCGACCAGAATATCTGAATCTCCCCAGAGGAGATTAGTGGAAGGGACCCAATCTTCACACATGTCTTGCTGATTTGTCAAATTAGGTACATAGTCTTGTTCATCTTCACTATCCAACTTATCAAGGATAGGAGGAGTGTTCTTGTTGTGATTGGCAAATCCTAGGCTAACTGGCTTCTTAGACTTGCATCCAAAAAGAGAATCATTAAGAGGTTCGGCTCTAGCATCCAATGTATGATTAAGAGGGACATGTCTAGGATAGACCATCTGCATGACAAAAGTGTACCCTCTTCCATAAGCCTTAGGAGAGAGAGAAGTTCTCATTGTGCATATATTTCTCTTCTCTATAGATCCAGTCTCTAACAAATGTCTCTTCTTTCTCATCTTGGATAGGCATTGAGGACTCTACAAATATGCCAAATAAAGTCATAGTTGAAGAGGAAGGTTTATTTTCTTGTGAAGGCTTGCCATAAGACCAAGGTGAAATTGGTAATGTTGTGAGGGAGTTGAGTTGATACCCCCCCATTCCAAGGTCTATCAACTTAAGCTTGTCTTTACATTCAGCTAAGGTTGCAATAAAATCTTCTACTTCTCTATTGAGGGGAACATGAGTTCCTAATGAAATGGAATTGATAGATAAAGTGTTATCCCTAGGTATACAAATCTCTATTCCATTTTAGGGGAACTTAACATACTGATGGTAATTAGATGGCACTACTTGCATATCATGAATCCACAGTCTACCAAGTAAGATATTATACACAAAGGGTCCAGCGTCAACTATTTGAAATAAAATATCTTTTTGAATAGGGCCAATCCTAACAGGAAGGATGACCAACCCCTTGGAACTTCTTTCTGCCTCATCATAGGCTTTGATGGTGATCCTTTTCTTGGTATCTATGACTTTTTTAGAATAACCAAATTCTTTCAAAAGATTGAAGGAACAAATATTAAGTCCAGCACCCCCATCTATCAACATTTGCCTGACACGGGTTCTATGGATCATGACCTCAATATGAAGGGCAAGATTGTGTGGGTGGCTCAAGGCTTTATCATCATCCTTTGAAAATGTAAGGTAATGAGGGCTAGCAATGTGGTTAACCATGTTCTAGAATTGATCAACATCTAAGTTGTTGGGGATGTTTTTCGTGCGCAAAGCATCCTCAAGGACTTGCTTATGTCTTGGAGACAACTCTAAGAGCTCAAAGATCAAAATCTGAGTAGGGGCTCTTTGCAATTGATCAACAAGACTGTAACTTGACTTAGGATTGACAACTAGTTTTAAGGTGACATTCTTGGATGTCACTTGCTTAGGTTTACTTGGTTGAATCAAATTAGGTCCTCTAATGACAATGGGACCTTGACTTTGTGTGATAGCATTGAAGGCTTGCGATAACACTCTAGAGTTGGGACCCCTTAGCACCACAATGGGTTCTTCATCAAAGATAGGAGGAGAGTCCACATCTAGATCATAACCATAGGGATCTTTGCCCCTCATCATATTGACATTTTCTTTTACAAATTCCAGCATGTTGATAGTATTCTCCACATCTATGTAGGTGTAATTGATCTCAGCCCTGCCATTCTTAGCTTTAGAGGTGTCCCCCTTCTCATACTTGGGAAATGGTTCCTTGAATGCCTTATGATCGATGTTGGTGTTCAATCCATCTATCTTAAGTTTTCCATTGTCAATGAGATCTTGAATATGATGCTTGAGTTTGTAGCAGTTTTCAATGTCATGTCCAATACCATTGTGAATTTTGCAAAAGGCCTTCTCATCCCACCAATGTGGCTTAACATCTGGTATATAATTCTTCACACGATCTTGAGGATGTGCAAAGTTGTTGGAAATAAGTGTTTTCAAGACATCCTCATATGAATCACCAAGCTTTGAAAATTGATGTCTTTCTTTCTTAGGCCTATCTTGCAGGTATCTTGGCTTTCTCTCTTGTTGATTAGATGTATTGAGCTTCATGGCTTGAACAACACTAGATAAGTGGAGCACGGTTTGATCTTTTGGTTGAGAGGAGTCTGCAACTCCATCATTGACTACTTGTTTGTTCCTATTCTAGTGTGAATTCTTCCTTTTATCCTTGTTAGAGTTGTTATTTTGACCATTGTTGTTGTTGCTTCCATGTTTGGTCAAAATTCCTTGTTCTTTCAAAAAATCCTCAATCCTACATGCGGTTTCAACCATGGTGTCAAAAGAATCAAAAACCATCTTCCTAACTTCATACCGCATTTCAGGAACCAAGTTGCTAACAAGGATGCCAATCTTTTCATTTTTAGGAATGGTATTAGAGTAGAGAGAGAATTGTTGTCTCCACCTTTGCAATAAATTAACAAAGGATTCCCCTTGATTTTGCTTTAAATTGCATAAGTCCAACATGGTCATTGATCTTGAAAGATTGTATGCAAAGTGTTGAACAAATCTATGAACAAGTTCTTTGAAAGTCTTAATAGGGGGAGTTATGTTGGTGAACCATTCCATTGCTTGACCCTTAAGACTCCTTGGGAACAATCATATGAGGTATGAGTCATCTTGATGGAACTCAAAAATTGTGGTATAAAACTGCACACATGATCATGTGGATCTCCATTCCCATCATATTTGTCGTATTGAGGAATTTCAACCTTTCTAGGGAACTCTTTCATGTTAATACTTTTGTCAAAAGGATTAGGACAAATTGAATCCAGCGAGAATGAATTCTTGGGTGCTAACATCTTCTCCATAATGTTCTTAAGTTGTTTGATTTCCTCTTCTTGAGATGGACCTTGCATCTTAATATTTTTGTCCACATCAAATTTGTAAGGGACTCTAGCACCCTTGTTGATTAAAATCTCTAGGAACTTATCCTTGTTTTGCTCTAAATATTTCTCCACACATTGTTGGAAAAGTGGCTCTTATCACATTTTCATGAAGTCCTAGGAGGTGAGATCAAAACTCGAGCTACTACCCCCATATTGTGAACCATGATGAGCATGTTGTGAAGGTTGTCTTGAGTTCCTAGGAGGTGTTTGTCTTCTATAATGATCATGTCTTGAGGCCCTTCTTCCTCTAGGGCTAGGAGATCATGTTGGCGTTCTTGAATGTCTCCCACTTCATGGAGTCTTAGGAGGAGTGGATGGACAAGAGTTGTTTCCACCACTAACATGCATGTTGTTAAATTGAGCATTGAGTTGTTGAGCCAAGAGCCTATCTTTCTCTTCTTGGAAGGCTTTCTTTTCCATTTCCACCAAAGTTTGTCTTTCCAATTCTAGGAGTCTAAATTTCTCTTCCTTTTCAGCTTGTTCATCTAGGAATACTTTCTTTTCATGCTCAATCCTCTTAAGTCTTTCACTCATGTATCTTGAAGATGTTTTGAGCGGTAAACTTGGTCTTGAATTTCTAAACAAGTTGTTGGTATAGGTTGCATTAACATGAGTGTCATAAAGTTCATATCCTTGGTTCTCATGTTGTGATAAATCATCTTGATAAGCTTGCCTCTTACCTCTGTCAGCCCTTTGGTGTGCATCCAGATATCTAGTTGAGATAAGGGGTGAGACTGGGTGACTATCACAAGACGAACCACCAAATGAAATAGCATCTCTATGCTTCGCAAATATGTCATCAAGGCATTTATCCATGTCTTCCCTCTCTCTCCTAGTCATTGTGTAACTCATATCCATAGAAGAGTGAGAAGATGCCAAGGTGGTACCCAACTCACTAAGGTGACTCTTGGAATCAAACCAAACTTTAGATTTGTTCCTAGGTGATTGATCAAATATGGGTTCTTTTCCCTTACATTTTTGGCAAGTTTGAACTAAGGGTAATTGGTTAAAGACCACTTGAGGTCATTTTCCTTGATTTACTTGATATCTTGTTGTAACTGGTATGAAAGAAAAGGTACTAGGTGATAGGATGACCCTAAGAAATGTTGGTACCAAACTAGGATAGTAAAAGCACCCACTTGTCCAAAAGAGAGGTGATAAGTTAGAATTTTGCAAGAGGCATAAACCAACACTGCCATAGAGGTTCCCACTGAACGGGTGAATACCCTAACACATATGGATCAGGAGGATGATTTACCCAATTTATATTGATTGAATTTGAATTTGTATGGAAGTGAATGGACAAGAGACTACTAAAGCTCTCCAAGTGTGTTGTCAAAGGATCTAAAGGTTTATCTTCTCAACAAGGACAGCTTCTAGCTCACCAACTCTAAGCAAGGTCACTTGTGAAACCAAAGATTACTAGTTCAAGAGGTCAAAACGCAAGAATTTAAAGTGTAAACAAGATTCTAACAATGGGGTAAGTGACCTAATCTAATCTGGATCAACCCAGGAAGACTAAAAATGAGTGGATAGCAAAAATGAGCAAGTTGATAGTTTTACACTTAAGAATGCAGATTCATTGATCATTTTGGTGTTTGTCTTAATGTGTGGGTGTATGTTTTGATCTTTCACTCACACAAGACACATCAAGTAGATTGTTTGTTGTAAAAGAAATAGTCACATCACAACCTAGGTAATCCAGGAAAATATTTGTTGAATTCCCACTTGAACCAAAGTTCAACCACGCTTACTCATAGCGGACAAATTAGAAGCTCGGAGGCACGAGCTCCTCCTTACATGTGCACTCACTTCTCTGACACACCAAGCTTTGAATCCCAAGAAAATCACTTCCAAAAGGACTATTGTCTTTACTAAGAGCCGTGAAAATGTGGGATGTCATAGTCAATCTATGACCTTTCATGCCAATAGATAGAGGGTTTTTGGTAACTAAAACAAAGTTTGTAGTCAAGGCATCTGTTCAGGTGGTTGTGATCAAGTCATTTTCCCAATTAAGGGGGATCCCCCAATCCTTTCAAAGCAAGGTTTTCACCTTGATAATGTAGGGACTTTAATGCACCAACAGGGTACTAGAGGAGATTTTGGTTGCCACAATGAATTCACACCTGTCCACTATGAGACTAATCACAATGGAATTTTTATATACCGGTTCAGAAGGGCTTGGCTTTAGCCTATTACCGGTTGGTCAATCCACTCTCACTAGCTCTATTAAAGCACTCAGGAGATAGCCACGCTAAAAGAATTATATGAGTTTCTCTTACACCCAAGCTCCACAAAGGCAAGGGGAGAGGATACGTTCATATAATTCTTAGGATTACAATCTAAAAGACACTTCAAACACATAAGATAATGACAATAATGTTTCTGGATTTCTGATCATCCCAAAAGGGCGAGAGCATAGTTTCTTGACATTATTTCATTCCTAAAAATACCAAATAGAAGTTCATTTTAGAATTCTTGCATGTGGGTTCCTATTTTAATAAAACAAAAAAAATGCAAGCACAATATTTAGCGTGCTATCGATCAAGGCAACCTACAAGACGGTTCGTTAGTAGTCTTTGTCTGAGTCTTCTTTTTCAACGTCCTACAAACCACTGTTACGCTGTAATCAAATATAAGAATCAAGAACAACAAAGCCAAAGATTGGTCAATGTTATAAAAATCATAAAATCAGAAATCTGATTGTATATTCAAAAAGTAGATGAGAAATCACGCACTTTCAAAAACTATTGCACTAAAAAATGTTACCGTATAAGCCCATACGAGGCTTCGAAAGCTGCAAAATAGAGGATTAGATAGGTAAAATGATGAAAACCTAAAATTTATGATAAATATATGACTCAAATATAGAAACTAAGAACAACCTAGAAATCTTTAGACAATTCTACCCAAAATAAGAAAAAATTCCACTCAATTTGGACATAAAATGAGCAAGATATGATCGTTTGAAGTTAGACTGCAATTTCAAAAACTCTAATGGTGAAGGCAAAGACTTTTCAAATCCTACTAACATCAGTAGACTATGACATTAAAATTGATGGGCTGCGGGCCGTCACAGAAGGCCCAGATTTTGATGGTCATATGGCCGTCAAATTTAACATAGTAAAAAAATTTGATTTTTGATTTTTTTTTTGAAAATCTATCTCGGGCTATGTATAGAGATGATCAGAAATCTGCCTCGATTTTTGTGCAAGCTTGTTTGGGCAAAAATATTTTCCATATATTTGACTTTCGTCAAATATGGGCAAGTTTATAGTCATTTTTACCTGAAATGGCGATCCAGATGCGATGGTGGGGTCAGATTTGGCTCAAAATGAGAGCTTTAAAGACACTAAGAGAATAATAGACAGAAGATAGAAGGAATTTTTGAATGTGATGACAGAAATAGATGTTCTTCCCCATGGTGGGCACAAAAAATGTGTGCTAAAAATGTGTCACACTTCTATGAGTCATTATATTCAAGATTGCTCAAGAATGAGGTCTTGAATGACGATTCATAGCTCTCTATTCATGGAGTGCAAAGGTTTGTAATGGAGGCCCTCAGATTGACCTAGTTTGTGCCTATGCAAGTACACCATAAAATGAGAGATTCAAAGAGGAAAAGCAAGAATGCTAGTCTCCATGATCATCAAGTATGCATGCAAATGAAAGCTATTCTATATGATAACAATGCATGATTATTCTATGAAAGGAAATACAAATGCAAGATTAATCTATGAAAGGAAACATGAATCTAATCTAATATGCATGTGCAAAATTAATCTAAATGGATTTCCATGGAGCATGAAAGAAGAAGACAAGAAAAGAGAAGTTGCAATATCCAAGCTCAAGTGCTCAAATTCTCCTCCAAAATTGCTCTCCAAACCTGCAGTATAACAATAGCATAAAAACTCTATATCTCTGATTTGATCCTTAAAATGACGAGGGGGCTCCTTATAAAGGAAAGTGTGGAGAGGAATGCATCCTCAAGAGCAATGTGGGATAAATCCCTAAAAAGACAAGAGGAAAAAACCCACCACTTAGGAATATGTGTAGAGAAAAAAGAGTTTTATTTATTTTTTATTTGATTTATTTCCTTTTTCATCATAAAGAGAGCTTTAAGTGGGGATTTTATTTATTTAATTAAAGAAGGATTTTTTTTCAATTAAATAAGATTATTTTATTTAACTAAAATAGAGATTTTAATTAAATAAGATAATATTATTTAATTAAAAGAGAGGTTTTAATTAAATAAGATAAAATCATTTAATTAAAAGATTTATTTTAATTAAATAAGATTATTTCATTTAATTAAAAGGGATGTTTTCTTTTAATTAAATAAGATTATTGATGAAATGATCAAACCTTAGGAATTATTGAAATAATTGAATTAATTAGGATTTGATCGAGGAAATTGATTTGAATTGAAAATGTTGCAAAGCATTGATTCAGGAATTTGATAAATTGATTCTGTCATTTGATAAATTTGAAGAATGGGGACCCATAGTCTAGGTGACCATTTTAGGGTGCATACACCTATCACCAAGAGGCATCATCCTTGTGAGGAAGAGGATTTAATAAGAAATATTCTTGAAGAGAATGTGATTGCATCCAGATTATATAATTATCATGATCTAATTGAGATGGAGCAACAAAGAAGAGGAAGGGAATCCCATTTGGTGGATTTTTCCCAGGATTTCCCTACTTGTAGAAGTCAGAGAAGATGATTGAAAATCATTTCTTGCTCATAAATCAAATTGAAGATCAGATTGATGACAAGGATGGAGGACCTAACAACCAGTCATCATCAGAGTATAGTAGTAGCTACTCAATTCATAGTCCACCACCCCAAGACTAGCCACCTCAAGTTGAGGAAAATATCATTTATTTAACTGAAGTGCAAGATGCTGAAGTGGATGTAGAGCCCCCACAGAAAAGGAAAAGAATAGAAACAAGGGAGCCCTCTATAGAAAAGACCCATAAGAGAAAAAGGAAAAAATTGGTGCCCTATTCACAGGGACCAGTCCATATGATCATCAACTGAGTAAGATGATAAGAGAAGGAAAGAAAAAGAGAGAAGATATTGATGATAATGTAGAAATGCCTCTTATGCTGTGCCAAGATGAAAGTGAATCACAATAGGAAGATTTTCTAAAAGATGATGAATTCATAAAAAAAAAAAGTTTAAAGACTTCCTAATATGGGCAAAACAAGAACAAGTTGCTGCACAACTAAAATCACAAGGAGGAGAGGCAATTACCAGTGAAGCATTACAAGCCCTCCAGGCCTATGATCTAGAATCTGAGAGTTTGACTCCTAAAGAAGCTAGGAAACTTTTAAAATCCAATTCCATGCTCCTAGTAGAGGGATGGGATTTAGCCTCAACATTCATAATAGATTAAATTAGGAAGCAACCTGATGTCAAGTTTTCTACTGAGACACAAGTTGGAGAAATGATAAAAGGGTGTGGATATGAATCTAAGTCTCAAGCCCTTGCAATGTGGTCCCTTTCTCCAAAGAACTAGAAGCCATCACTTATAAATGTTCAAGAAAATATGGAAGGAGACAGGATAATTTGGTTAGTAAACAACATTGGAGAGCTATAAATATCACAAGCATTGACACATTTTTCTCACTTGAACAAGGAAAAGGCATTACAAATGTCTGATAGATATCAGAAATTATTTGATGAATCAAGCCTGATTGCTAAGGACAAGGAGTTAGATCTAATGAAGATCAATGCAATGGAGAAAATAATTGCAGACCTAACTCAGAAATTGCAAGAGATGTCTGAGGTTGCCCCTGCAGTACACAAAGAAGGAAAGGATGTTGAGATTCAAACAGAGGAAATAGAGTATGCTTCAACAGAAATAGAACACGGGATTAGTGAGAATAATGTTGTTATAGGAGCACTAATGGAAATTTTTTAGCATATAATAAATATATTAAAAGATAAAGTAGATATAGTATATGGTGTCTATGGTAAATTGCCAAGCCTACAAGTGGAAGTAAATAATTTTGTATCAATTTTGAACCCTTACTATGCTACATGGTCAGTAAGAACTGGGTTATTTGAGAGGTTGGCATCTTTGCAACCATTGAGATCAGATTTACCAGAGATAGTAACCCATGTTGGGGAGGAGATAGAGAAGATAGGGTTAACCTTGTCCTATTTTAAAGGCAAGGTAAATCAGATTGAGGCAAGAATAAATATGTTTGGGCCTGATTACAATAGATTTGTGCCATCAATAAGATCAAAAGTTAATCAAATCAAGCCACTAGGGGTATGGAGCTAAGATTTTTACACTGTACTACCTAATAAAGAGGTATATGTTTCTGACAAGGGAGAATTAGATACGGAAAGATATAACAAGATCCTAGATGAAGCCTTTAAGGCAGAAATAGATTTTAGTAAATTCATTATAGATGTCAAGATCATTATAGATGCAAGGTGGGAAAGACAAAAGACCCAATTAGAGAACATTCAGAGCTTTGAATGGCCAAAGGAAGATGATGTCATAGCATGGGATTTCTTAACAAAGCCCAAGAAGAAAAGGCCTATCACTGTTTACCTGTATGTTCTTGACGAAGAATAGGAGGACACATGGCACCTGCTCTTTGAGCACAGGAAGGTTAGTTATCTTGAAGAATAGTGTAAATTAGTCTGTAATGGTGGTCACTAGGTCTCACTACAATTATTAGAGGCTATCTTGAACACATGCAGACAAAGGTTCCAGAAACCACAAGAAGACAAAGATAAAATCAGATTTCATTCTTTATTTTTGTCCATCCACTGCTTGGCTCCTTCTTGTCTTTTGTATTTTCTATATATATTAGGGTTAGGTCTTAAACACTTTGAAGCTTGTTGCATCCTTACTTCTTAGGGATTAAAAGATGGTTTTATCCTATAAATAGAACATATTGTAACATTTTGAAAGATGATGGAATATAATTACAAGGGAGACTATTACAATTTTGTCGGAGCCTCAATACTTTTGGTCTATTGAATGTATTTTTGAAGCAGTTAGACATTAATAAAATACATTGCAATCTCTATTTTATATCTTGTGTTGTCTCTTTTATCTTTGTTCAAGATTTTATATGTTTATTTGTAAGGCATTTAAATATATCAACTGTAAGGTAGTTGTGCAATCATTTGTGAGGTCCTTCAAGGAAGGAATTATTCTTTCAGGTGATCCCAAGAAGCTGAATATTGATATTAACATCTGATAACAAAATTTATAGGAGTGAGTGGATAGTTTATGAGGCATTAATCTATCTAGGTTGCATCTATTTTCATTAGTCACCTAATTGTGGATTTGCATTCAAGTTGACTCTGTTGCCCATAGGATCACACACTGGTTTATGGTTTACCAAGTAATTGTTCATCATCCAATATTTAAGATCAATCAATCAATTACATTACACTCATAAGAAAACATACATTTACAAGTAATTGTACTCATAGAGTATACAATTCAGTTTATTGATTCCTTCAAGAGAGAATCAAATAGGTTTCCCCTCCTAAGTTCAGAGAACTATAAAAGGAAGAAGGATGAGAATCCTTATCACATTACTATTTTCTATTGTCAAGATAATAGTCTAGCTTATTAAGCTCTGTATCAGGTTAATCAAAGTCATATGCATAGTTTTCTATTTATTGGTACAGTAAAAGGCATTCAGCAAGCTAGTAAGAAGACCTAATCCACTATAATTAATGTTGCAAGTCAATAATCATTCAAAAAAGAAGGAGGATCTTATCCAATCCTCATCAATTAGGCTTTTCTTGCATATGGTAATTTGGAAATATACAAGAGCAATCATTTATACTATTTTGAGACGATACTTGCAAGAAAAATCCCTAACACTAATCATCCTTGGTGGGTAGCAAGTATATGATCTTTGATTCATTTATCTTTGTACCCATTTAATTCAAATTCATAATCTCACACTTGTTTCGTGGACATGGGAAAGTTTTAGTTAGCCTTTTCTACATTCTTGTCAAAAGTATACCCCAAGTTAAACTACATAGGAAGAGGGAGTTGTACTTGTAAAATTTAGAGGAAAATTATTGATTTACCAACAAATTCTCCAAATATTAATGGCTTATTTTTCTTCTAATCTAGGTGTATTGAGTCATTTCAGTCTTCATCTTAAAAAGACAAATTTATTCACTAGCAAGGTTGGTGCTTCATAATTTTTGTTAGGCTTTAGTTATTTAGATTGGGATACTGGTGTCTCTATAGGTTGGTGCCTACAAATCAGATTGAGGATCGATGTCTTCATCTTAGGTTAAAATTATTCTGGGTTGGTGTCTACAAAATATTCTAAATTCACTATTATTTTGTGAGGTTGGTTATAGGCAATAGTTGCACCTAGTTATTTGTGTGCAATTATTTGTGATCTCAAAAGAAATGAAATTATCCTTAAATCATTTAAAATCACAAAAATAAAGGAATTCTCAATATATGACCAAAAGGGGGTCAACGAATATTGAAATTCATCAATAATGTAGTACGTCAATCTCTTCATTGCAATGATTTACACAACAATGTGATATTTGATGTTTGCTCACATTTTTAGAAACATAAGGGTGCTCAAAACTCAAAATGCATGTAGTGTGATGTGTAAGAATGAATAAAAGTTGGCTAATTATAGTAGTTTAAAAAGGGGATATGGTAATGGAGGGTTAAGATTGAGGAATGGAGATCGATGGTGGAGGATCACTTGGTCCTCACACCTCATGAGAAGTTGAAAATTGTCAATCTAGGAGAGGAGATGAGAAGTAGTTGGAAAAGGGGTACTTTGGAGTATGGTCTTAAGATATTCAATAAAGGAATTTTTTTCCCCCATATTCCAAGTACATGGGGAATGAAAATGTACAAATATTAAATTCATAGAAAGCGACGCGTGGAGAGGGGGCCCATGTGGGTACCCTCCCAAAATTTGTTAGCCTTTAAAGCTAAGTAATCAATCTAAGCATGATTATTTGTGAAAAAGTTTGACCCTCTCCATAATCACATGCATTAGAGGTGTGCACATGATTAGAGAAATAATTAAGAAGATTAGGAATAGTGATTAGGGTGCAAGTGGGAGAGTAAGAGGATTTGACACCTGGTGAGGGAAAATGAGAGAACTAAAAAATTAATTTTAAATCTTTGTGGAGGAAAAAGGAAAGAGTAAATTTAATTAAATAAATTTGGGGATTTATTCAATTAAATAGATGAAGGGATAGTAGGTATAGTAAAATAGGTAAATTAATCAAACTAATTCACATAGGATGGTAGGCTAGGAAATAAGGGAATAAATGATAATTAAGTAATTCACTAGGTAGGATGGATGAATGAATAAGGTGAATAAATTGACCAAATGTATATGGTCAATTTTAGGTGTCTACACAATTCTTAGTGTGGTTTTGCCCTTCTAGATTTCAATGTTAATCTAGTTTTCTCTTATGTTGATGAGTGTTTTTAATTATCACTTGCATAGTTAATTTAAAGATAATATAAGATGATGTAATTATTTTAATATCAAATTTTGCATATACTAATTCACCACCTCCATCTTAGTATATATGTGTTCATCACAAGCGATATTAGAGACAAGTTCCTCGGAGAAGCTAAATAGCTTGAGGTAGATTCGAGGTGGCACACACAACCATTCAAAAATGTCTTTTTTCAAATAAGGAACCATTGTTTGATAAACCCAATTATGTTTTTTGGAGTGTAAGGATAGAAGCTTATTTGATGGATTTAGGGTTTGAAATTTGGAAATCTATTGCGGTTGGCCCGATGAGATTCCAAAAAATCCTCCAAGAAATTAGGAATGAAGGAAAGAAATGTCTTTATTCAAATAGGGAACCATTCTTTGATAAACCCAATTATGTTTTTTGGAGTGTAAGGATAGAATCCTATTTGATGGATTTAGGGTTTGAAATTTGGAAATCTATTGCGGTTGGCCCGATGAGATTCCAAAAAATCCTCCAAGAAATTAGGTATGAAGGAAAGCATGTGAAACTAGCACAAGACAAAGGAACTCTATATTATGTGGTTTATCCAACTCAGAGTTTGTAATTATCTAATGTGTGGCATTTCTAACGATTATGCCAATATTTAACATATTGCGTAAGGTAGGAGTAGATCTCAAAGCATGTAATGATGGAAGCTCTAAAAAAATTATAAATTTTGTGTATCACATGGAAAAATGTTTCTAAAGTATATTGATGAAATATGATAGAAATAGTAATGGTACCTAAAGAGCGCCTACCAAAATTGTCAAAATATCTGATAGTAGGATTAGACAGATATGATTTTATCGTATCTGCCTTCAATTATTTCAAACAATTATTAGTGTAAAGGTTTAAATTGTTAACTAAGGAACATCCACTTTTTAGCTCCTCCTATCTCAACAATTGTGCAAAAGTAACAGTTCATTATTATTATATTCATGTAGTAATATTTTTGTTATCAAATGAAATAGCATGATGCTCCTTTTGATCTATAAATTAAAGCAATGAAGTCACAATGAGTATAAGTGGAATTTATTTGAATTCTTATTTTCTACATCCTTTTACATGGTTCCTTTATATAAAGTTAATCATATGAATACCAAGTCTTAAAGCTATATTTTACCTTATGTATTTTATATTTTTTGAAAAATGTTGAGAAATTTCAACTATATTAAGTGGTAAAATTAATTTTGAGTTGTTATATATTTTACCTCCAATTAACTTATGACTGATTTTACAATAATTCTATGAGGCATCCTTAGCATTAAATCAAGTTCACTCTAGGATAAGATAGAATGACATGGAAGTAGGATGCATAGATACATAATATAATAGGAGATGGAGGTGAATAAATATCAAATACAGGTCATTATAAGGCTAAATTAAGTCTATATTATGTTGAAAAATACTAAGAAAAAATGAACAAGAAATAAAATGATATGTTAAGTCCATAAATAATAAAAGAATAAGAAAGCTAAATCAAACCAATATAATTATTTACCACTTAAGTCGAGTCTAAGTTCACTAATCAATAAGAAATCACTATCTAAATAAACATGAATAGCTAACAAGAAATATTTAAAATGTAAAGATGCATCAATACTACCAACAAAATTACCATGTAATAGCTCATAGATAAAAGAAATAGTATTATGTGATAAGAAAGGAGGCATTGAAGTGTCACTAACATATACACGAGAAGCTAATGATTTGAGATCAGAAGAATAATTTAAACTTGTATTATTTATTTCAAGAAAAATACTAATATGAGTATTTGTAGAATAAATGTGAGATGTAAATGAATGGTCATTATAATGTGTATCTTTATGTAAAAATAAGGTAGCACACAACTCATTATGCTTAGAATCATCACAATGTTCATAGATAGGGTTATTATGACAAACAAGAGGTACATCACCATAAGATATAAAGAAATCATGATTAGGTGAAGGGAGTGTTGTTGGTATTAAGGAACACTGAGAAGGGGGGGTTAATCAATGTTCTAGAATTTATAACTTAGGTGATTCTTCAACCATAAACCAAATCAAATGATAAGAAAAGAACTCAAACATAAAGAAAAGATCCACACCATCAAAACACCATGGTTTTATCATGGAAAACTTGTTAGGGTAAAAACCACAGTGGGGATGGAACCCATAAAATATGCTCTACTAAAATATATTTAACCCTGTTAAAGGTTTACAAAGAATGGACATGCATTCAAGATTAAACATCCTAGAGATCATTTCTCAATTACAAAATGGAAGGCTACAACCTTACAAAATATGGACAATAATCCACAATTGGTGAACTGGATCACAACATCTGAATATGCCAAAGCAATTCCATTTAAGTACAATAAATTGAATCAATACACTTCATCTCCTAAATTGAACCTCTGATCACATACCCTTCACATACATAGTATTCACATCTACAGTCAAATCAACCAAATAACTCGATCTTATATGTCCACAAACAAAATTATTTCAACACTGGGTCAGCCTCAAGAACATATTATAAAAATATTGTAACATGTAGATAGTCAGATAAACCCATAAGTAAAACATAATGTGGACCTTGAAAAACCATGCATAATATATCTCCCATGTCGGCTCATCAACCTCAAACTCATAAACCTATCAACAAATCAATTTGATAGGAACACAATGATTGCTAACTTCTATCTATGTTCTTCACTAATTATTAGAAAATTGATACTAATATTCTCATAACTTTATCCAATGACAACATTAAGTATTGTGCACCTATGATAAGATATATCAGACATCCATTAAGCTTCACCTAAGTCCACTCCTAAAAATCTGAAATTGTGTGTGCACACTGGAGCTTTTACCAAACACATTCAATTGCACTATTTATTCCATACTTAGCCAATTTTACCTTTAATCGATCGGTATAAATAAAGTAAGTGTATCTAACATTTGGAATCCATATAGTTTTCATAAATGACAAAATATAATCCCTCAAGATCAGTGTCTCTTGCCAACAATCTCCCCCTTTGGCATTGATGGAAACACTTAGTAAAAAATGACTAAGTGCCAAAAATGCCAAGTAATAACTACTCTGAAATCATAATCACACATGCTCTCCCACTAGCTCCTCCTGGTCTGAATAAGCATTTTTCACTACATATCTCTCTCACTTTTACATCAATGGAAAATTCCTATAGATGTTGCCTATATACAAGTATATTGTTTATACTTACAAAAGCTTAATAAAATCAGAAAATGTGCTCCTTGGAGTACCAAAATATATATCCCAACTCTTCTTCTAGTTATTAGTGATCTGAATCTAACCACATATGGCATATGCAATCTTCTTTGTTGATTGTAGGTTAGGTGCATCAGGTAAACTATATGCTTCCTCTGCTTCTCTCAATCCACTAAACACAATGTCCATCTTAGAAGCAATCAAACTTCTAAGCTCACTAATTCTCCCAATCACCCTCTCCTTCTTTGTGATTAAGCTTTTGATTTTATCCATCAAATATATGATATGTCCTTCATGACTTGAAACTAAGATTGTCAAGGGATCATAAGATGTAGAAAATTCAGAAAACTTCTTTTCACTTTCCTTAATGAACTTCTCCAAGTCATAAACACATCTAGGATAGGCAATACATGCTTGGTAAATATTTCCTCCTTTATATAATGCATCTTTGATCCTTTTCATACTAAATCCTAAGATGTTCTATCCTTAGCATTCGAAGAACATAATTAATGGTATCTCTTCTTGTCAAATTTAATTCTTCACTTTGATCATAATATGATTTTCTAATGAATCAAAATAAGTACTTATTACATTAATCAAGCCCTTTAGCTGACCAGATGGAGTGTCATTTTGATCCTATATACATAGAGAGTCATGATCTTACCTAACACATTAGATGCAAGAGTCAAAAGTTCACTATCCTTGGTATGTGTCTTTAATATTGCCTTCATTGTCTTAGATTTTTCCATTGATGCAAGTCTCATCATTTAAATAGGAAAAACAACATTAAGACTAATCAGACCTTATATGATCTTCATGTCATCCATATATATTTTCCTAATCTAAAAACTCCTTCACTGACTCAAAAGTGTCTCTTGCCTCAAATTTTACTTTGGACTTCTTTTCCTCTATTATTTTTTCTACCTCAACCTCCATTTGAACTGACTAATGTATAATTTTATATTTCTCCTTTATCTTCTTCATCTTTCTTTTCTTCCTCAACATCCTTCTTCTCACTCTCATTATCATCCTTCTTTTCTTCAACATCACCAACAGATAGACTGATTGGAATACCAGAGATGTAAACATTAGGTTTATAGTGTGCAACATGAATGGTGTTATCCATAGCTTCATTATTAGGTACATCATCATCATATTTGTTAACAACTTTAAATTTATTAGCCAACAAGATCTTATCTGTATCCTATATAACTTCATCTAATTTCCCAATCATCTATTTATTAACCTTGTTTTTCTTCTGAATTGTTTCTTTGTCTTCTCAAAAAAAAAATTCCATCTCATCCACAACAATAACCGAACAAAGACCAACTAATAATCTTTCTCTAATCCTTTTCTCTTCAGATTGTGCACTAAGTATCCTCATTTCCAAGCTATCATACAATTCCTTAGGAATGTGACCCATTATATCAACAGCGCCCTATTGTACTTGTTCAAATATTGAATTATTTCTTCTTCAAGAATTATTTTCCCATTATCATAAAACATATCAAAATACTTCTTAAGTGGTCCTAGATTTCCATGAACTGTCAAGTTTTTAGCAACATTATTAACTGACATAGGGGGCTTACAAATTTTAGGTTTTATCTTCTTTCTTTTTAGCTCTTCATCAGATGGTTTTGCCTTTGTGACTTTAGCTACTTTTCCACCTTCTGGTCTCAATTCCTTAACTACATCATCTAAATTTTTATCTTCATCATTATCTGTTGCAGTACCCTGACATTTCCTTGTGACTTTTTTATTTACTCTCTCCATGGATGATTTAGGTTGTGCTTGTTGTTTAGGATTGACCATCTTAGATGCAAAAGTTTCCTTTGAAGTAGTTTTCTTTGGTGTAATAGTAGGATTCATAGGTGAACTAGTTGAAGATGGTACATATGTTTTTTTTTTCCTTTTATTAGATGAGGATACAATAGGGGTAGTGCTTGGTGTGGTTGCATTAGCATCAATTGGATCCTTTGTGGCCTTCTTCTCTTCTTCTTGTTCCAATTGTTTCTTCCTTTCTTATCTCAACTTATCAACTGATACACCCATGCTCTCTGCAAGATGTTCAACATATTTTATCAACCTCTGAATGTACTTTTAGGTTTTTATCCTTGTATATACCGAGCCTCTCTTAATTTGGATATATGGGTTTTTTTAGTAATTCTTATGCATAGATATCAAGAAGAGTAGCATAAACTCTTCCTTGTATATAGAATCCTCATATTTTTCAATGATGTGTTTGGGAACTATGTATCTTAAGTGCATCTTCTCTTGGAAACTTTTGAAATTACCCCATAATGTACTTCTCTTAGTCTTTCTATAAAGCATATAATAGAAGTATCTAATTTGAATTGTCACTAGTTTGTTTGTGTTCCATTGAATATCATCAATACCAGGGAAATGATTCATGAAGTTGATGAAAATGTATTGAACCAAAGAACCATATTTGAATATTTTCTTCTTATCTTTCTTTATCCTTGCAAGGATCTCTAATAGTTGAACTCTCAAGGCTTCGCAGATATCATATTCACCATTCAACTTAACCATTCTATAGGTTGTATGAAGTTTTCTAGAAACATATTTATCTCTACTTGAGTGATAAACCTTGCAACCTAATACCATAGCAACGAACCTTACATCAGGTTGAATGATATCATTTATTCTCATAGCTCTCTTATCACATTGTGAAGTAGTAAGATCAGTGACCAAATTATTCTTGATGGACTTGAGAACATGTACATCACCATATGCATTGAAACTAGTAATTATCTCAAGAACCTCCTTAGTGATCTTGTGGGGTATGTCTAAGCATATGAACTAATCATGAATTATACTAAAAAATACTTTACCCAGTCAAGCTCGTCAAACATGGGGAATTTCATGACTTGAGCTAACTTATTTTATTTCAAGACCTTATACTCGTCTTTCAAATTAGAATTCATAGACAATTATTTAAACAATAGATGAATCTGATGATGTCCTAATTATTTCAAATTGTAGGGAATGTATGCCCTAATGTCCTCTACGTGAAGCATGTCATAAAGAGCATATTAAAAAGAACCTTGGGGATCATCTTACATTGAATTATATGGATGTTTCTTGAATTTCAGTCTAGGATGATTGGTAATGTCTACTATTTGATGCTTGTCCATGATTCCAAGTGCAAAATAACAAAATACGCAATGAAAAATACCCTTTTCCATCATTCAAGGATTTGAGCATGAAATCTTTGCAAATCACCTTAGATCTCACTCAAATCTCCTTCAAATATTCTGCAAATGCTTCTTCTTAGTTGCAATGTGATTAATGAGGTATAGAAATGTTGTTTAGACCCTTCACACATCTAACTCTTTTCTATAATTAATGCTTCATACCTAGTTGTCATCCAATCTTCAAACTACAATTTAAAAATTCTTCTATGAACCCTAAAAATCTGCTTAGACTCCTTCCAAGATGATTCAAACATGTTCTAAACACCTTAATATATCAAAATGTAATGTTCACATCCATGTATCAACTTGAATAAGGAGACTATAAGGATTTTTCATGAAAAAATTCCCTTAGGCCAGAAGTCTAAATTTAATTATGTGAAGGATTCTCCATACTAGATTCAGATGCAAACTCACATGTTGCATGGTTATCACTTTTCCTTACCCATGTCTTTCCCATCTCCTTCCTAATCTCTTCCACATCAAATTTTTGTTTTCCCTTATCATTTATCTACATATTATTGTTGTTCATTAGACCTCTTCTATTCATGTTCACACTTCCAAAGTCTACAAAAATTCACAATATGACCAGTATGTTTGCATTTGTAGCATGTCACATTAGATTATTTATATCTGTAGTTTATCTAATTTCCTCTAGATCTTTAATTCTTAGCAATATGTCCCAAATTGTTGGATGCATAACATCTAACATTTCCTCTATTAGGAGTATTGTTCATCTTGCATTTACTTAATTTATGTCCATAGTTATTGCATTTAAAGCATTGAACAAAAAAATATGAATTATTCATTCTATTTCTATATTGTGCATTCCTATGACCTAATTTATTGAAAATAAAGCATCTACCATCAAAATTGTGAGCATTAGGTTGTTTTACCAGGGACTTCTTAGGATTTTCATTATGATTGTCTCATGATGTATTTCTTTGACTAGATCCAAAACTTTCTCCTTTCTAGCCAATACAATGTACATCACATTTCATTTTTTGTCTTTCAATTTGTGTGTTAAGCTTCATTGAGATGGATTTGAATTTCTCCTTAAATTCATTTGTAGAAGCAAGTTCTTTCTCAAGATCTTTAATCATTTTTCTAAGTTCATCATCATTGTTTTTTTCTTTTTAAATAAGATAGTCTTGATGCTTCTTTCTTCCTTCAATTTCTTCTTTCAGTACCCTTACCCTAGTCTACATCTCATGTTTTGTCTTTTCACATTATTTTTTTTTCTCCTTTAAGGGCTTATCAAGGTTCTCCTCATTCTTCTTTCCTTCTTAATCTCCTTAGTCAACTTCATTACCATACATTCCATTTCATGCTTTAGGACTTTTCTATCTTTTTCAAGCTTCTCAAATTTATTTGCCTTCTTCTTCAAGGTTTGAGACTCATCATTGCTTCCTTTCTTCTTTAGCTACTCAACAAGTTCCTTCCTCTTTTCCATGGATTTTTTCAACTGTCCTTGCAATGTCTCAATGAAATTTTTAGATTCCTTAGGACTCTTCTTAAAATTCAAGTTCTCAGCTTTGGATTGATCAAGATCATCAAGTGAAACAAGGAGTTTTTGAATACTGTTTGAATCCATTGAACCACCCATCAGGATCTTCCTCAAGCTATTAGACTCCCTCTAAGGCACAAAGCTCTGATACTAATTTTTGGTATTAAGGAACACTAAGAGGGGGGTGAATCAGTGTTCTACACTTTATAACTTTACTTAGGTGATTTTTCAACCATAAACCAAATGCAATGATAAGAAAATAAATAAATCATAAATAAAACATCCAAAACATCATAACACCGTATTTTTATCATGGAAACCCTATTAGGAGACAAACCACGGCGGGGATGGAACCCACAAAATATACTCTGTAGAAAGCTATTTAACCTTGTTAAAGTTTTACAAATAATGCACATGCATTCAGGATTACATCCTAGAGGTTACTTCTCAATTACAAAATGGAAGGCTACAACCTTACAAAACACAGACAACAATCTACAATATGTGAACTGGATCACAACACTTGAATATGACAAATCAATTCCATTTAAGTACAATAAAATGAATAAATAAACTTCATCTTTTGAATCAAACCTCTAATCACATACCCTTCACATACAAATTATTCACATTTACAGTCAAATAGACCAAATAACTTGATCTTATATCTCCATAAATAAAATTATTTCAACATTGGGTTGGCCTCAAGAACATATTACAAAAATATTGTAGCGTGTATAGATAGTCAGTTGAATCCATAAGTAAAACATAATTTGGACCTCAAACAAACACACATAATCAATCTCCCATGTCATCTCATCAACCTCAATTTCATAAACCTATCAAAAAATTGATCTGATAGGAACACATAATGATTTTCTAACTTATGTCTTTGTTCTTCATTAATTATTAGAAAAATGATACTCAAATTCTCATAACTTTATCGTATCACAACTTTAAGTATTTCAAACCTAGAATAAGATATATTGGACCTCCATTAATCTTCACCTAAGTCCTCACCTCAAAATCTAAAATTCTGTGTTCACACCATACCTTTTACCAAACACAAGTCAATTGCTAGGATCTCGAGATTTGATTTCCTCATTTGAAAGAATAACGAAGTTATTCCCAAGGTTCTTCGAGGTCGTAGTTCAACCTGCTTGGTTACCTAGTTGAAGATAAATGTGAATGTTCATGAGGAGGCCTTTGTTGGTATGTTCAAGACATCAAATTACAAAACATCTTTAGTACCTTTCATTATTTTCTGATTTATCAAAGATTCATGATTAACTAAGGATGTAATTATATGTTTTAAAGATGATTACTTTCAGATTTATGACAAAATTTAAATGAGCAGGGTAACAAGAAACACAATAAATTTCCTAAAAATTAAATCCTAATGGACATAAACCATTGTTGACCCTCCCTTGAAAATTGAATGATGGAAATATTTGGAACAAACCCACGAAGTATAAATAAGTCAAGGTCATAATTCTATACTCGATGGATGCAATCGTTTGGAGAGAAAATATATTCACTCGTGCCAGATTTTCAAAACCTATCAAATTGTGAAGAAACCAAGATGAGTGCACACATGAGACAGATTTATTATTAAGCCCAATAGATGATATTTTCCATGCATTCATCACAATATGGTAGATAGACAACAACAAACTCCAACTAATAGAAACGCATATTTGAAATACAGTAAAACAATTGGCTCTTTGAAAATAAGGAACAAGTATGCACACCTTCATCAATTTCGCATAGATAGTAGAAAATATCACACCATGGATGAAGCACCAATTGTAGATCTTTATTGAATTAATAATATGACCCTGTTACATTATTTTTATTACAATATATAGAGTTCTAATCTACAAAATCTGAATGCCAAAATTAGGGCATCAGAGACTCTAAAACAAAGAAAATGAACTAAAACTAAAGGCTTTCTTAAAGAAATCTATTTCTAACTGATACTAGACAATTTGATAATCCATTTACAATCAGTTTTCTCATGAAAGAGGGATCAAACTCACCAAGAAAGAAGAGAGAGAGAAGATGGAGTTTCTTTGCATGCAACTAGAGTCTTCTTCTTGATCTTGGAGTTCTCCCTTGGAATCTTCATGTGGGGTTCTCTTTGAGGTGGGACCTGATAGAGGACCCTTATTCATTAAAAAAAAACTCTAGTTAGGCATCTATATCATCAGAAAATGGGAACACTTCCATTTAGGACTAGTTTAGTCCTCCGAGTAAGTTGGTTGGGGTCATGTCAGATGCCTTGAATGTGTCTTTGACTTGGATTTGTTTTTCCCCTGTCCTGTCCTATTTTCCACTTCTCTCCTACTTATTTCTGGTATCTTGCTCTAAGATTTTGAGGTTCTTGACCTCAGGGTCAAGGTTGACCTCAACCTTGACCTAGGTCAAGGTCAACCTCAACCCTGACCTAGGTCATGGTTGACGTCACCCCTGACCCAGGGTCTAAATTTCAAAATTCAAAGATCTCTAGATGTCGGGGTTTGGAAAGAATTATTTCCCGCTTCTGGGTCGGCTATTTCAAGCTTTGAAGTGGTGACTCTTAAAAATATATTTAATATAGGTCCACTTCCAAGGGTATGAGCCAAATTGGAATTTAATTCTCCTATGTCGGCCTCTCTAGAATTTTGTGTCCTAGACTAGTATATGAGGAAGTCTTCTCCTCTCATTTTGGAAACACATGATCAATGAAGAAATGTATTGAAGGATCTATGCATAATCTATCAAAGTGATCATTTACTTGCAAGCATTCAAGAACTCAAGCATTCAAACATTCAATATTTAATTCATCAAGGAGATCCATTAGTAGCCATTGAAGGATTCAAGCTCTATAGAGACCTCTTATTGAATATTTCTCCATCCATATCCATTCAAGCTTATTCCTATTCCAAGATCCATTCAAGATTGGTGTTGAAGATCTAAAGGAAATTGATTTGAGACATCCTACATCCTACAATTCTACATCCATTTGGAGCATCTATACTTGTGGATTCAAGGATTTGAATCCTCCATAAGGGTTTCAACATAAGCAAGGTGAATTGTTCTATTTACTTTGTTTATTACTGCAATTTGTATTCTATTTTAAGGTTAATTTCAAAACCAGGGTTTGACCAAGGAAAACCCCTCCCCCAACAAACCAAAACCATTTTTATTGTAGGTATGGGTACAAAACAACAATTTATAGAGAAGATTTAGATACCCTTTTTCAGAAAACTTTCATGATCCACGAACAGATTTTCCATCGGAGTAGTGCAGGTCAAGGCCGACATAAAGGGGTACAATTGTGCCCCCATATTTGGATCAATGTTGACCTTTCTCAAAAAATAAAATTATTTATGGGTTTTCTCTTTCTCTGTCTTTTCAGGCTAGGAAAGGTTGCATAATTTCTAGAAACTCAGTATAGGCACCAGAAAATAGAAATTTCAAGATTTGCTATACTTTAAGGTTAGTATTTGTCTTCAATTAATTTCAATTAAGGTTTTACTCTTTTCAGATCTATTACACAGTCTCCTCCCAAAATGAAATGTAAGTTTTTTCCTCTTTCTTCACATTCCTAATCGATTGATTCATTTGTGCATTGACCATTTTCTTGCGGTTAATCAATTTAGATCTTTCCTTTGTGAATTTGGGGCTAAGAGAAGAATCTTACATTCCCCAAATTTTCAAATGTAAATGGATATTATTAGATGTGCAAGTCTCTTGTATCCATTTCACCTCTTTACATTACATATCTTTACATATTCTCTCTTTTTTATCTTTACATTTTGGTGAACCCGCTTATGACAACTCTTTCTTTTGTGGTGTTAGATTTACATTTCATGTTAGATCTTGCATGCATATAAGATTAGCCTTCTTTTATGTTATTGTATTTACATTTCAAAAATCATATAAAGAAAAAATCCAAAAACATTTATTTGTTCATGCCTTGTGTTGTCTTAATTTAGATCATTTGCATTTCATTGGTGTATGAGCTTTACTACCTCTATTCCTACTTATAATATCCCGATTAGAAGAATTTGTAGACTTATGGGTTCCTTTGATCCTGAGTCTTCCTCTCCTTTCCTTAGGATCCTGGATGACAATTTTATCACTCATGATTCCAATCCTTCTACAGAGCATAACTCTTCTCACTCATCTCATGATGAGGATGATGCTTTAAGAGTTCCTCCTGAACAAGTCCAGAAAATTTCAACTGAACTTGATAAAATGGGAAATTAGATTATTCAATAAAACCATAATCAAGATTCTATTCAAGCTATAGAGGCCCTTAAGAAATTTCTTTGTGATAGTGATCAAGGTATTAATCTCTTGCGTGACATCACTCATCTTGTGCATTTAAATGTCAAACCTTTAGCTCAAGAAGATCAAGATCTAGGATTCACTTCTCCTGTCACTAGTGTGGAACCTTCTTCCATTCCTTTACCTAGCATTCCTACTTATACTCCTCCTTTAGTAACTACATCTCTTCCATATTCCAATCCTATAGCTTTGAATCTTCCACTTCCATCTTTTACTGTGAGTGTTCCACCAATGTCTCTACCTACCTCAGGGCCTTCTTACCATATTGTTCCTTTTACCTATTCCAACCCCCTTCCAGCTGTGGTTCCAAGTGTTCCATCAATTGTGTCTACCATTCTCGCCTCTTCCTACACTTTTCCTAGTGTTCCTAATGTTTCTATGCCTCCTATTTCTTCTAATGATTCCCCAACAATTATTCTAGCTCAAATGGTGTCCTCTTTACAACAACAACTTGTGTCCTTAACTCAATCCAAGTTTAGTATTCCTACATGTGACATGGGTAGTCCTTTATCCCTCAGCAAGCTGATCTATATCATCATGAGAATTACAATGATAAGGGAGATCTTTTTAGCCATGTTAAAACATTTCAAATCCTTTGTAGTGACTATGCTCATGACCATAGGATTTTAGCCAAGTTGTTTGCTAGAAATTTTTGTGATAAGGCCTTGCAATGGTATTGTTTCTTGCCTCCTTATTCTATTGATTCTTTTCCAAAAATTTCTAATTCCTTTATCCAATAGTTCCAAAATAACATTGGTCCGCAAGTGTCCTTAACTTATCTGATGCACTGTAAAAAAAATACTAAAGAAAAATTGATTGAATTTATTGGTAGATTTAAGAATTTGTATGCTCAAATTTCTTATCTTGTTCCTGATATTGATATTCAACATATGTTTATTTCAAATTTTCAAAAGGATATTAGAGATAAGATTCTACTTACTAAATTTACCTCTTTTCAACAACTTTGTGCAGCGCTTCATCATTATCAATTACAAGTGAGTCAATTTGAGAGCAACACTCCAATGGCTCTTTTTCCAATTGATAAGAGTGATGTTTCTCCTAATCCCAACAAGTTTCAAAAACCTAATAACTATGTCAAGATAAATAATAAAGTAAATGTAGTTTTGATCAAGTTGTTATTGTTTCCAACAAAGCCACTTCTGCATCCATTTCTTTTCGTTTGAATCATACATTTACTCCTCTTTTTGAATATTTACATTCTATTATGAGTAAGTTGTTGAATGATAATATGATTACTTTGCCTCCTATTTAACCTCTTCTTCCTACTACGATGGCATCCAAATCCTTTGATCCCAAAGCCTTTTGTCAATATCATCATGAGAATGGCCATGATATTGAGAAGTGTTATTATCTAAAACATAAGGTTCAAGACTTAATTGATTCTAATGCTTTATCTATTGATAATTTTGATAGTAGTGGGAACAAATTTGTCTCTCCTCCTAATCAAAACCTCTAAATCTATATGAATCATTTGCCTACACATGATACTAATACCATTGTTCAGCCATCTTTTGTGGATATTGTTTATGATTCAAAGATGAATGATCTCAATCATGTTGTTAACCATGTAGAGCATGTTGTTTTGTCTCAACTTGTATCTCCACACCAACCTCAACCTCAACCTCCTATTCAAGTTCCTCCACCTCCATCTCAACTTCAAGTTCCACCTCAACCTAAGCCTAAATCGAAACCTCAACCTAAGCCTAAACCGAAACCTAAACCTAAACCTTGAAAATAACCTAAGAATAAAAGACCTAGGGAACTCTCGATCAACTTTGATGATTCTGAGCCTATTAAAACTCCTAATGGTCCCCTCTACATTTATGCTAGGATTTCTAAGATACCTATACATATTTTTCTTGTTGATCCTACATCCTTAGTCAATTTAATTACTAAAGAAAACATTTTTTTGAAGAACTTACAACGTGATTGTTATAATACATCCAATGTGTGGATCCAAAATTGTAATGGTTTTCTCTATCCATAATTTGGTTCTATTAACTTTCCTATTGAACTTTGTGGTAAAGTTGTGGACACTACCTTCGTTGTTGTCCCTACTTCTGATTAGTTTCAAGTTAAGCTTGGTTTTCCTTGGTTGACTGCCATGCATGCCATTGCTTTTCCTATCCACAAGTGTATTGAGTTCATTCATGATGAAGTGAAAACAATTAATCATAGTTTATATCAACCTTCTAGGCCTAGGGATTGTGCTACCCTTGACTTCTTTTGGCCTTCATTACCTAATTCATGTTCTTCTCAACCTGATAACATTTTTCACTCATATCAAGCCTATAAACATCACAAGATTGTTGAGTTAAGAATGCCTCAGATAGATCTTAAGCATGGTCAATTTCCTATGCCTTCCATACCTCCTTTATACATTTCTTCTAGTTCTATTAATCAAGCTCCTAGTGTTTCTTTTCAGCCTATTGAGAAGCCTACTAATCCTCCTATAGAACCTGTTAAGGAATTGATTGTTCCTCCTAGTTCTATATATATTTCAAAAAAGGCAAAATATAACTGATCTTCCAATGAACATCGTAAGAAGCATCAGGCTCAAGCTAAGGCCCATGCCTCTATTCTTCAAATTTCTTTACCTTCTTTTGACCAACCTATGCCTAATGTTTTGGAAGAAGTTAATGTTAATAATGATGTTAAGATGAATGATTATGATGATTCTATTCGTATCTTAGATTCTATTTTGATTAATCTTGATGATCCTATTGATCCTAATGATGAATATGAAACTATTGATAGTGATACTAATTTACCTCATATGCTTTCAACACAATTGATAATTACACCTAGTATCGAACATCATAATTCTCAAGAGGATCCTTGTTTGGAACTGGCTATTATTCCTACTGTGTTGGATATAGTCCCTCTTGTGAGTTTCCCACCTTCCCTAAATGCTATAGATTGAGATGGGGAGAGTAGGTGATGCGCTTGATTGGCTTGTCCTCCATGGAAGCCTTTTATGTGTTTGCATGTTGTATTGTTCTTCTCTCGTAATATGTTTGCTAAATGTTTGTTAGATTCTTTTATATGACCCTTGTTACTTTTTTGGTTCAAGGTGATAAAGGAATTGAACCTATTGTACTATTCCTCTATATGTATATCTATTCTTCTTTATGTTTTTTTCATGTTATGTTGTACCTGTGCTATTGTTCATAAATGTTTTCCTTGTGTAGTCCACTTGGATTTGCGACATGGTAGCACTGATTCTTTTTTGGTCTCCATATTGTGGTCCAAAAAGACTCTTCTTCGTAACTCTTGCATTTCCTTTCCTCCATTGTGATTGTAGTTCTACTTTATTTGGGGAATGATGTTGATTCATTTGAAATAATATCATATATATATATATATATATATATATATATATAATCTTATGATCATACTGACCCCACAGTAGGTAGATCCCTTCTGTGTTCTATATATATTTATATGGTATTTCCCTTTATTTGTCTTCACTTGGGGGCATCTCGTAGTGGAAACATGATCAGTGGAGTTGTTTATGTTTCTATTAAATCCATTTGCTCATGTTAAAGTGTTAGAAATGACTTTAACATGGGGGCATACACTCGGCTCCCTTTTTGCACACACGCACTTCCAAAATGTTTTCAAACTTAAAAATCTTTTTTTCCCTTTATGGATTAGAGATTTATCCTTAAAGCACAAATGTTTACCTTATAGGATCTCTTGATCCCTCTATTTTTAATTTACAAAGTTTTGAACCCTTAAGGTTAGAAGGTGTCCTTAAGACTGGATCTCTCTAGTGTTGGTTTTTCTCTTTTGGAATAGAATATTCCTGAGGGTGAATCCTTGATGGGTTGACTAGCGAGTAGCCACATTCACTAGGCAGTTCAAATACATCTTTCTAGTTGCACTATTTCCTTGTGTGATTCACAATGGGACATAGGTTCTCATTGGGTAAGGTAATCACATCCTCTCTCTCTTTTTCTTTGACTGGTGATGTATCTCTTATTGTAATCTTGGGGTTGAAAAAGACTTGAGTCCCTGGGGGCTTAAGGATTGCTTTGTCCCTTTGATTTCAATAGGATTATCTTTTCTTTGTGATCTCCTTTACCAAGAGTTTTCATCGATTCCATACTCTTGCTAAAGTGGGGGATGAAAGTATCATTAGAAAATGGAAGCACTTCAATTTAGGACTGTTTTATCTCTTTGAGTAAGTGGCTTTTGGTCATGTCAGACGCCTTGAATGGGTCTTTGAATTGGATCTAATTTTTCCCCTATCCTGCCCTTTTTTCCACTTCTCTCCTACCCGTTTCTGGTATCCTACTCTGATATTTTGAGGTTCTTGACCTAAGGGTCAAGGTTGACCTTCTGGTTCAAATTCAACCTCAACCCTGATGCAGGGTCTAAATTTCAAAATTCAAAGATCTCCAGATGTCAGGGTTAGAGAGAATTATTTCCCACTTTGAGGTCGGCTGTTTTGGTCTCCAAAGTGGTGAATATTAAAAAGATATTTAATATAGGTCCAATTCTAGGGGTATGAGCCTAATTGGAATTTAATTATCCTATGTTGGCCTCTCTAGAAGTTTGTGCCCTAGACTAGTATATAAGGAAGCCTTCTCCTCTCATTTTGGACACACATGATCAATGAAGAAATCTATTGAAGGATCTATGCATAATCTATCAAAGCGATCATTTACTTGCAAGAATTCAAGCATTCAAGCATTCAAGATTCAATTCATCAAGGAGATCCATTAGTAGCCAGTAGAGGATTCAAGCTCTATGGAGCCCTCTTGTTGAAGATTTCTCCATCCATATCCATTCAAGCTTCTTCCTATTCCAAGATCCATTCAAGATTGGTGTTGAAGATATAAATGAAATTGATTTGAGACATCCTACATCCTACAATTCTACATCCATTTGGATCATCTATACTTGTGGATTCAAGGATTCAAATCCTCCATAAGGGTTTCAACATAAGCAAGGTGAATTGTTCTATTTACTTTGTTTATTACTGCAATTTCAATTCTATTTTAAGGTTAATTCCAAAACTGAGGTTTGACCAAGGCAAACCCCTCTCCCAACAAACAAAAACCCTTTTTTCTTATAGGTATAGGTACAAAACAATGAATTATAGAGCAGATTTGGATACCCTTTTCAGCAAACATTTAGGATTCGTGAATAGATTTTTTGTAAGAGCAGTGCAGGTCAAGGTCGACATAAAGGGGTATAATTGTGCCCCCATATTTGGGTCAAGGTCAACCTTGCTTAGAAAAGAAAATGATTTCTGGGTTTTCTCTGTCTCTATGTTTCTAGGCCAGGGCAAGTTGTAGAATTTCCAAAAACTCAATATAGACACTAGAAAACATTAATTTCTAGATCTGATATACTTTGAGGTTAGTGTTTGTCTTCAATTCATTTCAATTAAGGGTTTACTCTTTTCACATCTATTACACACTCTTCTCCCAAAATGGAATACAATCTTTTCCTCTTTCTTCTTATTTCTAATCGATTGATTCATTTGTGCATTGACCATTTTCTTGTGGTTAATCAATTTGGATCTTTGCTTTGTTAATTTGGGGCTAAGAGGAGAATCTTACGTTCCCCAACTTACTTAATATATGTAAAGGGGTATTATTTAGATGTGCAAGTCTCTTGTACCCATTTCACCTCTTTACATTATATTATCTTTATACATATTTACATTTTGGTGAAATATTATAGAGGACGTGTGTCTCTCTTTTATCTTTACAACATCCATCTGATCTAAAGTTCAACTTCCATGCAGAATAGTGATCTCACTAGAAAAGCCCAAAAATTTGGACCCCGACCTCTGCACCAAAATTTTCCAAGTGTGAATTTTCCTAAGTGTCTAAATCAGAACTGGAGACCCCTAATTTTCACCCCATTCAGAGGCCAAAAGGTTGAAAAGGCCAAAAAGCCATAATGATGTATTTAGCCCTTTGGAAAATGGCTAAGTATGAAGAACTGCATTCTCAAAAATGGCTGAAGGGATCTAAGTAGTGAGTTTGAAAACACTTTGTAATGGGTAGCTCAGAGCCTTTGCAATATCGCTTGAACTTCCTCATAATTCATTTCTTTCCTCTTGACCTTGTTAATCCTTCGTTCTTGCTTCTCTTTGAAAATGGTCAATTCAAAAGCAAAGAACTTGATATCTTCTTCATGTTAATACATTCTCTCCATGTATTCCTTTGAGTAGAACAATTGTGGCAGGGCCTCTTTGGTACTAACACCTGCCAGAATATCTCTGAACAACTGTATCACCTCTTTTGTCAGGCACATGGTTGTTTTTTGTTGATCTGAGTACAGTTATAGGCCAATACCTATGAAGAAACCTTCTATTTCTTCTATCCATTCCATGAATTCCTTTTGTTTCTCTAGTATGTAGGATAGGCATTTTTCACAAACCTTAACTATTTTGGATATGCTCTCGATCCAGGTTTTGAAGTTGTCTAGCTCTTTCCCTTGTAAATCTTGACCAGGATCTGGAAGCATTGCTTTTAGATAATCTTGAGGTCTTGGAGGATATATTTCCATTTGTTTACTTCAGAATCTAATCCCTCCTCACTCTCCATTAGATCAATCAAATTTGTGGCCTCAATTAGAATTACTCTGTAAGGCCTAAATACTAGCCTAATAACCCCTTCTTCATACTTCTCAAAATCATTCTTCCAATAAACACTTGCTTGAATGAAGGAAGGGGTCACACCTACCGGTAAATCTAGAGTGGCAATGTTTTCTAACACGGCCTGTAATGAGGCCTCTAGGAAACTTGGATCAATGGGACCCACCATCTTAAGAATGAATTTATTTAGAGCCTCATTTTTTCTCTGTTAAGGACTTGATGGTTTCCTCATCTTTGTTCATGAATCCTAGAGCATGTTTAAACCCTAAGGCTACCAATGTATTTATTCCTTCCCTGGTAGGCTCCCCTAGATCTACCTCTTCAAATGTATAATCGTCAGGGGTTACTTGTGCCTGAGTAGTGATAGTAGAGGGAACTTCTACTTATGCTTTCCAGTGACCCCTGGTGTCTTGGGTGATGTAGGATATGGTCCTTGCAGATATGTTGGCCTTTGCCTGATGGAAGGCTTTCTCCAAGAGTGTCACACTTGTGTCTTATCCTTCCTCTTCATTAGTTTAAGTTATTTTTTGAGGTTGAACCTCTTTAGTAAACCAAGTAGGTTTACTAAAGGCGGTAACTAGCTCATATAGGGAAATATGGAGGATCGAAGTTAATTTTTGTGGCCCGGGAGTCACCTCCTCCTCTGACTCTTTCCCCTATTCACATTATTTCCCACCTTCCCCCTCATGCATTTCTTCTTTGTGGATTTCTTCTTCTCCCTTCTCTTCTTCTCCCCTCTCTTTTTCTACTGCTACATCTTGTTCATCTCTATCTCAACCTTCATCCCTGGAGGAACTGATTAACACTTCTGCATTGAGGTCGGTCATGGTTGTGAGTGTGGTTTTGAATGGGAGGTGGGAGAGAGATTGGTGGAATGGGAATGTGAGGTAGTGGATTAGAAGTAGAACTCTCTCATGCAGCTTTATCTCCTACTATATTATGAGCCATTGTGGCATCTTGAGTTTCAGGCCCTTGGCCAGTTTTAGAGTCCACCCTTATTACAGGTATGTTTAGTGCAGGATAAGTGAATTGGGTTGGGGGTGGAGTGAGGATTACTTGGGGCTAGACGGGTGCATGTGTTCCAAAATCCATTCCTATTATTGATTCAATTGTATCCTACCCATGGTGTGCAAAGCCTTCTAGGCCTTCAAAATCAGATATCTGGAACTCATCTTAACCTACGACATCCAAAGGATTGTCCTGCTCTTTTGGATCTTTTGTGTGTTTCCTTGTGATCTCATTTTCTTTCCTCTTCTGAGAGGCCTCCTGAGACCTTTTCCTTTTTACCAGAGGTGTGTCTTCCTCTTCTGTCCCTCTTGTAATGTTTCTAGTCATGGAGAGGCAAAAGCTCTCCTCCTTTTGTATATTTTCTTCCCTTCTCTAGTGGTAGGGGGAGATTAGCTAGAAGTGGAAAGGCATTCATCTTGGGTGGCCTGTGATGATCCAATTGGAGGATCTATCTACCTTTTCATCCTTGTTTTTTGGGCCATATGCCTAGGATTTGGACCATACTCTACTATACACTCATGGTCATATACTGTCCCTAGATTATGAGGTGGGGCCTTCTTGTATTGGGGTACAATAGACCTCTCTCCATGTTTCTTATCCGCCTTCCTAGGTGGATCCATCAATTTTTTTATAGGAATATGATCCATTTGATAAGGCCTTTTAATCCATGCCTCTATTGTTCTAACCACATGCCGAGATCAGAATTCAATATCATCATTCTAATCTTTATCAATTTCTGCATTCAGGATGAACCTGTTGTATATCTTATCCATAATATAAATTGATTCCAGCACATTATTTGAATATTTATCCCAAACCTTTGGGGGATTGGGGCCTTCAAGGTCTCTTGTGCTAGTGTAAGGGACATCCTACAATAATCCCTAATTCTGACCTCATGATCATCCACACACTTTATCTAGTGATCTTGAAGGTGTGGCTCATGGATATAGAACTTGCCAATTATATGGCTATATGTACCTATTGGGTCAAATTGGGCCCGAAAGGTTTTGTATAGATGGAGTGGGCACTCATCCCACTCAAAGGCAAAGGAATTGTAAACTTTAATGTCCTGGAGAGTGTATGGGCCTAGGAGAATGGGGAAGTCCAAGCAGTGCTTCTTCTTAGGCTTTATGTGCTTAGAAGCATCTATGAGCTATCTGGCCATTTCTAGAATGATTACCCAGTCAGATGGGTACCTTGGAAGCTTCTTTTGTTTCAAGGTAGATCATTCCACTCAGATGTATGTGAAAATCTTGAATTGTATGTCATAGGCCCCTATCGCCCTCACTTTGGTGGATGCTTCTTCTGACAGTCTCTTTGCAAAATCACCCTCAATGGATCTAATGACTGCGAAGATGAAAGGAATCATTCACTATACTATAATCTGGGTTATGCAAAGATGAAAGGAATCATTCACTATACTATAATCTAGGTTATCTTCTGGCATATTTTCCCTTCTCACTAGTTTCAGATATACAATATGGGGCCATGCATTTGGGTCATTGATGTTTCCCCTTTTTTGTGAGCCCTAGAAAATATGTCCGTGTGGCTAACAAGTACATTATATATGTACTCATGTAGAATTTTGGGTTGTTCTTAACTGTGATCAGCTACTCATCTAGTTTGTCATTTATTATAGTTGCCCAGTTGAACCTGGCCTTGCAGTTCCTAATCTTGTCTATTAGTAGGATCATCCTGTTAGCACTATACCAAGAAAATTTTCAATTTCCTAGAATTGGCTGTTTTCTTGCGTATTCTGTTTCAAATCCCATGTCTTACTGTGCTTAAAAAGTCAAATAGTGGTCAAAATTCATCAAAGATGCTCTATTTTCATGTGTTTGTTGCTCAGTCACACTAGTCTTTTAACATGTTTTCAAGCTATGCGAGTGAGTGGTGAGTCATTTTAGTATAATTCGCGCAATCACGGTAAAATTGTGTCAAGTCATGTTAGTGGTGCGAGTGAGCAGTTTGGTTGCTAAAGAATGTAAATCACGTAGTCGCAATATATTTTTGAAGTCGGGTCATAGGTTTGCGGCTGAGTGAGTTGGAATTTGTTCTATTTATCTCTCACTTGTGAGGGATTAACTCTTTTAAAAGAAGGTCTAGTGGGTCTGCGATGACTTAAAGTCTTGTGTTTCGCATAGTCACTATGATATTATGTTGTTAACTTTATGCTTTGCGACTAAGCAAATGTTGTTAAAAGGGGTTCAATCACACACCCGCATTAGATTTTCATGTATGTCTTTTAAGTTAGTGACTGTGTGAGGAAGTCAGATTGTAGATTTTGCTCACTCATTCAAGTCCTAATTCATATGTGTTTTGCAGTGAGAGTAAGCAATCCATTGTGCAGAAGTTGTCAGTTGAAAGCTTTTCGCTCAGTCACCAAGGTGTTTTTCAATGTTTTAAAAGGTGTGCGAGTAGGCGATTATGAGATCATTTATGTTCTCGCTCACCTGATAGTGATTTGAAGTTTAAAGAAATGAGCTCATGAGTATGCGATAAAGAAAAGAAAAGGCTATCGCTCACTCACCCATAAATAAAGATGAAAGGAAAATGCTCAACGGGTATGCGATTGAAGAAAGCATGTTGGTAACTGTCCACTCACAGTTGATAAGATAGTTAATTTTTCAAGCCCGTGAATGCGTGATGAAAGAAAAAGTGGGTTGTTTCTCACTCGCTCAGGTATAAAGTCAAGTGAAAGAATTCTTGTGAGTGCACGACTGATAGAGAAATGGAAAGTTATCGCTCAGTCGCTTGTGAAGAAAAATCAGTCAAGAAAGATCAGCGAGTGAGCAATTAAATACATGATGAAGGCACTCGCTCAGTCATGAAGGATTCATTTATAAGGGAATCTTAGCAGCGAGTATGTGATAAAAGAAGATGAAGTGGTCATTTATCACTTGCTAATGCTTATGAGCTGGAGAATCTTGTAGCGCGAGTAAGTGATTAGGTTAAAATACATAAAGGACGTAGTCATCGCTCACCTGTTAAGGTATAAAGATAAATCAAAAAGCCATAGCGAGTGTGTGACCAGAAAATAATGCATGGTTGTTTTGAAGACTCACTCACTCACTCAAGGAAAAAAAATGATAAGTGAGGATCAGCGACTGTGTGACTAGGAAATGACTGAATAATAAAGACCACGTCGCCCACTCACAGAGATTCAATGAAGGTAAAATATTGAGTGGCAAGTCCGTAACTGATGAAAGAAAGGTGATGTCACTTACTCACTAAAATATGAACATAAATCATCAAGAGATAGCGAGTACACGATTGAGAAGTTATGAAGCTGTCAGTTAGGTCATCGCCCAATCGCTGAAGATATAAACCAAGACAAAAATAGATGGTGAGTGTGCAACTAGTTAAAGTGAAAGGTCACATCGCTCACTCGCAAGGACTATTCTGAGTGTGAGTAAAGTATAGTGGGTTGGAAAAAGATTGACAAGTGGCTAGTTTTAGGCTTACGAGTGCAAAAAGAGAAAAGTGTACACTCTTTTCCAGCAAGGATCAAATAGTGCAAATTAATGGCAGCATTAGTGGCAGAGTGATGATTGCATGACACTAAAAGTGGAAGAATTTGGCATTCAAGTGGACAAGACACAAGATTTAATGGTTATAAGTATGAATGATTAAACTTGATTCTATAAAATTCTCATTTTCCACATTCTGAGATTTTCTATGAGTAACAGAGCTATTTTGTCTAAGATAGTAATCTGAAGAAGAAGGATGAGTCAATCTATCATTCCCGCTACCTTACAATGGTCTGAGAAGAGGGAGGTTACACTAAAGAAATATGTGGAAGGATTTTCTGAGTTTTTGCCTAGAACTTTCAATACAAATAGTGCAAATTGGGATGAATGGAAGGATAGATGGTGCTAATGCAGAAACCCGGTCACCCTGAATTACTCTGGTAATACCTTATTCCATTATTTATGGAATAATAGGATTAAAGCAGTCCCCATTTGCAATCCATGAGATTTAAATATGGAAAAATTAATTGTTCCTGATGTATATGTTGGCATAGGCCTTATTAGGGAACTAGCTAGAAAATATTGCCCAGTAGCTAGAGTAATCAGGAAGAAGAATAAACAAACCTAGTTTCCATAGACAGGAGGTTAGTGGAAGAAGTATTTGGAATCATTGGTGCATTGTGCATAGATATTGATTTGAAGAAAATTCAGGCTGACTATGTCAAGAGAGAGAATTTGATTAAGAAGTATGAAATGCCAAAATTCATGCCTAGAGTAGATAGGCACCTGGTAAAAATCCTAGACAATCTCAAACCACCTTTTGACTTATCCATGTTTCATCACTACATAAAGTGCACGGTGTATGGTTTGAGTAGAGTTTTAGGTTTTGATGGAGATTCTACAGTGCCTCAAGATATACTCATGATGGCTATGAACATTCAACACCCAGAGGTTAATACTGATTATGACTATGTGGGATACATAGTTGATGCTATTCATAATGCATTGGTGGAGATACAGTCAGATGCCCCAGTGCCTACCTTCAAGCATTACTCTCATTTGATGCATATGATTTTATACTATAGCAAGGCATCTATGGATAAACAACTTGAATTGTTTGTCTCAAAATATGGTGTTGATGCACCAATCCAAAGATGGACTCAGGTATGGGATAGTTCATCCACCAACTCATCATTTGTATGCTTTTTGCAATTGGATTGTTGATCTAATTTTTAATTTATTGGGAACAGATAGGCATAGGCTTCCATTTGAAAATAGAAAGGTTTTGAGACCTTAGGATTATGTTCCAAAATGGCCTATATCTTACAACTGGGATGATTTTTTCTTTTTCAACTACATCACTATCACCAGAGTATATGGTTGTACACAACCACCTCATATCCTCCCTAGGTTTGTCCCCCTAAGGGTTGCATTTTTAGAATTTATCTGGAAAATCACTTGGGTTGATAAGGAATTTTTAGAGGGACATAAGAAGGGCACTTTTATCCCTAGATTATGGGTGGGTTTTGATTTCTCCACTGGGAAAATGATTTTTGATTTGATAAATGACTTCTTGAAGCATCACAGAATGTCTACAATAGTTCCCAAGTTTTTTGATCCAGAGCAGTTTGTACAAACATCTATAAAAATAATGACCCATTGGAAAAAGATTGGAGATCATGAGCCATTGGATGATGAATATGTTGTAAGGAATAAGTTGATGAAGTAAGAAGTCCAGGAGAGGAGAAGGAAATATAATGAACTCCTTAGGGAAGAATCTAAATGGAAAGAATTAGACAATTCATTCTTTGGTTTTTTCCCTAATCGCCAATATTTCCAGAGGATAGAGGAAATGCTCAAGTCCTATGATACTCTAATAGCATAGGTACCACAATTCAGTGCCAAAGATGAACAATCTCGAGGGTCCCCAATTCATATTGCATTACATGACCAAGAACATCAGGAACAATAGGAAGAGGAACAACAAAAAGAAGAGCATGAGGAAGAAGAAGAGGCCGGTGAGGAAGCTACCATGGCTAGAGAGCCACCAAGGAAGAAACAAAAGAAAGAGCACAAGGCAGTGTAGGACAGGAAAAGAATGGCCAAGGCCATGATTACTAAGCATGGTAAATACTTCAAAAAATTGAAAAGACAATTACAGAAAGAGCCTCAAGCTGAGGGCCAAGGAGATAATCAAATGGTGTTATTTGAAAAGGATGACAAGAGGGTCATGATGGCTAATGAATACATGAAAGATGATGAATTCATAAAGTCTGAAGAGTTCAAGACTTTCTTAATTAAGCTTAAACACAAATATTTGAGACAAGGATTGACTGCAGATGAAGGAAATGCAGATAAAAAATGAAGAAATTGTAAGAACACTCCAAGATTATGATCCTAAGAGTGAACTAATCACTGTGGAACAAGCTAGGTTATTAGTACAAAATAGCAGAGTAATGTTGATGCCTGGTTGGGATTTGCAATCCACATTCATCATTGATCAGATCAGGAGGCAATAGGATCCCCTATTGAAAACAAAGTTTGAGATGAATGAAGTGTTGAAAGGATTAGGGTTTGATCCTAAATCCAAGACATTAGCTATATGGTCATTGGCCCCTGCCATACAAAAGCCCTTGGTCATGACTATCAAAGAGGAAAAAAGGCTGACATAATGATATGGAATTTACAAAATACTTCAGATACTGAGATAGCATAATTAATGACACAAGTATCTTTTATGAACTTGGCAAAGGTTTATGACCTATCAAAAAGGTATGAAATGACTTTTGGCCAAATGATGGCCCTAGAAAAAAATCATGAAGAGGTGGTGGTTCAGAACCACACATTAGAAGAGGAGATTGCTAAATTGAAAGAGGAATTAATAGAGAGTAAAAGAGAAAATACTCCAATCCCTAAGGAAATGGAAAAAGTTGGGATAGACATTTCTATTGGAGCAAAGGATGATTCAGCATTGGCAAAAGACAAATCCAAAGGACTGTCACAGGAGCAAAACATAGATGTTATGTCTATTATAATGCCTATATTGCAGCATAGGATTGATGTTTTGAAATAGAAAACTAACATAGTATATACATGATATGGGTCATTACAAGAAGCTTCAAAGACAACTGCAGAAGCCATGATTTTCTTGGAACCCACTTTCAAAGTTTGGTCAGGGAGGGAAAGGATCATGGACAAGTTGAAAATTGCTATGTTATATAGTAATGATTTCCTGGATAAGATATTAGATACCATGGAAATGATTAGTGAGTTTAATGATACATTTGACTTTTTCAATGGGAAATATAATTTGATAGATAAGAAGCTACAACTATTTGGTGATCAGTGCCCCTGCCTAATCCCAAAAATTTATGACGAAGCCGGTATTTTAAAAGCACAGTTAGATTGGGTAGAAGTCTTTGATGGCATACTCAAAAGTGAAGATTTGAAGAAATGCCTAGAAAAGGATACAAATGCTGAGTATTGCAATGAGTTAATTGATAACCTCTTCAAGATTGAGAGAGATATGGCCAAGTTTGTTTCTGAGTCTAGAACCACAATTGATGCCAGATGGATAGAAGCTATTGCAAAATTGGAGAAGGAAAAGACCTTTAATTGGACCACCATCAAAGAGGTGAATAGGTGGGAGGAAAAGATAAAAGGATGAGGAGGATACTATCAACAACAACAACAAACCTTGTTCAGACTTTTCCACTAGTTGCCAGCCGTGTTCTGTTACAAATTTTTGTTTCATGTTAGTTGCAAAGTTGTTAGAAAAGATTTTGTAAATCTTTACCAGTAAGTCCGTAGCTTGTTGCATCCTTAGTTATAAAAGGATTCCAAGGCTACAGGGAAAGGGGATAGCCATTTCATTTTGAGAATGCAAGTGTAGTTGTATAAACTCTGGTTCAAGACCAATCAAATAGGGTTTTTTGAAAATTACTGTTGAATATAGCAAGCAATTTTGATTATGAATAAAATGAAATCCATTCATATTTTCTGAATCATATAATGAGTATTATGTCTTCATTGTAGTGTTCTAAATTTTATTTAAATTGAATATTCAAGGAATGTCCAATTTATATGTCTTTCAGGCAGATTATGAAATAGTTTTAGGGTTCTTTCAAGGAAAGATTAAAATTGCCTTAGGAATATTTCAGTAAGATTTAGGGTATACAATGAATTTGATGAATTAATTTGTCATATGTGTTAACATAGGTATATCTATGTTTATGTCAGATGTTGTAGTTGTTTCAAGTTCATTTTCATGATCCTGTTGGTTGAAATTGTTCATAAGTGACTCCATGCCCTAGGCTTAAGCACTGGTCTATTTCCATTCGAAATAGGTGACTATCACTATTAAAGTTGATCTTTACCTTTATGTGTTGATCTGTTTCAGTAAATATTATAGTGATCAAATCTTGTAATTCCATTCATATTCTACTGGGATAATTTAGTGATTTGATTATTCTGAGTTAGAAGGGTAATCTTGCCCGAGTTAATGGAGCTTGAAGTGTAGGAGGTTTAAAAACCTTGTTTCTGTCATTTCTATATCTTGCATGGTTAGTGTCTGGGATAAATAGAGTAGGCTCTCTGAGAGTATTTTCATATTAGCAAGAAAAGGAACTAACAAAAAATGGTGACTCTATTGGGGAACTTTTATTGAGGAATGTGTGAAAGGTTAGTTTGAAGATGATATTCCATAATATAGATTCTTTGAAGTCCAGTTTTTGAAATCACAAGTTGTGTATTGCATTTTATTGAATTATATCCTCAAATATCATTGTCAAAGTGAATTTTATTTATTTTATTCCCAAAATTTCTGGGTGGCGACTCCGAGTTATTGGTTATAGTGCTTCTAAGGGAAACACTAGCAGATCAGGTGTGTGAAATTCCATTTTGGACAAAATGAGGAATACAAAAGAAAACATAAAGAATCACTCTCAGGCAACATCAGAGAGTGATGTTTCCAAAAATTCTAGAAGAAACCATTCTAGGAAAGGGGAACCCTTGAATAATACTTCCTAGAAGCCTAAGCCAGTAGGCCCTAGCTAGTCATTAGGTACTATTCCTAAGAAAGAAATTAATAAACCTTTAAACCCTGAGTCTGACACAACTGGTTATTTTTAGGATATATTTAACCCTAGGCCAAAAAATTTATATCAAGAAAAGGGGAAAACATCCTCTTATTTCAAGGGTATCCCTTATGAATGGGTTGAAGATCAAAAGGGAGAAAATAAGATGAATATATATGATTCTTCTAGTTCTTATATTGAGGGAGTCCTCAGAGATAATGACCTCTTGAAGAGGGAATTAGATGAACTGTTACTCATCAAGCAGAAGAATGACGAGGCTAGAGAGGAAAAAGTTATAAATCTATCACTGAGAGGGAAAACTTGAAGAAGTGGGTTGCTCAATTAAAATTGGAAGCTCAGGGTGCAAATGAAGGATTTCATGGTTTGAATAAAGAAATTTTTGGAGATGTAGATACCTTGAGAAAAGAATTCCAGGAAAGAGAACAATTGCTTAAGAAGGGTGAACCTAGGGATACAGGCCCTGTAGTGAGGCAAGTTATTGATTATGAAATTCAAAAATCTCCTAAGCCTTAGATAGTTACACAAAATGTATCAACAACTTATACTCGACAAACAGAGGTTGATAAAGGAAAACAAAAGATCACTGGCATTAAATTTTCTCAACCTAAAGTTGAAGAGGGCATATCTCAGGACATATTCTCACTTGATTTGGAATTAGAAAGGGTGAGAAAGGCCAAAGATGATATTCCAAAACATTTGGAAAGAGATGAACCAGAAGTTGCTACTGTAGAGATGAAGAAAAGGATCGCCTTCTTGAGCTCCATGACTAATCCCAATATAACAAATAATGCTACTAGTCAAGCCATACCTATATTTAACTCTAATATTCAGACCAATAATGCAAATACAAATGCCCAGACATATAGTTCAGCTCAAGGGGCCACATCACAGCCAGGAGTAAGCATACCTAATAGAAATATTGGCCTCCACAATGTGGGCATTGGTCAGAACATTAGCAATACTACTCAGAATGTTGGCCAAAATATGGGCTCTAATTTTCAAAGAGGACCTATTTATCTATAGAGATATAGACAGTTGTTCTTTGATGGTATCCCTGGCCAACCAAACCTTATTCCTAATGAGGTCAGAGATAAGATTCCCAAGTTTAGTGGGAATAATGCCATAACTGGTGAAGAACATTTAAAAGTATTCTCGGATACAATGAATGATTATGAGATCAGAGATGAGGATGTTGTAATGAAATTGTTTGTGCAATCCTTAACTAAGGATGCAAGAGAATGGTACTGGGGTTTTCCTGATCATAGTATCTATACTTGGGATGAGTTTTTTAGAAGTTTCAAAGAGCATTATGGTGACAAGATAAATTCTGGTTTTATGTTGAATGAATTCAATAGCTTGAAAAAATTTACTAATGAAGGCATTACTGAATTTAATGTAAGATTTCAAAAGGCTATGTATAAGTTGTTTCAAGTATTGAGACTAGATGAAAATGTATGTTTCACTACTTACTGTAATGCTTTGGATGGGAAAAAAACTTATTTGATTAGGGATAAAGATCCTCAAACCATGAGAGAAGCATATAAGTTGGCTATAAACATAGAAAGAAATAGAAGGGCTTTTGGCAAGCTTGGTAAATGGGATGACAATAGACTCTGGAAAGAGTTAAAAACACAACTTAATAAAAACCCCAAGGAAGAAGCTAAGATGGACGCATTGGTAACTGTGGTAAAAGATCTTGCTGCCAAGGTAGACAAGAATGAAAAGGGATTTCAGAATAATAGGCCACAGTACCAAAGATAGGATAAATCTTATAGACTTTAAGATTTCCCTTATAAAACTCAGTGGAAGGATGGGAAACCTGTGTCAGAAGAGCATAATGATCCCAAGAACAAAGAGATCCCTAATCCATTAAAAAACAACAATGCCCATAATGTGGAAAATACTCCTTGGTGCATGGCCTATAATATGCCTCATTCCCCATATCAATGTGCAGTAGCTCAGGGCTTGGTGGATCAATGTGAAAATGTTGGAACACAAGAAAGTCAGGGTGAGAAGAAACCTGCTATAAATATGTGTGCACTTACTATTGAAGATGACAATGGTAGTTCAAAAGAAGAATTAGAAGAAAATATTCCAATCACAATGAACAATACAAGTACTAAGTTAGAGCATTTTCAACTTGGGATGCCTAATGAGGAAGAGATAATAATTTTAACTATTTCTACTATGACACAAGCAAGAAGTTCATACCAGCTCAGGAATACAAAAGTTGATCAAAGTGAGAAACAAATTGTTTCACCTGTCATTACAGAAGTCACAAATGAAGAAATTACACAAGATGAAGTGAAAGATACCTTGGTTAAAGAGAACAAATTTACTCCTACTCATGACCAAAAAACAAGACAGTTAAAAGAAAGTAAAGGTAAAACATCTTCTGACAGTGACATGAGTTTCCCAACTTTTAATATGAAGCAAGCCTTATCTCAGATGAAAGTCTCTATTCCTTTACTTGAGATGTTTAAAATTAAAGAACACCGAGAAGCAGCCTTTTCATTATTTTCTGATTTTCCTAGTATGCGTGACAATACTGCTTTGAATAATGAACTGAAAGGTGAGCATGAAGAAAAGGATAGAATCCCAATCTATTTGGGAAATATAGTTATTCAAGAGCCAGATCAGATTGATCTTTTTTATGTTACATTTCTCACAAACAATATGTTGCTAAAAAATTGTATGATTCAGGAGCTACTACTAATGTGATGACCTACACTGTTATGAAACAATTGGGTTTAAAGGTGGATACTGCTTGTGGTAAATTTTATCCTATGGACAATAGGGAAGTACCTATAATAGGAACTTTGCAAGGGTTAGAAATAAAACTTGATGCTTACCCTGAGGTCACTCTTAAAATAGATGTTGTGGTTGTAGATTCACCACCCCATTATGACATGCTCTTATCAAGATAATGTGTTGCAACCATTGGAGGACATGTACAATTGGATTTGTCTTTTGCTACCATTTATGTTAATGGAAAAAAAGCAAAATTATTAAGGAATCCTAGATCTCCTATTTATGTTGAGAAGGTTCAACCAAGCATGTTGAATTGCTTTGTGGATGTAGATATAAATAATTTCAAAGTGGAAAAGATTCAGCCACAGTTAAAAAATATAGATCCCATCATACAAGAATTGGAATTGTAGTAGCAAGGGCTATGGCAGATGTATTTTCATGGAGCATGCTCTAGAGAGGGATCAAGAGCTGGTGTTTTTTTTGTATCTCCATTAGGTATTACCTTCAAATACTCATTTCTGCTATCATTTCAATGTACAAATAATACAGCTGAGTATGAGGCATTATTGTTGGGATTAGAAATATAAATTAAGCATGGCATTAAGTTATTGAGAGTTTTTGGTGATTCAGAGCTAGCTATTTCCCAAATTAGATCAAGATATGCTGCTAAAAATGATAGGCTGAAATAATATAAGCATGTTGTATGGGATAGCATTGAGTTTTTTGATTCATTTTCCATTGAATGGATGGAGAGATCTAAGAATATCATGGCAGATTTTTTGGCTAATGTAGCTTTGAAAAATGATGATCTAACGCTAGCAGGGATATCTATTGTGGAAACTAAAACTAGGCCTGCAATCCCTGATAATGTATATAATTGGAAAGTTTTTGAGAGTAATGAGGATATCCTCAATTTCATTCAATGTGTAGATAATTATGATGGTCAAGTCATTGATTGTAATAATTTGATAGAGATTATTGATGGGAAGGAAACTATTTTTGGCAATGAAATTTTGAAGTTGCAGACAAATGAAATCCCTAAGGGATTGACTCAATTAGAGGGATTGTTTATTGATAATGATAGTCATATGTGCCACAAATCTACTGCCAAGTTGGATGACTTTGAGGAGGTAAACTTGGGATCAGAATGTAGTCCTAGGATTGTGTATATTGGAAAGAAATTAGCTCCTCATGTGAGGACTAATTTGATTAGCCTGCTGAAAAGATTCAAACATGTTTTTGTGTGGTCTTATGAAGACCTTAAGGATTATAGGGAAGATTTATTTCAACATGAAATTCCATTAAAATCTGATATTAAGCCTTTTAGACAAAAACAAAGGCCAATCAACCCTTTGTTGGCCCCCAAAATGCAGCAAGAATTGGCAAAAATCAGAGAGGCTTGGATCATAAAACCAATCAGGCATTCTTCTTGGGTGTCTAATTTGGTCGCTGTCAGAAAGAAAAATGGAGATATTAGGTTGTGTGTTGATTTTAGGAATCTTAATGTAGCCTCATTGAAAGATAATTATTCCTTGCCAAACATGGAGGCCATGCTACAAAGAGTAACTAGTTGTGATTTTCTATCTATGATGGATGGTTTTTATGGTTATAACCAGGTGCTGGTTCAAAAATCTGAACAATTCAAGACATCTTTTACTACCCCATGCGATACGTATGTTTATGTAAGAATGCCATTTGTCCTGATGAATGCATGGGCTACTTTCTAGAGAGCCATGGATGTGGCTTTCAAGGAATTTATAAATATTATTATGGTAGTATATCAAGATGATTTAACTGCATATTCCCAAAAGGCTAATGATCATTGCAAGTATTTAGAAAAGACTTTTACCAAAGCCCTGGAGTATGGGATTTCTTTAAATCCAAAGAAGTGTCACTTTGTTGTGACTGAAGGTAAATTATTGGGACACATAGTGTCCAAAGAAGGTGTCAAGATTGATCCTAAAAGAGTGGAATCCATTAACAAGGTGTTGCCACTGAAAAATATTAAAGGATTTCAATCTTTCCTTGGAAAAGTAAATTTTGTGAGGAGATTTATTGCAAACTTTTCTGAAATAGTAAAACCCACTGTTAAATTGTTGAAGAAAAATGCAAAGTTTTAATGGGATAAGGATGCTCAGTCAACCTTTAATGAGATAAAAATGGCAATTCAACAGGATCCTATATTAAGATCTCCAGATTATGAGAAGCCTTTCTCCATGTTTTCTTTTGCTTCATTTCATACAATTACTGTGGTACTTTTGCATAAAGATGATGAAGGTTTTGATTTTTTAGTGAGTCTCTGCAAGCAGCAAAACTTAACTATGAGATAATGGAGAAATAAGCATATGCGTTGGTCAAGGAAGTCAAGGTTTTTAGACCTTATCTTGTTTGTGAAAAAATAATTGCTTATGTGCCACATGCCCCAGTGAAAGACATATTATCTCAATCTAAAGTTACTGGGAAGAGGTGCAGATGGATTAGCAGGATCCAAGAGTTCAATTTGGAAATTTAGGTTACCAAATTGGTAAGGGGTTTGGGTTTGACCAAGTTAATCACTGATACAAACATGGAGTTAGCCCAAATGAATGATGTATAAACAATAAACATGAACTTTACTAGCATAGAATTGCAGTTCTAGTATACTGATATTGTGTTTTTTTCTGAAAAATGCTAAATGTCCAGAACATATGTTAGATAATGAAAAAAGGACTCTGAAATTGTAGGCCTAGAGGTATGTTCTAGTACAAGGTGATTTATTTTGGAAGAATAGAGATGGAATTTTATTATTATGTCTAGATAAATCATATTCTGAAAGGTTCTTGAGTGAAATGCATAATGGTGTATGTGGTGGGCATTATTCTGCCAAAACCATAGCTCACAAAATAATCAGAGCTGGATTCTATTAGCCATGTCTTTTCAAGGACACTCAAGTGTTTGTACAGAAGTGTGAACCATGCCAAAGGTTTTCTGCTAAAATGAAATTTTTAGGAGCCTTACTTTTAAATCCTATGACTGTTGAAGCACCTTTTACCCAATGGGGTTTGGACTTTATTGGTGAATTTATAGAAAAATCTAGTGGAGGTCACAGTTGGATTCTTGTGGCTATAGACTACTTCACAAAATGGATAGAGGCAATTCCAACAAAGAGGGCAACCAACAAGGTAGTAATGGACTTTTTGATGGATAACATTCTGACAAGATTTGGTGTGCCCACTAAGCTAATTATGGATAATGCCATCTGCTTTAGATTTGAAGAATTTAGGGATTTCTATGAAGACTACGACATTATTGTATCTTACTCTTCACCATATCACCCTCAAGCAAATGGACAAGCTAAGTCCAGTAATAAGTGTCTCATGAAAATAATTAAGAGGATTTTGGATAAAAATAAGAAGTCTTGGCATTCAAAATTGAAGTTTTCCCTTTGGGATGACAGGGTGACAATAAAAAGAGCAATAGGGGTTTCCCCTTTTGAAATGGTTTATGGAAATCAGGCAAGGATGCCTTTGAACAACCTGTTACCAGTGTACAAACTTTTGCAGGAAGAAGATTTGGAAGATCAAGAACCCATGATGGAAAGAATGGATCAATTGGTGGAACTAGAAGAGATAAGAACAGAAGCTCACAAAAGAAACCTGAAGCTCCAACAACAATCCAAGTACTTGTTTGATAAAAGAGCAATTGAAAGAAAATTTTAGATAAATGATATGGTACTGCAATGGAATGCTAGAAAAGAAGAAAAGGGCAAACATGGCAAATTTGAGTCATTATGGATGGGACCATTTGTAATCCAAGAATTTTATGGTCAAGATTCTTATTTCTTGGAAGACCCTAATGGTGAGATACAGGAATTTCCAGTGCATGGACAAATCCTAAAATATTATTTCTCATAAACTTACTTTTTCCATGCACAGTAGATTAGTTTTCCCTATTTTTGTGTGTGCATGTACACTTTTGTTTTGGCTTGTGGTCTGTTTCCCAGAGATTTGGCTTCTAATGTCAATTTTGTAATTAACTTTCCCCAGTCGGAGCCATTGTTAGCACTATACCAAGAAAATTTTCAATTTCCTAGCATTGGCTGTTTTCCTGCATATTTTGTTTCAAATCCCATGTCCTATTGTGCTTAAAAAGTCAAATAGTGGTCAAAATTCATCAAAGATGCTCTATTTTCAAGTGTTTGCCACTCAGTCACGCTAGTCTTTTAACATGTTTTCAAGCTGTGCGAGTGAGCGGTGAGTCATTTTAGTATAAATCACGCAATCATGGTAAAATTGTGTCAAGTCATGTTAGCAGTGTGAGTGAGCGGTTTGGTTGCTAAAGAATGTAAATTGTGCAGTCATGATGTATTTTTGAAGTTGGGTCGTAGGCTTGCAGCTGAGCGAGTTGGAAGTTGTTCTATTTATCACTCACTCGCAAGGGATTAAATATTTTAAAAGAAGGTCTAGTGAGTCCGCGGTGACTTAAAGTCTTGTGTGTCGCATAGTCGCTATGATATTATGTTGTTAAATTTATGCTTTGTGATTGAGAAAATGTTGTTAAAAGGGGTTCAATCGCACACCCGCATTAGATTTTCATGTATGTATTTTAAGTCAGTGACTGTGTGAGGAAGTCAGATTGTAGATGTCGCTCACTCGTTCAATTCCTAACTCATATGTGTTTTGAAGTGTGAGTAAGCAATCTACTGTGTAGAAGTTGTCAGTTTAAAGCTTTTCGCTCAGTCACCAAGGTGTTTTTCAATGTTTTAAAAGGTGTGTGAGTAGACGACTATGAGATCATTTATGTTCTCGCTCACCCACTAGTGATTTGAAGTTTAAAGAAATGAGCTCGTGAGTATGCGATAAAGAAAAGAAAAGGCTATCGCTCACTTGCCCATAAATAAAGATGAAAGGAAAATGCTCAGCGGGTATGCGATTGAAGAAAGTATGTTGGTAACCGCCCACTCACAGTTGATAAGATAGTTAAGTTTTCAAGCATGCAAGTGCATGATGAAAGAAAAAGTGGGCTATCGCTCACTCGCTCAGGTATAAATTCAAGTGAAAGAATGCTCGTGAGTGCGCAACTGATAGAGAAATGGAAAGTTATCACTCAATTGCTTGTGAAGATAAATCAGTCAAGAAAGATCAGTGAAGGAGTGATTAAATACATGATGAAGGCACTCGCTCAGTCGTGAAGGATTCATTTATAAGGGAATCTTAGAAGTGAGTATGCAATAAAAGAAGATGAAGTGGTCATTTCTCACTTGCTAATGCTTATGAGCTGGAGAATCTTGCAGCGTGAGTAAGCAATTACGTTAAAATACATAAAGGAAGTAGTCGTCACTCACCCACTAAGGTATAAAGATAAATCAAAAATCCATGGCGAGTGTGCAACCAGAAAATAATGCATGGTTGTTTTGAAGACTCGCTCACTCGCTTAAGGAAAGAACATGATAAGTGAGGATCAGCGAGTGTGTGACTAGGAAATGACTGAATAATAAAGACCATGTCGCTCACTCGTAGAGATTCAATGAATGTAGAATCTTGAGCAGTGAGTCTACAACTGATGAAAAGAAAGGTGATGTCACTTACTCACTTAAATATGAACATAAAGCATCAAGAGATAGCGAGTGCGTGATTGAGAAGTTATGAAGTTGTCAGTTAGGTCATCACCCAGTCACTGAAGATATAAACCAAGACAAAAATAGATGGCAAGTGTGTGACTGGTTAAAGTGAAAGGTCACATCGCTCACTCGCAAGGACTATTCTAAGTGTGAGTAAAGTATAGTGGGTTGGTGACAGATTGACAAGAGGATAGTTTCAAGCTTATGAGTGCAAAAAGAGAAAAGTGTACACTCTTTTCCAGCAAGGATCAAATAGTGCAAATTAATGGCAGCATTAGTGACAGAGAGATGATTTCATGAAACTGCAAGTGTGAGAATTTGGCATTCAAGTGGACAAGACACATGATTTAATGGTTATAAGTATGAATGATTAAACTTGATTCTGTGCAATTCTCATTTTCCACATTCTGAGATTTTCTATGAGAGTAACAGAGCCAGTTTGTCTGAGATAGTAATCCAAAGAAGAAGAATGAGTCAAGCTATCATTCCTGCTACCTCACAAGGGTCTGAGAAGAAGGAGGTTAAACTGAAGAAATATGTGGAAGAATTTTTTGAGTTGCTTCCTGAAACTTTGAATACAAACAATGCGAATTGGGATGATTGGAAGGATAGATGGTACCAATGCAGAAACCTGGTCACCCCGAATTACTCTGGTAATACCTTATTCCATTATTTCTAGAATAATAGGATTAAAGCAGTTCCCATTTGCAATCCATGGGATTTAAATATGGCAAAATTGATTATGCGTGATGTATATCTTGACATAGGCCTTATTAGGGAACTAGCTAGAAACTATTGCCTAGTAGCTAGAGTAATCAGGAAGTAGAATAAAGAAACCCTAGTTTCCATAGATAGGATGTCAGTGGCAGAAGTATTTGGAATCACTGGTGCGATGTGCATAGATATTGATTTGAAGAAAATTTAGGATGACTATGTCAAGAGAGAGCATTTGATTAAGAAGTATGAAATGCCAAAATTCATGCCTAGAGTAGATAGGCACCTGGTAAAAATCCTAGACAATCTCAAACCACCTTTTGACTTATCCATGTTTCATCACTACATAAAGTGCATGGTGTATGGTTTGAGTAGAGTTTTAGGTTTTGATGGAGATTCTACAGTGCCTCAAGATATACTCAAGATGACTATGAACATTTAGCACCCAGAGGTTAATATTGATTATGACTATGTGGGATACATAGTTGATACTATTCATAATGTATTGGTGGAGATACAGTCAGATGCCCCAGTGCCTACCTTCAAGCATTACTCTCATTTGATGTATATGATTTTATACTATAACAAGGCATCTATGGATAAAGAAATTGAATTATTTGACTTAGAATATGGTGTTGATGCACCAATCCAAAGATGGACTCAGGTATGGGATAGTTCATCCATCAATTGATCATTTGTATGTTTTTGCAATTGGATTGTGCATCCAATTTTTAATTTATTGGGAATAGATAGGCATAGGCTTCCATTTGAAATTAGAAAGGTTTTGAGACCTTGGGATTATGTTCCAAACTGGCCTATATCTCACAACTGGGCTGATTTTTTATTTTTTGACTACATCACTATCATCAAAGTATATGGTTATACACAACCACCTCATATCCTCCCTAGGTTTGTCCCCTGAGGGTTGCATTTTCAAAATTTATCTGGCAAATCACTTGGGTTGATAAGGAATTTTTAGAGGGACATTAGAAGGGCACTTTTATCCCTAGATTATGGGTGGGTTTTGATTTCTCCATTGGGAAAAGGGTTTTTGATTTGATAAATGACTTATTGAAGCAATATAGAATGTCTACAGTAGTTCCCAGGTTTTGTGATCCAGAGCAGTTTGTACAAATAACTTTAAAAGAATGACCCCTTGGCAAAAGATTAGAGATCATGAGCCACTGTACGATGAAGATGTTGTAAGGAATAAGTTGATTAAGAAAGAAGTCCATGAGAGGAGAAGGAAATGGAATGACCTCCTTAGGGAAGAATCTGAATGGAAAGAATTAGATAATTCATTCTCTGGTTTTTTCCCTTATCTCCCATATTTCCAGAGGATAGAGGAAATGCTCAAGTCCTATGATAATCTAATGGTATAGGTACCACAATTCAATGTTGAAGATGCACAATCTCAAGGGTCCCCAATTCCTATTGCATTACATAACCAAGAAAAATAGGAACAATAGGAAGAGGAACAACAAGAAGAAGAACAAAAGAAAGAAGAGCATTAGGAAGAAGAAGAGGCCAGTGAGGAAGCTACCTTGGCTAGATAGGCACCAAGGAAGAAACAAAAGAAAGAGCACAAGATGGTGTAGGATAGGAAAAGAATGGCCAAGGCCATGATTGCTGAGCATGGTAAATATTTTAAAAAATTGAAAAGACAATTGCAGAAAGAGCCTCAAGCTGAGGGCCAAGGAGATAATCAAATGGTGTTATTTGAAAAGGATGATGAGGGTCATGATGGCTAAGGAATTCATGAAAGATAATGAATTCATAAAGTTTGAATATTTCAAGACTTTCTTAATTAAGCTGAAACAAAAATATTTGAGACAAGGATTGACTGTAGATGAAGAAAATGCAGATAAAAATGAAGAAATTGTAAGAACACTCCAAGATTATGATCGTGAGAGTGAACTAATCATTGTGGAACAAGCCAGGTTATTAGTACAAAATAGAGGAGTAATGTTGATGCTTGGTTGGGATTTTCAATCCACATTCATCATTGATTAGATCAGGAGGCAAGAGGATACCCTATTAAAAATCGAGTTTGAGATGGATGAAGTGTTGAAAGTGTTGGAGCTCTCAATTTTTGGCAAAATTTAGAGTCCTATAAAGTGATAAAACTCTAAAAAATGGAATCCTAAAATCTATGCCCAATAATTAATAATATTATGAAGTACATTAAATGGGATACAAC
>MU224186.1:4970528-5017585 GCA_018584345.1 Thuja plicata | reverse complement strand
CAGAAGCGTAGGGGAAGAGGATCATAATCGATCATTCCCATTAGTTGGCCAAAAATAATTTGATTTCCCATCATTGGATTGGCAAGTCCAAAGGAAATTCAATTCAGTGTTTTTGGGCACCAACAGAAAGGATCAGGGTTTGATCGTAAATCCAAGACTTTAGCTATATGGTCATTGGCCCTTGCCACACAAAAGCCCTTGGTCATGACTATCAAAGAGGAAAAAAGGGTAGACAAAATCATATGGAATTTGCAGAATACTTCAGATACTGAGATAATGCAATTAATGACACAAGTATCATTTATGAACTTGGAAAAGGTTGATGACCTATCAAAAAGGTATGAAATAACTTTTGGCAAAATGATGGCCCTAGCAAAAAAGCATGAAGAGGTGGTGGTTCAAAACCACACATTAGAAGAGGAGATTGCTAAATTGAAAGAGGAATTAATATAGAGTAAAAGAGAAAAGACTCCAATTCTCAAGGAAATGGCAAAAATTGGGACATATGTTGTTATTGGAGCAAAGGATGATTCAGCATTGGCAAAAGGCCAATCTAAAGGACTATCACATGAGAAAAATATAGATGTTATGTCTATTATAATGCCTATATTACACCATAGGATTGATGTTTTAAAATAGAAAACTGACATAGTATATACATTATATGGGTCATTACAAGAAGCTTCAAAGACAGCTGCAGAAGACATGATTTTCTTGGAACCCACTTTCAAAGTTTGGCCAGGGAGGGAAAGGATCATGGACAATTTGAAAACTATTATGTTATATAGTGATGACTTCCTGGATAAGATATGAGATACCATCGAAATGCTTAGTGAGTTGAATGATAAATTTGCCTTTTTCAATGGAAAATTTGATTTGACAGATAACAAGCTACAACTATTTGGTGATCAGTTCCCCTCCCTGATCCCAAAAATTTATGATGAAGCCAGTGTTTTAAAAGTACAATCAGATTGGGTAGCTGGCTTTGATGGCATACTCAAAAGTGAATATTTGAAGAAACACCTAGAAAAGGATACAAATGCTAAGTATTGCAATGAGTTAATTGATAACCTCTTCAAGATTGAGAGAGATATGGCCAAGTTTGTTTGTGAGGCCAGAACCGCCATTGATGCCAGATGGATAGAAGTTGTTGCAAAATTAGAGAAGGAAAAGACCTTTGATTGGCCCACCATCAAAGAGGTGAATAGGTGGGAGGAAAAGCTAAAAGGATGATGAGGATATTGTTAACATCAACAACAAACCTTGTTCAGACTTTGCCAATAGTTGCCACCTGTGTTCTGTTACAAATCTTTGTTTCATGTTAGTTGCAAAGTTGTTAGAAAAGATTTTGTAAATATTTCCCAGTAAGTCTGTAGCTTGTTGCATCCTTAGTTATAAAAGGATTCCAAAGCTACAGGGAAAGGGGATAGCCATTTCATTTTGAGAATGCAAGTGTAATTGTATAAACTCTGGTTCAAGACCAATCAAATAGGGTTTTTTGAAAATTACTGTTGAATGTAGCAAGCAATTTTGATTATGATTAAAATGAAATCCATTCAGAGTTTCTAAAGCATATAATGAGTATTATATCTTCATTGTGGTGTTCTGAATTTTATTTAAATTGAATATTCAAGGAAAGTCCAATTTATATGTCTGTCAGGCGTATTATGAAATAGTTTTAGGGTTCTTTCAAGGAAAGATTAAAATTGCCTTAGGAATATTTCAGTAAGATTCAGGGTATACAATGAATTTGATGAATTAATTTGTCATATGTGTTAACATAGGTATATAAGGTATATCTATGTTTATGTCAGATGTTGTATTTGTTTCAAGTTCATGTTCATGATCATGTTGGTTTAAATTGTTCATAAGTGACTCCATGCCCTAGGATTAAGCACTGGTCTATTTCCATTTGAAATAGGAGACTATCACTATTAAAGTTGATCTTTACCTTTATGTGTTAACCTATTTCAGTAAATATTATAGTGATCAACTCTTGTAATTCCATTCATATTCTACTGGGATAATTTAGTGATTTGATTATTCTGAGTTAGAAGGGTAATCATGCCCGAGTTAATGGAGCTCAAAGTGTAGGAGCTTTAAAAACCTTGTTTTTGTCATTTCTATATCTTGCATGGTTAGTGTCTAGGATAAATAGAGCAAGTTCTCTGAGAGTATTTTCATATTAGCAAGAAAAGGAACTAACACATCCAATCCTTGAGTTGGATGGACTAAGGTAGTCCATACACTTGGCTTATTAGTGTTACCGCTGCCTAGATTTCATCTTTCAAATACCCCCTTCTGAGGTCTATCTTGTCCAATTTATTCTTTGGGAGAGTTTTCTTGAGGAATTCCTTATTTGCATATCTTTTTTACTGAACCATCTAAGCCCCTTTTCTATGAAGAATTCATAAAACTTATCGATGCCCTTTTGGAGGTGGAAGACCTCTTCTATTTTGTCTAGTCTTATTTCTAGAACCACTTGTCCTTCTGTTACTTTGACTACCCTTTCATCGGGGATGTAGTGGCTTTTTAGGGTCATGATTAGCTCTAAAGATGTGACTGCCACTAGATGGGCTGTTGCATTAACTAGGCCCAATAAGACCATGGAGGTGCAGTCTTTGGACCTTCCCACTGGTTGGGAACAACTTACTAGGAATTCATCCCAGTATACATTCCCAATATTAGTATCGGTGATTTGTATATGCTTATTCCTGATCTTCGAAGGGGGGTGATTCCCCTTGTAAAGGTACTTCATCAGGGATTTTTTTCATTTCTCAGGCATTGCTGCAAGAAAAATGCAAGTACAATATCTTTTATTTGAAAGAAAACTAAAAAAGTAGGAAAGAGAAACAACTAACTAATAAAAATAGAAGCAGAGGCTCTTTAAGTAGCTAGAAATGTAGTTTTTGCTCTTTCGGCCATTTTGGGATCTGAAGGAACATTCAGAGTGTGAAAAGGCTAAAAACATGACAACGAGGTTGAAGAAACAAACCCTATCAGGATTTTGGTGTGTGAAAGTATGAAAATAGTTTTGGACTCTGAAATTCTGAAAGCTCTGGAAGGAAGACCCTATCTCCAGTCATTTCAGCCTTTCAACATTTTGGGGGTTTTACACATTTCAGAGGTCCAAAACATCAAAGCTTCCAGAAGTGCAAAATGAACTTAGGTGAAATTTATTTGGGAGGGAAAGTTTTTGACCTTCCGGAGGCCGAAAACCTGTGACTAGGTTACGACAAAAAAAACCCTAAACTCTAAAAAAACACAAAAGAAGAAAAGAAAAAAATGGGAAGGGGACACCTCTGCAAGCCCAAGGGTGAAAACCATAGGGATTTGGGGGGAGCATGACCTAACCAGAGGAAACCTACCCTAAACAAAATAAAGAATGACAACAAAATCTTGACAGCAATGGGAGATGGAAAACCTACCTATCAAACATGAGCAGAAGGGGAAAACAAAGACCACTAGGATCCAAGGTCGAGGAGCAATTGGCAATGAATGAGCAAGGAGGAAAGACAAAATAGTGAGCATGTGGGGAGGCAAAAAACCAAATGCAGAAGAGAAAAAACAAGAAACAAGTGAGAAAGACAAAGTGGCTAGGCACTTAAATAGCCCATGGATGACATCACCTATCTTCAGCGTTTTAGAGGCTGAAACACCAAAATTTAGCTGGTCCCATCCTCTTTTGGTGTTTTGGAGGCCGAAACAATGAAAGGTCCGAAGGTTCTACCCTTTGTACTTTTAGGCATTTTGGAAGTCAAAACACCGAAAGGGCCAATTTCGGCCCCTTCGGCATTTCAGATTAATTTGGGTCCTCCAAAATGCCAAAAAGGCAAAAAGGTTGAAAAACAATTCTCTGTTATTCTCAACATGCCCCCCAAAATCCTAGTTCAAGGAACTGGGAGAGGGGCAGACTCATAATCAAAAAGAAAAAGGGGGGTCCCCATGGTTAGAGGACCAAAATGGGGCTTGTGTTGTGGAACAACAACAAATAGCCATGACAAAAGGAGGAATGACCAAGGCATTTCTTCATCATCAAGACTCTTCTGAATTCTAACTTTGCAGCGGAACAAAAATAAAGAGATTTTTGTGTTGACTCTTTCAATGACTTTTCATTTTGAAGTTTTCTGCTAGTCTCTCAATGTGTTCTCACATGCGTTCATTCCTTGACCTTTGATTATGGTAACCATAAAATTTGTCAGCTATTCCCAATCTTTTCCATGTAGACCAGGGCCTCCCAAAAAGAGATTTTTTGCCAGTTAGGTGTCCATAGCCCCTACAAATTTTTCCTTGAATCGCAAGTATAACCTTGATCTATTGCCGGACGGATGTCCATAGCCTTGGTAGAGTTTGTTATAGTTACCCTTGTCCATTTTGTCTATTAGGTTGTAGTTTTAACCACCCAAATTTGTTTTTCTCTGACCATAGACCCTATTTTCCCTAAGTGTGATCATACCCCTAATTATGTCAAGACAATTCTTCAATTTATTGGCATAATTCATTAAATAAAATTTAATCTCCTAAGTGGTTTTAATTACTAAATCAAATTAATTTCCTTAGCCAATTAAATCAATTGAATTAAAACAATTGAATTAAATAAAAAAAATTCAATTCAATTAAAACAATTCTAAACATGGCAAAAGTAATTAATAAAAGGGAATTAAATAAATACTCAAATCACATTCCCATTTACAAAAGGGAAAGTCAATTCCCTAAAAAATGGGAGTGAAATCACTTGGATCACTTCACATGGATCACCAAAGATTCAATCTCCACCTCTCTTCCACTTTCAATCCTAACCTCTCATTCACCTAATTCTTCTATAAATAGAATGAATTTTAAGCTCAATGGGTCCCTAATTTTAGAAGTAAACTTATGTTGCTTGCATTCTTAGAAATATTTATGCATTTTAGAGTAAATATTGATTGCATTGTTATAATCTTCAATTTGAAAGCTAAACTGAACCATTTCTTGAGCATATAGGCTTGTTTTCTTTGAATCTTTCATTCTAAGTTGTATATGTCACTGATTAATGCATAATCCGAGGGCAATTATTGCATTCTTCACACTCCTCTTAGATAGGAAGAAATAAGTCAGTTTTAGTGTTTTATTCTATGGCTTATTCTATGTTTTACACTAATCTAATGACTTATTGAAGTGTTGTGTTGCAGCTTGCAGGAACCACAAAATACACACATAGTAGCTATGTATGAGAGTTATTTTCTTTGAAACAGTTTCTTATTTTCTTCTTAGTGCATGAAATGTATCAGGCTCTTGATGTATGTAATTCTATATATTCTGGATCATATTGTCTTCTTTGATCAATCCTAGCAATGATTAGATTGTGCTACTCAAATTTCATACTTGTGACCTCTTCGGCCCACTTTTCTTTTATGTGCTTATTTCTCTCTTTCTTCAGCTATTTTTCTTTTGCTCCTGCCTTTGCATTCACTTAGACTTGGGTTCTAGGATCGGTGGGTACCCAAATCCACACACTAATTCTGGTCACAACTAACAAACACTCAAGAAACCAATGCTCTTAGGTGATGTCTCTTAATGTGCTTTGTGATTAGGATGACCGAGCTTTGAACATCTTCTTGTTTGTCAACGAAAGATGCCGCCACTTTTATTTTTGGAATGTTCTCTGCATTGTATGTTTCCTTGGAGAATATGAATAAGAAATACCTCTTCTTCAATTTAGGAACCACTTGGAACAAATCCAAGACACACTTGATCCAAAGCAAAATGAGCCTCAAAAAAAATGGGGAGAAACTATAGATGAAAGACAGGGCCTGAAAATGAGGAAATGAAAGAAAGAAAGAAAGAAAGAAAAAAGAAATCTAAAAGACTATGGTACTAAGGACAAAAGGAAATCCCGCTTAAGATCCAAAATAATGTTTAAGGAATTTCCCATTGCCTGGAAATGGGGTCAACTCTCCATTTAAGGTGTTGATCCTAAAAGTGTTCTCCCCCAAGATCTCTAATATCTAGTAGGGGCCTGTCCACAGTTTTTGAAATTTGGTGTGGCTGCCCAGATTTTCTTTTGCCTTGTCCCACATGAGGAAAAGGTTAGAGATCTTGAAATATTTAATGGTGGATCTCTTGTTGAACCACCACTTGATGATGGCTTGGTGCTTTGATACATTCTCTGGGGAGAAAGTTCTTTTCTCCCCCAGGTTGAGGAGGTTCATGAGTCTAACTTACACTTGATCTTAGCCTCCCACATAATGGTCCATAAATCTCAAGATTGAGATTTTCAAGTTCATAGGGAGGACTGGTTGCAAGCCATAGACCATTTGGTATAGGGATATCCCCAAAGTGTTCTTGATCCTCATCGGTCTGTCCATGGAGCATATTTCAATTGTGTGTGCCAATCTGGGGATTGTCATCGAGGAGATGTTTGATCATTTTTTCCAAGTTCTTGTTTGTATAATCTTATACACCATCACCTTGTGGATAATAATTTGAAGATAATTTAAGGATTACCTAGTTTTTAAAGGCCCATTGTGTGAGTGATGAGGATGAGAAAGAGGGAGCATTGTCACATATAAGATAGAACGACATCCAAAACCCGATTATGATGCGCTCCTCTAAGAACTTGGTTACTACCTCCATGGTGCAATTCTTCAGTGCCTGGGCCTCCATCCAATGTGTGTAATAATCAGTAGTTGTTAGAATGAACTTGTGTCTTGTAGACGAAGGGGGTTAATCACTCCAACAAAATTTAAGCCCCATTGGGCAAACATACGTACCTCATATACTAGCTGTAAGGGCATTGCCGAATTTCTCTCTCAAGTTGTGCTTGTTTGGAAAGTATGGAATGATCTCACATGTTCTCTAGTGTCTTTGAACAATTTTGGCCAAAAATTCCCTGCCCTTAAGATTTGGTGAGCACTTGCCTCAGTTGAACCATGTCATGTCCCGTATCTGTCACAAAAATCTTCTAGGAATTTCTTTTCTTTGAGCCTGGACTGGCACGTTAGGTACAAATATTCATACTTGCATTTATATATCTAACCATTCTTCAACATGTAGGAGTTTTTTTTGGTTTTAAAGCCCTTCTCTATGAGGTATTCATCCATTTTGGGCAGTGATTCTGTAGTAGGTAGTATACCATGTCTTGATACCATATATCAGTGATCACACCTTGATCAGTGTAAGTTTGGCATACTAGACATTCTTCCACTTCAGAGATCAGCTTCGTCAGACCCTTACCTCTTACTAGTTTCATTGGCTAGATTTCTAGGTCAAACTCTTACAGGATTTTCATCCATTTTATTCTTTGATCTCCCAACTCTTTCTGCATCAATAGAGATTTTACGGCGGCATCCGGGACTATCCCAAAGACTTTGCTCCTTAAGATGTAGTGTCATAATTTCTTCACCACTTTTACCAAAGAAAAAGATTGTATGTCTAGGTTGGGGTACCTAACTTCAGCATTCTTAAGGGGACAACTCATGAAAGCTATTGGTCTCTTGTTCTCCCCATCTTTCTTCCGTGTGAGGATGTTGACGCAAGAGTGTTCTGACGTAAAAGAGTATACTTTGAAGGGAATAGTGTAATCTGGGATGACAAGGACAAGGGTTGAGGCTATGGAATTCTTGATCTCTTCAAATGAATTCCTTACTGGGGGATTCTATTCAATCTTAGCATCCTTCTTCAGCATGTTGTTGAGTGGTTTTACTATCTTAGTGAAACTGCTGATGAACTTCCTTACAAAGTTAACCTTCCCAAAGAAGGACTTCAACTCTTTGCAACTATGAGGTGGTATTAGTTTGAGAATTTCTTGGACCCAATTGGGGTCAATTAATATTTGTGTTTCTGATATTATGTGTCCAAGCAACTTTTCCTTTGTCACCCTAAATACACATTTTTTAGGATTTAGGGAAAATCCTATATTTCCTGCATCTTTGGAGGACCTTCCTTAAATCGCTTATATGGTCGGCTTGTTGTTTTGAAAAAAATGTCAGATCATCCATGTAGATAATGATACATTTTTTGACTAGCCCATTGAAGGCATTGTCCATCACTCTTTGGAAAGTAGCCCAGACGTTGATTAAGTCAAAGGGCATCTGTCGATAGGTGAATGTCCCCCACTTGGTGGTGAATATCATCTTTAATATGTCTTCCTCTTGCACCATTACTTGGTTATACCCTAAATAGCCATCTAGGAAGGACATCATTTGGGAACCATTCACTACTTGCAATACCTCATCTAAAAAAGGGAGTGGGTAGTTATCCTTTTGAGAGGCTTTGTTTAGATTTTAGAAGTCTACACACAGTCGAATCTTGCCAGTATTCTTTCTCATGGGCACCAAGTTGGCCACCCATGTGGATTATCATATGGGGAATATGAATCTAGCATATGACAACTTCTAGAATTCATTTTGTATCAGGGGATCTATAGTAGGATAAACAGGGCGTTGACCTTTATGGAATGGTTTAGAATCTGGTTTTAGTGGGATATTGTGCACAATGACTAAGGTGTCATATGTTTTTAGTTATTCATAAATCCAAGTTATGACATCTTGATATTTAGTAAGCAGGTGTACCATCTCATCCTTCTCCTCTTTGGTACATACTCTCCCAATGTGAACTTCTTGTGGCTCATCTTTGGTGTCAAGGTTGTACACTTTGTACTCTTTACCATTGGGTGGTATGTTAGGACGTCTCTTCATGGAAATCCCATTGCTATCAAAATCCTCTCTAGTTCCACCATTCCTTTGGGTATGGAATTGGTCCTTACGTTTTTGATGCCTTGATTGTTGGGGTCTTCCAAGTTAACTCCCTCTTTTTCCTCTTCCTTCTCTTCATCTATGATCTATTTTTTGAACACACCCATGCACATGATGAACTTAAGGATGTGTTGATAATCTTGAAAGACTTGGAAGTTGGTGATGTTATTTGGAATGGTCGGGGTTGCAATGATTTTGACTGAGAAATTATTTTGTTTGGACTTCTCTATTAGATGTAACAAACTGACAGATACAGCTAGGGCATCAATGATGATGGTCTTGCTTCGAGGGATGGCCTTAATGTTGAATGCTTTGAATTCATTTATCAAGTCCCATGCCTGGTTTCAGTAGGCTGAAATCCTCTTATCATTGCAATAATACTGACTGCAAAATTTTTTGACTGCCAATTGTGAATCTCCTTCTCCCATCAAGGCTTTTATTCCTTTCTCATGGTCTAGGAGGAGTCCACAGATCAATGCTTCATATTCTACAGCATTGTTAGTGCACAGAAATTATAATCTATATGCAACATAGAAAGACTTACCTCTTAGATTTATGAGTTTGATCTGCACTCCTACTCCTTGTTTACACTTAGAGCCATCGAAGAATAATTTCCATATTTGGTATTGTTTCACTAGTTTGGAACCACCAAGGACCCTCTTTGAGAATCCCTTTGTTTGGGGCTTCTGCTTCTTTCCTCCGTCACTGCCTAAGGGAGTTGAATCTCTTTCCCCATCTCTTGGATATGTTTGAGGTTATGGAATTTAGTACCTTCACCATTTTTATTTTCTTGTAACTCTCTATAGGATGGACATGCTCCATCATTTGAAGTACTCCAGTCACTGAGTAAGTTCAATGTAGGGATTTTGGTATCTAAACGTGACCCACTGTCTTGACTTTTGGTTGGGGCATCTAGGTCCGCTAGGTCATTTTTCCTATTCATGGTGTCATCTTTTCTTTCTACTTTGAGGGTTTCCTTTTCTACTTTAGGATTCCTTAGGGTTTTGACTAGTAGGGAAAATTGGGTTAGCACTAGGGACAGTGCATTTTGGCAATTGGAGCACGTGATTTATGAGTGACTCTCTTGATGTAACCGATAGTACCTTGGTAGTGAAAGGATCAGGGTCCACATCTTTCCCTAGGTGTTGCATTCTTGTCATTATACTACTTATAAAGTTCTGAAAGATGTCTTCATGGATGTTGGACTCCAGTAGGCCTTGCACCAGACTATGGCCTTGTTCTTCAACTTCTCTAATTTGGAACATGAAAATTTCATCCATCTGATAGGTGCCTAGGTCAGTCTGTGTGAACAAGACTTCATTTGGAGCATTATATTTAGTGATCATCCTTCTTAACTTAGGCTCGACATCAATCTTGATTTGGTTGTTTAGTCCTTTCCATGGTAACCATAGCTATGGGAAATCTTTGGATAAAAATCCTCTAAAGAATTTGGTCCATTCTCTACTTAGTAGCATTCCATATGTCTTAGGGATATCTACTACATGCACATCATTGTATTCTTGTATCCTTGGGTCAGTAACCAATATGATATGTACATCTTTAAGAACACCAATTACCTTGACTTCTGGCTTCTTGAGTTGAATCACCACTCTATTTTTTGTTTGTGAAATCATTCCCAATTTTTGATAGATGGATAAGGGCATGACATTACACGACTCTCCAAAATCAATCAGGAAATTATGTAAGTTCTTCTTGAATATTCACAGATTGAGAATGAATGGCGGTACCTCTATCTTGTCTTTGAAAATCACTGGGAAATCTTTAGAAGTATTGATGTTAGAGGTGGTCTTCACCTTGTTATCCGGTGTTCCTTGTTTTGAATGGTCCAAGGATTTCAGGAGGGCTTCTCTCTGAGAAGGAAAACCTTGAAGCATCTCAAACATCGACATGCTCACCTTTGTTTTCTTTAATTCTTCAACTACACAGTATTTGTCATTTGACCATGCTGAGCTTCTGTAACTAGAAAACATGTTTGGTGGGGATGATGCACTAGCATTCAAACCTCTAGGTGGAACAAGGTTATTTCTTTCCTGGGGATCTGGTGGATTTGGTTGTTTACTTGGAGGTATACCATTGTTCATAGGTTCCTTTTGGCTCCGTAGATTGTAGGAATTTTGATGATCATTTTGGAAGGCATGAACTTCAGAGTACTCAAGATCATTCTCCTTCTGGAATGGGAACACAAACTCTTCTTCTCCCAGATAAGGGTCTGAACTTTCCCCGTATTAGTGTTATCCACTGATACACTACCATTTTTGGGTCGTGTGTTCCATGGTCTATTTGTTCTTTGCTTCCCAAATGGATTATCATGTGTATTATTTTTATTCTTGTAAGTGCTAAAACTCTGATTCTGATTTTGGGGATAATAATTTACACCAGATAGCACCCGTTGGTACCCACTTTAGTTTTGGGAAGGATTCAAATTCATCCAGGTGAGCTCACATGTGAGATGGGATAACCCAACTCAGAGGATAGGTGAGTATCAGGTTCATCTTGGGGCACAACCCTCTATTCCACAAATGTTTTTTTATGAGCCTCTTAACTGGGATAAGTGATGGACGGTGGTAGGGTTGAAAATAGTTGTGTTAGAATTGGATTTAGCGAGGGTGTATGAGTGGCCAAAGCTTTAATTCTTGTTGAAAATGGATGTGGGGAAGCGGTGTTGTTAATGATGGGCATGGTCACAAAGTTCCCTTCTTGCGGGTCCATTTTCTATGTGAATGTTATGGCCTCATTATACACCTTTTCCATTGTGTCTCTATCTGTAGGTGGGAGTCTTTTTATAAAAATTGAAGTGAAGGGGTCTAGAGCTTTGAGGTAAAATTGTATGACGGGTGCCTTTGGTATGGTGTAAGGAGCTTCCAACTTTTGATTCATTTTTTGGAAATGATGATTGAACATGGCGATGGGATCCTTAGGATCTTTTCTTATTGTTATGAACTAGTGATGTGTCATGGCATGGTCCACATACAACTTAAATTGATTGAGAAATTTGGTTTCAAATTTGATCCATGCACAGATAGATCCCTGTGGTAGGTTCTGGTACCATTTGCATACAAAATCTCTCAAATTATATGGGAAAAGATGACAAACAACATCTTGGTGGGAAATCTCTTTGTAGTTACAAATTTCTTTGAAGGCATAGATGTGCTCTTCTACTATCCTTGATTCACCATAGATGAAACATGTGCAAAAATTCTCTAGATTTTTGGGCAATTCATGGAGCTGCCCAACAAAGTTTAATGGTGAGCTTTGTGCGTAAGTGAAGAAAGCCATTGGATGAGGTTGCTGAAAATTTTGATTTTGCAAGTTCTTATTTTGATTTATGGTTGTGGGAACAGTCAAAACAATGATGTGTGATTTTTTTCCAAGAAGGTTCTATGACTCAGTAGGATGGTGAGAGGAGTTCTCTATTGTCTTCCCTTTGTCGTTGTGAGCTCTATGGTGGTAAGTGAGTTCAAGGAACTCACCTCTTTTTGAAGATGATGTAAGCACTCACTCAAACTATTCTAGAGAAAAAGATCCAATATTATCCATCTTTTCAGTCTTGGGGCCCTCCTTCTAGTGCCACTTTTGTTGAGCATTATTTTTAAACAAGTCAGTTGCTAGGATCTCAAGTTTCGATTTCCTCTCTTGAAATAATAAAGTTATTCCCAAGGTTCTCCAAGGTTGTGCTACAACCTACATGGTTACTCAGTTGAAGATAAATGTGAATTTTCATGAGGAGGCCTTTGCTGGTATGTTTAAGACATCAAAATGAAAAACATCTTTAGTACCTTTTGGTATTTTTTGATTTATCAAAGATTCATGATTAACTAAGGATGTAATTTTGCATTTTAAAGATGATTACTTTCAAATTTATGACAAAATTTAAATGAGTAGGGTAACAAGAAATGAAATAACTTGCTGAAAAATGAGATCCTAATGGACATAAACCATTGTTGACACTCCCTTGCAAATTGAATGATGAAAATATTTGGAACAAACCCACAAAGTATAAATAAGACAATGTCACAATTCTATACTCGATGGATGCAATCGTTTGGAGAGAAAATGTATTCACTCGTGTTGGATTTTCAAAACCTATCAAATTATGAAGCCACTAAGATGTGCGCACACATGAGATAGATTTATCATTAAGCCCAATAGATGATCTTTTCCATGCATTCATCAAAACAAGGTAGATAGACAACAACAAACTCCAACTAATAGAAATGTAGATTTGAAACACGGTAAAATAATTCACTCTTTGAAAATAACAAACAAGTATGACACATTCATCAATTTCTCATAGATAGCATAAAATATCACACCACGAATGAAGCACCAATTGTAGATCTTTATTGCATTAAATATCTAACCCTATTACATTATTTTTTATTACAATATATAGAGTTCTGATCTCCAAACTCTGATTGTCAAAATTACGGCATCAGAGACTTAAAAAAAAAATTGAACTAAAACTAAAGATTTTCTTAAATAAATCTATTGGTAATGGGTTTTTAATGGATTTACAATCAGCTGTCTCATGCAAGAGGGATCAAAATCACCAAGAAAGAAGAGAGAGAGAACATGGAGTTTCTTTGCATACAACTGGAGTCTTCTTCTTGATCTCAAAGTTCTCCCTTGGAATCTTCATCTAGGGTTCTCTTTGAGGTGGGAATTGATAGAGGACCCTTAGTCCTTCCAAAATGAACTCTAGTTAGGAATCCATCTAATCTGAAGTTCAACTTTCGTACAAAAAAGTGATCTCACTGGATAAGCCCAAAAATTTGGACCCCAAACTCTACACCAAAATTTTCCTAGTGTGAATTTTCCTAAGTGTCAAAATCAGAACTCAAGACCCTAAATTGTTGCCCCTTTCAAAGGCCAAATGGCCAAAATAATGTATTTATCCCTTTGCAAAATGGCTAAGTATGAAAAACTGCGTTTCTGAAAAATGGCTAAAGGGATCTAAGGAGTCAGTTTGGAAACACTTCTGGATGGGTATCTCAGAGCCTGCACTATCTCTTGAACTTCCTCATAATATATTTCTTTCCTCTTGACCTTGCTAATCCTTCATTCTTGCTTCTCTCTGAAAATGGTCAATTTAGAAGCAAAGAACTTGATCTCTTCTTTATGTTCAGACATTCTCTACATGTATTCCTTTGAGTAGAACAATTGGTGAAGGGCCTCTTTGGTGCTAACACCTACTAGAATATCTCTGAACTACCATATCACCTCTTTTGTTGGCCGTAGGGTATGGTTTTTTTTATCTGAGTATAGTTCTAGGCCAATACATGTGAAGAAACCTTTTATTTCTTCTACCCATTCCATGACTTCCTTTTGTTTCTCTAGTATGCGGGCTAGGAATTTTTTGAAAACCTTAACTGTTTTGGATATGCTCTTGATCCAGGTTTCAAAGTTGTCTAGCTCTTCGCCCTCATAAATCTTGACCAGGATCTGGAAGTGTTGCTTCTTGATAATCTTGAGGTCTTGGAGGATATCTTTCTATTTGGTTACTTCATAATCTAATCCTTCCTCACTCTCCATTAGATCAATCAACTTTGTGGCCTCAATTAGAATGACTCTATAAGGCCTAAATACTATCCTGATAATCCCTTCTCCATACTACTCAAAATCATTCTTCCAATCAAAACTTTCATGAATGAAGGAAGGGGTCACACCTGCCAGTAAATTTGGAGTGGCTCTCTTTTCTAACATGGCCTGTAATGAGGCCTTCAGGAAACTTGGGTCAATGGGACCCACCATCTTATGAATGAACTTCTTTAGAGCCTCATTTTGATCTATTAAGGACTTGATGGTTTCCTCATCTTTGCTCATGAATCCTATAGCATGTTTAAACCCTAGGGTTTCCAATGTCTTTCTTCCTTCCCTGGTAGACACCCCTAGATCTGCCTCTTCAAATGTATAATCCTTAGGGGTCACATGTGCTTGAGGGGTGCCAGTAGAGGGAATTTCTACCTATGCTTTCTAGTGACCCATGGTGTCTTGGGTGACATAGGATATGGTCCTTGCAGGTATGTTTGCCTCTTCTTGATGGAAGGCTTGCCCCAAGAATTCCATACCTGTGTCTTATCCTTCCTCTTCATTAGTGTAATTTATTTTCTGAGGATAAACCTCTTTAGTAAACCAAGTAGGTTTACTATTTGTGATAACTAGGTCATATGGGGCAATTTGGAGGATTGAAGCTAAGTTTTGTGGCCTAGGAGTCACCTCCTCCTCTAACTCTTTCCCCTATTCAGCTTCTTCCACACCTTCCTCCTCATGTATTTATTCTTTTTGGATTTCTCCTTCTCCCTTCTCTTCTTCTCCCCTCTCTTCTTCTACTACCACATATTGTTCATCTCTATCTCAACCTTCATCCCATGAGGAACTAATTAACACTTCTGCATTGAGGCTAGTCATGGCTACCAGTGTGGTTTTAAAGGGAGACATAACTTTTGTTCTTATTGACCCTTGGGGAGTCAGGATGAAGAAAAGGAAAAGGGACTGATGGTGGTGGAGTAGGTGTTGACAGTGTAGGTGGTGGAGTAGGAGTAGGAAGAGTCAAAATGGGAGGTGGGAGAGTAGAAGTTTAGGGAGGCAAAGTTGGCATTGGAGTTGGGAGAGAAGGTGGTGGAGTAGGAATGGGAGGTGGGAGAGAGGTTGGTGGAATGAGAATGTGAGGTGGTGGAGTCAAAGTATAACTCTCTCCTATAGATTTATCTCCTACTATATATGAGTCATTGTGGCATCTTGAGTTTTAGGCCCTTGGACAGTGTAAGAGTTCACCCCTACAACAGAAACATTTAGTGTGGGATTAGTGAATTGGGTTGGAGGTAAAGTGAGGATTACTTGGGGATGGATGGGTGCCTATGTTCCAAATTTCATTCTTGTTGTTGAATAAGGTGTATCCTGCCCCTAGTCTAAAAATTCTTCTAGGCCTTCAAAATTAGATATCTAGAAATCATCTAAACCTAAGGCATCCAAAGGATTGTCCTACTCTTTTGGACCCTTTGTGTGTTTCCTTTTGATCTCCTTTTATTTCCTCTTTTGAGAGGTCACCTGAGACCTTTTCCTTTTTACCAAAGGTGTTTCTTCCTCTTCTAGCTCCTCTTGTAAATTTTCTAGTCGTGGAGAGGCATAAGCTCTCCTCCTTTTGTAGATTTTCTTCCCTTCTATAGTGGTAGGGGGAGATTGTCTGGAAGTGGAAGGGCCTTCATCTTGGGTGGCCTGTGATGATCCAAATAGAGGATCTATCCACCCTATCATCCTATTTTTTGGGGCCTTATACCAAGGATTTGGACCATACTCTACTGCACACTCATTTCCATATATTGTCCCTGGCTTCTGAGGTGGGGCCTTCTTGTATTAGGGTATAATAGACCTCTCTCCATGTTTCTTATCTGCCTTCCTAGGTTGATCCATCAATGTATTTATAGGAATATGATCCATTTGATAAGGCCTTTTAATCCATGCCTCTATTGTTCTGACAACATGCAGAGCTTATAATTCAATATTATCATTCTCATCTTTATCAATTTCTGCATTTAGGATGGGCCTGTTGTATATCTTATCCATGGTATAAATTGATTCCAGCACATTAGTTGAATCTTTCTCTCAAACCTTTGGGGGGATTGGGGCCTTCAAGGTCTCCTATTCTAATGTAAGGGATATCCTACAATAAACCCTGATTTTGACCTCATGATCATCCACACAGGTTATCCAGTGATCTTCAAGGTGTGGCTCATGGATATAGAAATTGCCAATGATATGGCTATATGTACCTATTGGATCAAATCGGGCCCGTATGGTTTTTTATAGTTGGAGTGGGAACTCATCCCACTCAAAGGCCAAGGACTTGCAAATTTTCATGTCCTAGAGAGTGTATGGGCCTAGGATAATGGGGAAGTCCTAGCAGTGCTTCTTCTTATGCTTTATGTGCTTGTAAGGATTTACGAGCTGTCTGTCCATTACTACAATGATTACCCAGTCAGATGGGTACCTAGGAAAATTCTTTGTTTTCAAGGTAGATCCTACCACTCAGATGTATGTGAACATCCCAAACTATATGTAGTAGTTCCCTATGGCCCTCACTTTGGCGACTACTTCGTTTGAGAGTCTCTTCATGAAATCACCCTTAATGGATCTGATGATTGCGAAAATGAAAGCATCATTCACTATCATGGAATTTGGGCTATCTTTTGGAATATTTTCCCTTCTTACTAGTTTTGGTTATACAATATGGGGCCATGCATCTGGTTCATTGATGTTTTCCCTTTTTGTGAGTTCTGAATAATCTTCCCATGTGGTTAACAAGTACACTATATATGTACTCATGTAGAATTTTGGGTTGTGCTTAACCGTGACCAGTTTCTCATCCAATTTATCACTTATGATAGTTTCCAAATCAAACTTGGCCTTGCAGTTCCTAATCTTCTCTATTAGTAGGATCATTTAGTCCTTGAATTGGATGGACTGAGGTAGTCCATACACTCGAATTATTAGTGTTACCACTACCTGAATGTTGTCTTTCAAATACCCCCTTCTGATGTCTGTCTTGTCCAGTATATTCTTTGGGAGAGGTTTCTTGAGGTATTCCTTATTTGTATTCTCATACGCATCCTCATCTTTGTTCCTGAACCATCTAAGCCCCTTTTCTATGAAGAAATCATAGAACTTATCTACGCCCTTTTGTAGGCTGAAAACCTCTTCTATGTTTTCTGGTCTTATGTCTAGAACCATATGTCCTTCTATGTTTTTGACTACCCTTTCATCTAGGATGTAGTGGTTTGCTAGGGTCATGCTTAGCTCTAAAGATGTGACTGCCATTGGATGGGTTGTTGCATTAAATAGGCCCGATAAGACCATGGAGGTGCAGTCTTCGGACCTTCCCGCTGGCTAGGAACACCTTACTAGGAATTCATAGTAGTCTAAATTCCTGATATCAGTATCAGGGATCTCTATATGCTTGTTCCCTATCTTCAAAGGGGGGTGATTCCCCTTGTAAAGGTACTTCATCGGGGATGTTGTTTGTTTCTTAGGCATTCTTGCGAGAAAAATGAAAGTATTAGTATCTTTTATTTGAAAGAAAACTAAAAAAATCAGGAAATCAAAACAAACTAACTAAGAAAAATAGAAGTAGAGGCTCTTTAAGTAGCTTGAAATGTAGTTTTAGCTCTTTCGGTCATTTTGGGATTTCGGACGCCGAAGGAATAGTCAGAGTGTGAAAAGGCCAAAAATGCGACAACGAGGTTGGAGAAACAAACCTTATTAGGTTTTCAGTGTACAAAATTTAGAAAATAGTTTCAGACTCTAAAAGTCTAAAACCTCTAGAAGGAAGACCCTATCTATGGTTGTTTCATCCTTTCAGTGTTTTGGGGGTTTCAGACATTTTGGAGGTCCAAAATGCTGATGCTACCGAAAGTGTGAAACACACTTAGGTGAAAGTTCTTTGGGAGGGAAATTTTTTGGCCTTTTGAAGGTTGAAAACCTATGACTAGGTCATGATGCAAAAAACCCTAAACTCTAAAAAAATAAAAAGAAAAGCAAAAAATGGGAAGGCGACCCCTCTACAAGCCCAATGGTGCAAACCCTAGGGATTTGGGGTGAGCACAACTTGGCTAGAGGAATCCTACCCTAAACTGACCAAAGAACGACAAAAAAAGCTTGACAAGAAGGGGAGATGGAAAACCTACCTTTCAAACATGAGGAGAAAGGGAAGATGAAGACCACTAGGATCTGAGGTCAAGGAGAAACTGGCAATGAATGAGAAAGGAGGCCACACAAAATGAAGAGCACGTAGGGAGGTAGAAAACCAAACATAGAAGAGAAAAAAAAAGAAACAAGTGAGAAAGACAAAGAAGCTAGGTGCTTAAATAACCCATGGATAATGTCACATGTCTTCAGCATTTCAGAGGCCAAAATGCTGAAAGTCAGGTGGCCCCATCCTCTTTCGGTGTTTTGGAGGCTGAAACACTGAAAGGTCTGAAGGTTCTACCCTTTGGATTTTTAGGCATTTTGGAGGCTAAAACACCGAAAGGGGATTTCGGCCCTTCAGCCCCTTCAGAATTTCAGAGTATTTTGGTTTCTCTGAAATGTCAAAAGGGAAAAAAGGTCAAAAAATAATGCTCTATTCTTCTCAATAGCCCCCCCAAAATCCTACTTCAAGGAACAAGGAGAGGGGCAGACTCAAAAGAAAAAATTAAAAAGGGGGGTCCCCATGGTTAGAGGACCAAAATGGGGCATGTGTTGTGGACCCACAACAGTCTTCACTTCAAAATCTAAAACTTTGTGTCCAGACCATACCTTTTACCAAACACAGTCAACTGCACCATTTCTTCCATACTTAGCCAATTTTATCTTCACTCGATTGGTATAAATAAAGTAAGTGTATATAACATGTGAAATCCATATTGTTTCCATGAATGACAACATATAATCCCTAAAGATAAGTTTATCTTTCCAACAAGTATAACCTCATTAATATTCATTACACAAGGTGCATCAATGACATAAGGGAAAGCCTCACTATGTACACAGTTCTCACTCTCAGAAACTATAGGAGAGGTAATATTAAAATGAAGATCATGGGAAAGTGAGATGAGTGACTCTAAAAAAAAAGAGATAAGAACTAACTAATTCTATAAAGGAAATAAAAATATGTATGTGATACAACAACACTTTTTATAAAATGTATCATCATCCATAACATAGAAAGATGAAATCATTAATGATGGAAGGAACAAAAGTCATAAAATAGGAACTCATAAAAATTATAAGTTTATACATGTAAGTGAGCTTTAAAAGTGGCATATGAGGATCTGTGATCATTGATATTTTATGGATGGGTGGATGGGATCAAATAGATATGAAAAATGAAAGTCCCAAACCCTAATCAAGATGTAACAATGAAACCCAAATAAATATACACCTATATTATAGGCGAGTCTATTCTAACAAATATAATTTAAATAAAATAGACAAAAACCATAATGAGGATGAAGATAAATGATAAATTCAAACCACAAGTCATGTAAGAAATCTAGTTTTGCCAAAATTACAAGGGAATAAATCACCCTTACATAAATATTCTAGGAAAATTGATTAAATTGCAACATTAAATAAATATGACTTAGGATAATGAGTTAAGATTGATATCAAGTACTATGAATAAAGGCTAAAATAAACATAGAAATCAAACTAAATTAATTGTAAGCTAGATAGCTCTAAATTTGGCTATGTCACTACAAAGACGGTTGGAATCTATTTGTCTATTTGACATAATTTGAAACATCATATAATGATTGTTGGTAACCTATAAATCTAACTATGTATTGTTACTCAACTGGTGGAGATGATGATGAAGATCGTGATTAGAGGTATACAAGATAATAGAAAGGATTAGATCATTTTTATTTTTTCATTGATGTCAGGCAATTTATTTCTGGTTCATATTGAATTGCCATAACTTTCAGTGTTGATTTAATTGGGAAAGTTAATAAAGATTAGACAATGATAAGTTCATCTTGAGATAATTGGTTTCTACTTTATCAATTTGGTAAAGTAGATTGGGAAAGTCGATAATGCTAAATAGTTAAGTTACTAAGTAGAAGGAAGTCTATTGGTAAAGGGTTATGTAATTCGGTCAAGACACTGATACATTGAAGCACCGAGCAGTGCATGTTAGTCACCGAACCAAGAGTTAGTTGACGATCACAACCCATGTTAGAAACAAGGATAATAACATGTTTAACAGAGAGCCATAATGATTTGGAAAATACCAAGAATGAAGAATAATTTGGTTACAAGATCTATGCATGGGAAAATTCAAGGAAGAGATCTATGGTATAGATTAAGTAGCAAAAGTGAAGTTTTTACCTCCAAGAAAATTGCAAGTTATGAGGTGATGCCAAAATGGTTAATCGAGTTTCAAGTTAACTGAATTAGTTCAAAAGTTTGATCTAATGGATGAGCATGATTGAAGGAAAACCTAATCAAGAAGATTAAGAGGCAAAAACAATGTCTATTTAAAGGATGAATTCGAATAACAAGGGGCTAGCAAGTTGAAGTGTTGAAGCGCTACCGAGTGAAGTAGTGAAGAGCAAAGAGGTATAAATCTGAGTCTAAAGCAAAGATTAATAAGGTGTTGAGGCCAGTAGTCAAAGAGTGCATAAGGGATCTGATCAAGAAAGAGTTAGTTGTATTTTTACATATTATTTTATACACTATTTCTTATTTGAATTTATAACAGAGAAATCTCTTAACCAAGTGGACTTAACAAGTCTTATTGTAAAATCCTTGAGAAAGGTGACATTCTAAAGGAGCATTAAAAGTCCTCTAACCAGGCCACTCCTAATAGGTTGAAGATCTTAATGAGTCTCAAGTAAATCCCCTAATAGGGTCACATATAACAATGTGTATTGTAATCTTTAACAAGATTGGCTTTTAACTGAGCATACTTTAGAAGAGTATTTTCATTTGTGGGTGACAATTACCATAGAGGTTTTTCCCAAATTGGGTTTCCTCATTAAATCTCATGTTAAATATGTTTAATGTTTCATGTGAATGATATTTACTATTTATGCAAGTTACTTTTTGAGTAATTGAAGTTATTCGGTGATTCAATTTCTGTTGTTGTTTATCGTACTGAGTTGAATTGAAGTTGAGTTTTAAAGTTTAAAGTATCATAGTTTTCTGATTCACCCCCCTCTTAGTAATCCAACAATTGGTATCAGACCTGAGTACTCTAAGAGATAATTTTAAAAGACTTGAGCTAAAGATCTAAAGATGTATTAGAGGGAGGCGCCAAAGTTGAATAAGGATAACTTATCTACATGGAAAAATATATTGAGGTTGCACTTATTTGGGATTGAAGAGTATGCACTATACTATCTCAACAATGAATATTCACCACCGTCGTTGGACCTTTGACACTTGAGAACATAAGAGAAAGACAAGACCACACATAATTTATGATTGAGATTTCATCTACTCTCATTGATCTGTAGTTTAATGACCTTAAAGGATATGATACAGAAAAGAAGATGTGGGATAATATTTAATTAGTAGGTGGTGGAGATCAACATGTTCAGAAGGCAAAAGTTGAAAGCTTAAGAGGAAAATTTGATTCTATGAGAATGAAAGAAGGTGAGAATGTTACACTATACAATGCAAGACTTAAGGAAATTGTGAATGCTATTAGAGGTGCTGGATGATAGATAATTGAAGAGGATGTGACAAGAATACTGTTGAGGACATTGCTACGTATGTATGCCATCTGAGTATCTGCAATACAAGAACTGAGATCCATTCCTCAGATGATTGTTTCACTGGATGCTACTATTGGTAAATTGATTGCTTTTGAGCTTAATGATTTTGATAATAGTTTACCTACCACTTCTAGGATTGAGTCTACACTTAAATCATCTTTAAAGATTGGAAGTTCTAGGGATTCTAGACCTAGTGATGGTTATGCAAGTAGAGCTAGTGAAAGATTTTATAATTGCAAGAGTGAGTTAGAAGAACTGTATGATGAAGATGAAGAAAATAAAAAAGATTTTGAATCTCTACTAGCTAGAAGACTATCGAGAGGTAAATTCAAGTACCAAGGTAAGCTACCTTTGAAATGTTTTAAATGTAACAATATTGGACACATTGCTTCTAGATGCCATGAAAATGACAGTGATGAGAATAAAGAAAATAGAGATGATAACAAAAGAGAAAACATGTTTCAAAAGATTCTAAAATTTCAAAAAATAAAGGTAAGAAGTTGACGCAGGGGAGAGAGAAAGGGAGGTCAGGGCGAAAGGCACATCCAACTATCTAGGCACCCTGCGAGTACACACAATGGAAGAAATAAATGCAGAGAACAACACCAATGAGAGAAGGAACAACAAATATATTTTATTGATTCATGTAATTATAGGATACATGCCCAGCTGTGAGGCCTCCCGGGTTACGACCAACAATATTTATAACATCTAGACTATTTTATCTTCTACCTTCCCATATCATCCTCTGCTACGTGATCTACTAGCTAATACTAGCCTGCTTCTAGACATCACTATTTATACTTTCCAAAGTAGCTTACAAAGATAGAAGGTTGACCACCAATGGTCTACACGCATCCCAATAAAAAATAAATTAAATACATAAGTCAGCTTCAATAGAAACCAAACATAGACAAGCTCAGTCAAGAAGAACTGATCATCAGGTTCACTCAGCATAGGAAGGAATGCTCGACCAACACTGGGTAGATTGGTACAAACAAGAACTTGTCCAACACTAGACAACTCAGAACACACTGTACCTTGGTAAGAAATGCAACTTGGTACTTACTATAAAAATGAACAAAGATGAGAAGGATAGAAAGTCAACCCAGGATGCTCCTGCATCATTCAACTGGGGTAGAAAGAAATGATTCCCCTGAATCATTGGGTTGTCACAACTTGAGCTGAATCTAACTTAGATTGAGAAATCCATGTAGCATCTTCCACTGGTTTATTATTCCATTTCACCAAATATTCATAGTAATCTTTTCCTCTCATGATTTTACCAATCCTCTGATCCAATATCTATTCCACCTCTTTAATCTTCTTCTTAGGATACTCATGTGGTATAACAACTTCATCATCTGACTCGTGATACTTATGCAAATCAACAATATTAAATATAGGAGATATATCCATGTCATCTATCTGTGGATGGAATGTAGAACTAAACCTCAAATTAGTATCCATCTTCTTCCACAAAGTCCTCCAAAAATAACCAACAAACTTTCTATCTCGGTCAGAGATAATACTTCTCAATAATCCATGCAATCTAACAACCTCTTTGAATAAAATCTCAGCAACATGCACATCATTTGATGTCTTCTTACATGGTTTGAAAGGTGCCATCTTAGAAAATATATCCACAACAACAAATATGGAATCATACCCTCTTACTGTCTTAGGTAATCCAAGAGCAAAATCTATCCTAATATAACTCCAAGGTTTCTCAGGAACAGAAATAGGTGTATACAATCTAGTATTCTGACTTACTCCTTTTGCAACTTGAAAAATTCCACAACTCCTTACAAAATTTTTGACATCCTTATAGATATGTGTTGAATAATACTTTTCCTAAAGCAAACTCAATGTCTTATCAATTCCAAAATGTCCAGCCAATCCACCACAATCCTTTTCCTTAATCAAATTAATTCTCATGGAACTTCTAGGTATGCACAACTGAATTCCTTTTAATAACATACCTTCTTGAATAAAATTCTTTTCAAACTTACTCGGTTGTTCTGATAGATTTGGTGCTCTGCACTCTCTCCATGCATTAGAAAAATCAAGGTCAGTATCATACAAATCCTTCATCTAATCAAAACCAAGAACAACAACCTTCATCTCGGTCAACAAAGAACATCTTCTGCTCAGTGCATATGCAACTTGATTAGTAACTCTACTCTTATGCTTGATAAAAAATGTGAAAATTCGCAAATATTTAACCCACTTCATATGTCTATGATTCAACTTATGTTGACTTCCCAAATGTTGTAAAGCTTTATGATCAGTATACAACACAAATTCCTTAGGAATCAAATAATCTCTCCACTTCTTCAAAGCTTGAACAATAGCATAAAAATCTTGATCATACATAGAATACTTCCTTTTAGCATCATTCAACTTCTCACTAAAGAGAGTAACAGGTTTACCTTCTTGACTCAACACAGCTCGTATTGCACTACCACTTACATCACACTCAATTTGAAATACCTTAGTGAAATTAGGTAAAGCTAACACAAGTAACTCAACAAACTTTTGTTTCAAAGTCTCAAAACTCCTATCAGCTCCATGTGTCCACTAAAATCCTTTTTATCCCCTCATAGTCTCAGTCATAGCATTACAAATAGAACTGAAATTCTTAATGAACTTTCTATAAAAACTAGCCAAACCATGAAATGACCTTACCTCACCCACATTCTTAGGTGTAGGCCATTCCAGAATTGCTTCAACCTTCTCAGGGTCCATTTTAAACCATCAGCTAAAATCACAAATCCTAAATACACAATCTCTTCTTGTATAAAGGAGCACTTCTTCAGATTAATTAGTAGCTTCTCCTCCTTAAGTCTTTGCAACACTTCTCTAATATTATCAAGGTGTTCTTCCTTAGTCTTATTGAATATTAGAATATCATCCAAATAAATAATCACAAACTTACCCAAAAATTTCTTCAGAACTTCATTCATCAATCTCATGAAAGTACTAGGTGCATTAGTTAAACCAAAAGGCATTACCAACCACTCGTATAGTCCTTTTTTCTATAAAGAAGTCTTCCACTCATCACCTTCTCTGATTCTAATATGATGATAGCCACTCTTCAAATCAATCTTGGTAAAATACTTTGATCCACTCAAACAATCCATTATGTCATCCATCCTCGGCATAGGAAACCTATACTTCAATTTTATCTTGTTGATAGCTCTAGAATCGGTACACATTCTCCATTCTTCTAAGGTGCTAGTACAATAGGTATTGCACTCAGACTCAAACTTTCTTTGATCAAAGCTTTCTACAACAACTCCTGCACTTGTCTATTAAGTTCTTCATTCTCGGTAGGTGTCAATCTATATGGTGCTTTATTTGGAAAAATATCTCCGATAATTAGATCCATATAATGACTTATTCTTCTCACTGGTAGTAAACCATCAAGAATATTCTCTACAACAATCTCCTTGTATTCATTCATCAAGTTTTGAATTTCTGTTGGTACTCAGTCTCCATTGTCTTCTGTCACTCAACATTTACTATTTTATGTCACCCAACAATTATTATTTTATGTCACTCAATAATTACTATACCTTGTCACTCAACATTTAGGAATTATGGAAAAATAGACTTGATTCTTCTTCATTCCTTTCTCAAATTTCTTTCCATTAACCATGCAGATTTTCATAGTAGTATAGTTTATCTCATCTGGAACCTCAATCAAAGGTAACAATGTTTTATTCTTCCCATTTACCCAAAGAGTATATTGATTCAATCTACCACCATGCACAACATGTCTATCATACTGCCAAGATCCATCCAATAGAATATGACAACAATACATAGGCATAATATCACATAGAACTTCATCAAAGTAATTTCTAATCTTGAATTTTACAACACATTGTTCACTTGCTAACAACTTATCCTCATTAGTGATCCATGAAACATGATAGGGTTTAGGGTGTCTCAATCTCTGCAATTGTAACTTTGTAACTAGATCCTCTGATGTTAATTCATTGAACTTCCACTGTCAATAATCACTTTGCAACATTTTCCTGCCATCTTGCATCTAGTCTTTAAAACACTTCTCCTCAGAACAAGTTCTTCATCCACTTAGTTATTACACAAAGTTCTTCTTACTATCAGGTTTTCTCCAGCCTCAGGTCCACTTGGGGAACCCTCAAGATCTTCTTGTACCACAACATTCCAATGAATTTGTCCATTTCCATCAGAGTGTCTACACTCGAAAGATATATGCTCTTATTTACCACATTTGAAGCAATTACCACTAAAACCACCTCTACCTCTTCCTCAGTAGGAACTAGTACCTCCCTGGTACCAATAAGCACCTTTCCACTTGGTCTTTCTTTTATCATCAGTTTTCCACTCAGATTTTCCCTTATCTTGTGCAAAATTATTAGATCTGCCACCTTCACCATAGGATCTATCTCTTCCTTTCTGGAATCTACCACCTTGACTTATCTATCTTTGTTCATACTTCTTTGTCAAGATCTCCTCAGCTTTAAATTCATATTGATATGCTTCTTCCACACTATCCAATTTCACAAATCTTATTTCATCTTGAATTCTAGATCTCATTCCATTCAAGTACCTTGTAACTTTCTCAACCTCATCATCCACATGTCTAGATCTAATGTCCAATCTATAGAATTCCTCTGTGTAATCCTTCACAGTCATGTCCTTTTTTCTAAGGTTCTACATCTTCCTCAACAAGCCAACTTGATAATCAACATCAAGGAACTTCTTCTTTACCTTGTTCACCATTTTCAAAAAAGTTCTGATCTTTTCCTTTCCTCTTCTTTGTCTATCAGTTTGCAAATCCTCCCACCACAATGAGGCATGACCTTTAAACCTAGCGACTGCAATTTTCACCTTCATATTATTAGGAGTGATTTCAAACTCAAAGAACTTCTCCATGTCAAAGATCCAATCCAACACAACATTGGTATCCAACTTTCCATCATAAGGAACAACTTCAATAGTAGCCTTTGAATGTGCCCTAGACAATACTCTCAACAATCTTTCCTCATCTTGATCTTCTGCAGGCTCTGGATTTAATTCCAATGCTTCATCATCACTCACATCATCAAGATGCACTCATCTTCTCTAGGTTGTCTCCACAACATCTGATATGGTTATAATTTGTCTCAACATGTCCATTATGTCATTATCAAAATTTCTTCTACCTTGAACCATCTTAATATAGGTTCCTGCAAGATAATAACCCTCTACAAGTTATAGGTCAACTCTATAGATCCGCTACCCTAAAACCAAATCAACTCAGGGTTCTACATGATCCAATCCTCCAAGTAAAAAATTCTCTCTGATACCACCTAATGCAGGGGAGAAAGAGGGAGGTCAGGGAAAAAGGCACACCCAACTATCTAGCCACCTTGCGAGTACACACAATGGAAGAAAACAAAACATAGAACAACAACAAGGAGAGAAGGAAAAACAAATATCTTTTATTGATTCATGCAATTACAACATACATGCCCACCTGTGAGGCCTTTCGGGTTATGGATAACAAGATCTATAACATCCAAACTATTCTATCTTCTACCTTCTCATATCGTCATCTGCTACTTGCTCTACTAGCTTATACTAACCTATTTCTAGACATCCCTATTTATAATTTCCAAAGAGGCTTACAAAGATGGAAGGCCAACCACCAATGATTCACACACATCCCAAGAAAAGATCCAAATATTAAATGTGCAACAAGAAATTAAATACATAAGTCAGCTTCAACAAAAACCAAACACAGACAGTCTTGGTCAAGAAGAATTGAGCATCAGGTTCACTTAGCACAGGAAGGAATGCTTGGCCAACATTGGGAAGCTTGGCACAAATAGGAACTCAACCAACGCTAGACAGGTTGACACACACTACAACTCGGTAAGAAATGAAACTTGGTACTTACTGGAAAAATGAACAAAGATGAGCAGGATAAAAAAGGCAACCCAAGATGCTCCTGCATCATAAAACATGTCATATTTCTAATGAAGGACTAACCAATGATGACACAAATGATAATGATGGTGAAGAAGTTGTATATGTTTCCATGAAGGATAATTTTGATGAAGAAAAGAAAGAAGAAAAATCCCTAATATCACATGTAAGCAAGAATGATACTTGGATTATAGACAATGGGTGTTCACACCATATGACTAGTGATACACTTAAGTTCACTACTATGGAAGAACATGATGGAGGATATGTTAGATTTGGTAATGATACCCCATATCCTGTGAAAGGTAGAGGCTCTATAATTCTGTTTAATAATACCAGATGTGATGGTGTATATTGGGTTGAAGGACTAAACTATAATCTATTGAGTGTGGCACAACTAAACAATACAAGACACCGATTATAATTTCAGAATGGAAAGGTAAATTATTTGATTAGAAAGGAAGTCTAATTTCCACTGGAGAAAAATCTAAAGGTAACCTATTTTACCTTGATAAATCTACTAAGAGTTGTTTATATGCTAAAGTTGAAGATGCATGGTTATGGCACAAGAGTTTATGTCATGTAAATTTTGAAAATATAATTAAAGTGAGAAAAAAGAATAGAGATAAAGGTCTACCAAGATTAGAGAAACCTGAGAACATCATGTACAAGGAATGTCAAGTTATAAAAATGACTAAGTCAAGTTTTACAAGTAAGTCTTATGTTACACAAAGAATTTTGGACTTAGTGCACGCGGATCTTTGTAGACTGGTGAGAAAACAAAGCTACTATGGTGATAGATATTTCATTTTGTTTGTTGATGATTATTCTAGAATGATGTCTGTCATGTTTTTAAAAGAAAAATATGAATATTTCCAAATTTTTAAGTGGTACAAGGAAATCTTTGAAAAGGAAAATGGAAGAAAAATGAAGTGTCTGAGATCTGACAGAGGAGGAGAGTTTACTTATGATGATTTTACACTCTTTTGCAATGAACATGGAATAAAGAGACAAATTTATGCACCAAGGACACCACAATAGAATGGTATAGCTGAAAGGAGAAAAAGATCCATTTTGGATAGTGGAAGAACACTAATGATTGAGAAGGGAATTTCTCAAACATGTTGGAGAAAAGTAGTCACTACTATTGCTTATACACTTAACTAGGTAAAATTGAATAAAGGTACTCACAAGACTCCATATGAGATTTGGTATGATCACAAACCAAATGTAAGTTAAAGTATTTAGAAGTAGATGATATATTCTTAAAGATTCTAGAGATGGTAAGTTTAATTCTAAAGGAGATGAAGGAATATTCTTAGGATTTTCTACAAAGATTAAAGCTTACAAATGATTGAACAAGTCTACTAACAAAATTGTGGAAAGTGAAAATGTAAGAATTGATGAATTTGCCTAGAGAAATGATGAGGATGACAAGAAGGAACCTGAGGAATATCAAAGATTTGTATATGTTCAACCTGATGTTCCTGATACCATACCAAAAGCACAAACCAAGGAGGAATCTGAACAAAGAGAACTACAACCGAATGATGGAAATTAAATTACATTGACTACCAAGCTTGTTCTAGCCAATTATGTGAGGAGACACCACTCACCGAGAAAGATAATTGGAGACAAGAATGCTAGAATTATGACAAGAAACAAGGTAAGAATTAATACATGTTTAATTTCTAAATTAGAGTCAAGAATAGTAAAGGATGCATTAGAGAATGAAGATTGAGTTAAAGCTATGAAAGAGAAGATAGATCAGACTGTAAATAATTACACATGGAATTTAGGAATGAGACCTAAAGATGGAAATTTTATTGGTACAAAGAGGATTTTAAGAAATAAATTGAATGAACATGGAGATGTAATCAGAAACAAAGAATGACTAGTTTGCAAGGGGTATGCACAAGAAGAAGGAATTGACTATGGTGAAAATTTTGCACCTATTGCTAGATTAGAAGGAGTTATGCAGCTTACAAAGGATTTAAAGTATATCAAATGGATTTCAAGTCTATATTTCTTAATGGTATTCTTTAAGAAGAAGTTTATATAGAACAGCCTGAAGGATTTTCTGAGAATACTAACAAGGACATGGTATGCAAACTGCGCAAGGCACTATATGGTTTGAAACAAGCATCACGAGCTTGGTATGAAAGATTACATGCATATCTAATCAAGATTGGATTTCAAAGAACTAGTGATAGTTCAGTAATGTGTATTTGAAATGTGATAGTAATAATAATATTTTGATTGCTAAGATATTTGTTGATGATATTATTTTTGGAGGCAATAACACATTATGTATATCTTTTGCTGAAGAGATAAGAAAGGAATTTGAGATGTCCATGATATGGGAGATAAAATTCTTTCTTGGACTATATATTCAACAAGTAAAGGATGGGATCTCCATCACACAATCAAAGTACATCAAGGAGATCCTAAAGAATTTTTGGATGGAAGACTCAAGACCAGTTGGAACACCGATGGTCACTAGTTACAAGTTATCAAAAGAAGATGAGTCAAAGGAAGTAAATGATACACTCTACTGATCAATGATTGGTAAGCTACAATATATTGTACATAGAAGACCTAATATAGTTGATGCAGTTGGTATTGTTGAAATATTTTATACCGATCCAAAGGAATCACACATGTCTAGAGTTAAACAAATATTTAGATATCTAAAAGGAACCAGGGACTTTGGTCTATTGTACAAGAAAGGGGGAACTTTTAAATTGAAGGTCTACACTGATGATGATTGGGCCAGAAAAATTGATGATAGAAAAAGTATGAGTGGAGGAGATTTCTTTTTAGGAGTAAGATTAGTGACATGGTTGAGTAAGAAACAAAGTTGTATATCATAGTCTACTGTTGAGGATGAATATGTTGTTGCAGCTATGAATTGTGCAAACATTGTATGGATCAAACAACTACTTGAAAGTATGCAAGAGGAGATTACCAATTTGGTTACGATTTTCTATGATAATACAAGTGTTATAAACATATCAAAGAATCTAGTGATTCATTCTAAGACCAGACACATTTCTATCAAGTATCATTACTTGAGAGAGCAAGTTCAAGACAAGCATGGTATGTTAGAGTATGTAAACTCAAAGGAGAAATTAGAAGATATATGCACCAAGCCACTACCGAAGGATTCTTTTGAGTATCTCCAAGGTTAGATCCCTATCCAACATTCACTAGAGTATAATGCATGTTTCATCAATTCTAGGACTTAATAGAATATCTATTTTGTGAGTTGATTCTAGTGTTCACACTTTAGGTGTTGATTGAAGTTGTGTAAAGTAATTATGTATGCAATGTGTTATTAGTACATGCAAGGTATCATCCACTTCCAGAACAAGTTTTCAGGAGTATGAACCTTTAGCATTATTGTCAAAGAGGGAGAATGGATAATTGATGAATACAGAGAAAGAGGGAGAATGACTAATTTAAAGAACCAAAAGAGAGACAATATGCATAAAGATGTTAAGAGAGAATGAAAATAGAAGGATAAAAAGATCAAATAGCTTAGAGGGAGTAAAGACATAACAGAGTTGTTTGAGTATGACATCATCAATTGACAGTGTTGTCGGCAATGCCAAAGAGGGAGATTGTTACTCAACTGATGGAGATGATGATGAAGACCAAGATCAGAGGTATACAAGATTGTAGAAAGGATTAGATTAGTAGTTATTCTTCATTGATGTTAAGCAATTGATTTATAGTTCATATTGAATTTCCATATCTTTTAGAGTTGATTTAATTGGGCAAGTTAATAAAGATCAAACAATGATAAGCTCATCTTGAGATAATTGTTTTCTACTTTATCAAGTTGATAAAGCAGATTGGGAAAGTCGGTAAGAATAAATAGTTAAGTTACCGAGAATAAATAAGTCTATTGGTAAAGGGTTGTGTAAGTCAGTCAAGGCACTGAGACATTGAAGCACCGAGAAATGCATGTTAGTCACTGAACCAAGAGTTAGTTTTTGAGCACAATAGATGTTAGAAACAAGGATAAGAATGCATTTAATGGCGAGACACAATGATCTGGAAGATTCCAAGAATGAAGAATAAGTAGGTTACAAGATCTACACATGGGAAAATTCAAGGAAGAGATCTATGGTATAGATTAAGCAGAAAAAGTGAAGGTTTTACTTCCAAGAAAAGTGCAAGTTCTGAGGTGATGTCGAAGCGGTTAATCAAGTTACAAGTTCACTAAATTAGTTCAAAAAGTTGATCTAACGGCTGAGTGTGATTGAAGGGAAACCTAATCAAGGAGATTAAGAGGAAAAAATAGAGTCTATTTAAAGGATAAATTTGAATAAAAAGGAGTTGTCAAGTTTAAGTGTTGAAGTGCTAGCAAAGAGGTGTAAATCTGAGTCTAAAGCAGAGATTGATGAGGTGTTGATGCAAGTTGTCAAAGAGTGCATAAGGGATCTGACCAAGCAAGAGATAGTTGCAGTTTTACAAATAATTTTATACATTGTTGTTTATTTTCATTTGTAACAAAGAAATCTCTTAACCGATTGGACTTAACAAGCCTTATTTTAAAATCCTTGAGAAAGGTGACATTCTAAAAGAGTGTTCAAAGTCCTCTAACTAGGCCACTCCTAACAGGGTCAAGATCATAATGGGTATTAGGTAAATTTCCTAACAGGGTCACATATAACAATGTGTATTGTAATATTTAACATGATTGGCTTTTAACCAAGCATACTCAAAAGAGTACTTTCATTTGTGGGTGACAATTCCCACAAAGGTTGTCCCAAATTGGGTTTCCTCGTTAAATCTGGTGTTAAATGTTTCATGTGAATGATATTTATTGTTTATGTAAATTACTATTTGAGTTATTGAAGTGATTTGGTGATTCAATTTTTGTTGTTGTTTATCCTACTGAGTTGAATCAGAGTTGAGTTTTAAAGTTTAAAGTATCATAGTTTTCTGATTCATCCCCCCCCCCTCTCAGTAATCCAACATGTATTGTCTCTATTCACTTCCAATTTCATAGGTAGTCTCTACATGTATGGACATATAATTATTTCACAAATCTAAAATTGTAACTCATAGATATTATCTAGATCTTACTCACCTTTGTGTGTACACTTTAGGTATAATGATGAATAGGTGGTGTTTACAAACACCCATGGGGATTTGATAAAAATTTAAAGGTTATTTTCTCATCATTCAAATCCCTAGATGGACTAATTAAATGAAAATAAACCAAATTGGATATAAATAAGCATGCGTGTAATATGTTCTTAGGATGATGATTCTATGCTAACTTAAAATAAATTATCCTTTACAACTAAAACCTTGAGGTGCTTAATAGGTTCCTTCCTAAGTCATGAATGATTGAAGTGGTATTTAAATACACCACCCTGCCATGCATTTTGGAACAATCCACACTTTAAATGACACAATAGATAGTAAAAATGGAGGGAAGGGATATAATTTTCAATAAAAAATGAAGATTTTGATGACGATGATTGAAAAGGACATGCAAAACTATGAACCCTAATCAAGCCCAACCATAAGCAAGGAATCCATAATGCATTGAATCATCATACCAAGAGAACACTACTTCACAAAAAGCACAAAACACATGTTACATAATATCAAAATCAAAATATTTCCTTCATGAAACACTTGATTCCCTTGTCCTCCTATCTTCCAAGATCTTGTGTGGGATTGAATGTGGGTGCTCTCAATTTTTAAGCACAAATCAAGAGAGGTTGTTGAGAATGGAGATGGTTGATTGATAAAGTGTAAAAGTGGATGTAGATATTTTATTACAATATGATGGTGATATGGATGATAATGCACTCTCACAGATAGAAAGGGTACAAGTATGCAAGATAGCTCAATAGCACAATACCATAAGTTCTCCAAAGTCACATAAGATAATCTTCCAAAATGAGGAGAAAATGTCTTTTATAGAAACCTCATGAAAATCAATGATTGAGATTAACAGGTGATAGGAAATTGCATGGGATGCAAGGTTAAGTAAGGTTATTCAAAAGGATTGGATAGGATTAAGAGGCATTAGAAAATGAGTGGCTAGGATTAAAGGTTAGGTAGAGGAGTGTTTACTTTTCAAGGTGCATTGAACCTAGACATAGGCAAGGTGGGAAAGGTCAAATGAAGATACAATAAACAAGTGACACAAGCATATAATTTAGGAGTTGATCTATGTAATTGATGGTGATTGGTTAAATATGAAAGAAGAGGATTGGTGAATATATAAAATAAGCAAAGGTGTTAATTCCATAAATAGAAGAAATCGGCTATGGTAAACTGGTTAATTAAATAAATAGGAATTTATTTAATATTTAGGATAGAAAATGCTAATGAATTATTTAAATAAATAATAATACCTATTTAAATAATAGATGATGAGGCTAATGAATTAATTAAATAAATAATAATATTTAATTAATTAATAGTTTAAATTTATACAATTTGACACATTGTTAAAATACCAGCTGCTCAAAAATGTAAAATCTTTTCCTTTGTATGTGCATTTTTTATTTATATTATAATTATTAATTTTATTATTATTAAATGTTATTTAATTAATATATACAATAATTAGTATGTTAATTAATAATATTAATTAATATAGTTTATAATAGTAGTTATATTAATTTTGTAAGTTATACTTAGTTTATAAAATAATTAATCTTAGACAATGACTATTTATTCATGATTGAATAATTGTTTTAGGGCCATACTATGGATATGTTTTATTTGCAAATTATGAAATGATGTATTGTATTTTACGGTCTTACTGTGTACCTAACAATATGGGTAATTTTATGTTGGCTAAAGGATTAGTTCTTATCAGAGGCTTGTTGGGGTGTTTTGTTATATGGTCCTGAAAGTTGTCATTATATTGATTATGTTCTCAAACCTGTCTTATAGTGTTGAGGTTTTATGCACATATGATATTTTTGAGAGTATGTTTATGATGTTGTGGTTATGCGAGAAAAAGTGTGTTCCTGTTGTATTAGGGAACCGATTGAGAACCATTGTTATCATTATGATATTTTTTTGATGCATGAGTGTTAGGGCCCTCAAGTGGCTTCCAGGATAACTCATTATAATTAGAAAAATAAGTGATAACTAAATATATTAAATGAGGGTTTTTAAAATGAATTAATAAGATGTTCTCTATTCCTCACCCATACTGTTGACGGGACTTTGTGACCAATCCGCCAACAGAGGTAAGTTGTCACTGGGGTATCGGCCAACTTCACTTGTAAAGGTTGTCTAGGGAATAAATTCTCTGGGACTTCAAGCACTTGAGAGTTGGGTCTCGACATTGCAGGAGCTAAGTAGGGAGTGTGACTATTTTATTTGGGGAGATAGCTGGTTTTACTTGGCTCATCTTCTTCAGGGATTTTGTTAGGTCAGGGTTTCCTACAAGCACACATTAGTTTTCCAAATAAAATTCAAAAGATATGCCAGGGTTAGGAGTATTCATTCTACTTATAGTTATGCCAATACATTCAAAACATCAATCATGATCTAATGTACTACACTAAATATTGAATGCAAACAAAACCATCAGTTCATACATATTCAATAATGAGGGGAAAAGAAGTCGTTAATCTACTTAAAACATTAGAGCAAGGGACATCAGAAATATAAAACACAAAAGAGTATTAACTCAGAGATCAGAACACCAACAACAACATTGCAAGAATCCTTCCTTCTTCATTAATGGTTTTCCAGCATCACTGGTGTGTACATCAACAGCTCCAAGATAGCATCTATCTACTAAGAAGTACTAAGAACTACTGAGCATTGAGCTCTACAACTACCAGAAATGAAAAGCTGAAATGCTATTACTATGGACTACAAAATCATCAATTTTTCTGACCCCTAGAATGAGGTCGGACTTCTTATTTATACACATATTTACCCTAAAGTTAACCTAATCTAACTTTACACTCAACAATAAAATACAATTTATGGTGGTCGATAGTACCTACACCACTTTACAACAACCTCGAGAAGAATAGAGGTCTGACATGTCAGAAGAGTAAGACAAGAAGAGAGGTATGGAAGAATTGGAATCAAGAAGAGTGCTAGAGGGAGAAGAGAATAAATCTGATCTCTATAGAGCTTGAGGATACATGCCTCATAAATGAAAAAGTGGCTCGCTATCTTTTATGCGCCAGGTGTTTAATGCTGGAGTGGTGCCTTGGGAATACCATCTGTTAGAACCATCCCTTGAGTTGATGTGTCTTGCTAGGGTTACCTATTTTATGACACCCTTATTAACTACCTGATAATGACCAGTTAGCTCCAGGGAACCTGGACGCGGGTCATTAAAATAATACAAAAGTATTGGATCTGGGGCTCCAAGATCTAGGAGCTTACACTCAAAGAATAATGAATGTAAAAGAATGCACCCTATTGGTGATAATCCCCAAAATCTAGAGAATTTTAATGCCCTTTACTATTCTTAAATGCCTCCAAAATTTGGCTGATGCCATCCTCATCTCTGTCCTTAATGCTATTCCACCGGTCGCACACAGCTTCAAACTTTTCCTCAACCTCTCCGGCCCTGTTCTGGAATTCATATTCTATTTTTATGGCATCATGAGCCTGGAGCATCATCTTAGATAGTCTTGATAGCCTTCCTCCATCAAATTCCCCGACAGACTAATACAGGAACTCCATTAGCTCATCATAATTACTGAGGACATAGTCCTCTGGGGTGCACATTTTGGTGTGAAGGGGTCAACTTGTGACACCTTTACAACAAATGCTTTAAATAGGCCCAAAGGATACCAAACCATAGTTACTTTCTCTCTTAGGGCCTTAACCAGTTTCTTGCATACCTCAATCTTGAGGTCAAGTCTAGAGTACTAGGCCCGGAGGGACTCAAATGATTCTTCCCACAAAATTCCCATCTCCATGATGGCTTCTTCCCCAGATTTGAAGACTTCATCCAACCCGGTCTTCCATCCTTACTATTTTTCTAAGTCTCCATCCCATAGGGTGGTGGAGATGTTCACCCGATTCAGGAGATTGTTGATCTGGTAAAGATTCAGGAGTGATACCACTAGAAATTGCCTTACAATTGTTATCTTCTCGGTGATCTACCTATCCACAGCCTGGGCCTTCTTCTTCATGGTTGTTAGAGTATCCACGTCACCTTGTGCAAGCGGTAGTCTGGAGGTGGAAACTTTCAGGTGGATCTCGACCAAGGGATATGTAAGTTCTATCAGAAGCGTGAGGATATTTTCATTATTTTCTCTTTCCTCCTTTAACTTCTGAGCCTATTTATTATATTGGGCCTCTATTGCCCAGGTTGCCTCTCATAGCAGGTCCAATTCTTCCTACTTATCTCTCCTCCCTAGAGGCACTTCCATGATTTATACTCTTTGGATCTTACCACTGTTGCATCTATATCTGGGGGAGGTGTTGCGATTGTTACAACCGTGCTCCCTTCTAGACTAGTTTGAAGGGTATGGACTATCTATGCCTTCTTAGGCTTCTTGGCCTCTACATTTTAGGCCATCATTTTGGCCAGGGAGAGTGGAAGACCTGCTACTACCATCAAGGCCTTCCTCTTTCTAGATTCCACTAGCCATTGTGGTGGCTGGGGTGGTTTTTCTACCAAGGCATGGGTATTGGGACTCCCTTCAGTGTCTAGTGGTGCATTCCTTGTATTTACAGTGTCATCAGGCTCCTTTTCCTTTTCTTGCTCTTGTTATTGTTCTTTTTCATTTTCTTGCTTCTCGGGGGCCTCAGTATCTTCCGCCCTATTGGCATCCTCTTTTTCGATGTCTGGGATTTCTTTTGCGATGGTATCAACATCACTTGTATCATCTAGGATCTCTCTATCCTTCTCAGCATCAGGAAAATCAACATTCATATCCTCAATGATTCTCCCCTCATCCTGCTATTGTTCTTCTTCTTCTTTGGCATCCTTTGCCAGGATATCTTCCTCCATTAGAACATCTTTTAGAGGTGGTGGAGGCATTTAGCCTAGGTTCAGTGTTTGGGCCACAGTGATCACCTTGCCGAATGTACTCTGGGGCAATTGGTCACCTGGAGAACCAAAGGCATCTGGAGTGTGATGATTGGGGGGACAGTTAATCATGTGGGTCTAGTTTCCCCAGTCATCAGTTTCTCATCCATTGTTTCCCTTGGTTCTTTCTCAGTCTCTTGGAATAGTGTTTCCTCCCACTCAGGCTCCTTTTGTGCTTCTTCCCAGTCTTCCCGCTCTATAGTAGCTTCTTTCTCTAGGACTTCCTTTTCAGCGGGGATCTCTTCCTTTTCCTGGGTGGAAATTTCTTCCACTGCGTGATCTATATCCCCATGCAGGTTCATGAGCTCATCCGTCCCAAAGATATATCAAAGTTGTCATGTGGGGAGAGGTATCTGAAATATCATTCAGTTTAGGGGAATCTGAACTGACGTCTACTGGGGGAACATTGGGCATATCAGGGTTCACATTTGTGCTTGGGGTGGGGTTCACCTTTTGCTTCTTCTTTCTTTGTAGTGGGACCCTGTTATCTAGAATATTTGCAGACTCTGCCTCAATGAACGTCTATCTGCTCATTAGTGTGGCCAATGATAGGGATCTCACCGGGCGAGCAAATGCCATGGGAGTTGTGAGGAGGCTGTGGTAAATTTGTGCACTTATCTTCTGGCTTGTCAGCCTCGATGCCTCCATCTGATTTTTTATCTATTCCATTATGGGGAGTGTACCCTTGGGAGGTGCTTGGGTTGGGGGTCCCTCTTTCTCCTTCCCCTTTCTTTTGTTGGGTCCTACAGCTCTAGAGGTTGAAGTAGACCTCTGTATAATTGGTCCTTTTTAGGTGCTCCTTGGGCACACCTGCTCAAAATATTTGTGACTGTTATCTACAATGGGGTGGCATACCTCCTCAATCATTAAGTTATCTAGGGTGCCCCAATTCACCAGAGGAAGATCTAACTTATCCATCCCTTGTTCTTTGTACAATGGGTCCTCCAGAGGCCTATCATCTGAAAAACCCTTCAGGAAACCTTGAAGGTCAAGGGCTTTCATCAAGCCTTTGGACATCCACTAATGTTGGGCCCAGAGATCAAAACTATCCTGGAAATTTTCCCATAAATCTTCAATATCATCTATATGTGGTGGGGACACCCTGGGAAGTGTCATTGCTATCTTACCCAGCAGATCAAAATTGCTTCTGGTATGGTGGAATTCTGCTAGTCCCAGACTTTTCAGTTCATTTTTGGCTTCCTTTGTCGTGGCAAGGCTGTAAGAATAGTTCCCATAAGAGATTGATAATGGGACAATGGTAACCTTCTTCAATGTGTAGAGGGCATGCAGCTCCATAATCTGTCTGTAGTACTCCAAAAGAATAATTCTATCCCCGTAATATCGAGGGAGTAGATAGGGTTTCTTGGAGAAGTTGGTCACCTAAATGTATGTATGTTACTACAATTGAATGAAGTAATTTTCATAAGTACTCACCAGGTTCATCGCCTCTTGCAAAAATCGATATCCAGAGTCCTGAGTAAGTATCAAAATTTTTTGGTAAATGAACACGTCATTTACCCTGAAAAAATTTGGGAAGCTAAGTTCCCACTAGACCTAGGGATAATGATCCCATGGCACCAACTAGTCGGGCCTGTTCCTAAGAATGCCCACTATCTGCAAACCTTGAAAAGTAGGTCTCTATTGGGCCTGTGCCCACACTACATAAGATGTCATGTAGAACTTTGAAGTCCAGAAGACACTCTTTAGTTGTGCATCAACATGGTTGGCAATGATAGCCACCTAGTTGAAGGTCTGACTGTGGGTGGTGATGCAGTAGAGAAAGTAGTACATCCATGATGAAAAGTCCTAGGCATGGGGCTCTCTAAAGAGATTGCATAGAAATATAATCCTTGCATGGATACATTCTTTAAAATCCCCGTGGGGAATCTCCAGATTCATCTTTTTGTAGTCCCTTCTCAGGGACTTTAGCCAATGAGTGTTGAGATGTTTCTAGGAGAGAAGGGAAGCTTCCTCAAACTCCTTTAATGATGTGGACCAGGGGAGAACAATGGCTCCCTTGAATTGGGGGATCCCTAGCCCCGAAGCAAAAGTAGCCGCATCCATATTAACGATGGACGCTGGGTAGTGTAGTGGCCAAGGATCGGTGAGAAAAACAACCCAGGTGGGGGCATTGTAGAGTATTTCCAGTTGGAGTGTTAGCTCTAGTGCTTGCCTTGAGTAGGGAAAAATTGTAGCTTTGATAATTCTGGAGGTGGCCATGTGTTTGGCCATATCATCTCCGGTCGTCCTCTATTGGTAAATAGCTTGGACCAAGCCCTGCATTTTAGCCCATATTCCAGGATCTGTCTTTGTTATTTCTTGAAACTTGGATTCCACCTTGGACCCCATGAGAACACCCTCCTTCAAGTATTTGGAGGTTAGTTGCAATTTGGCCAGCATCTTTTCAGCCTTAGTTTTTGTAGCTACCTGGGTGGAGGTAGTTGGCAGCTCCAGGCTATCAGGAGGAGTGATCACTTCAAACATTTTGATCAAAATATCTACAACCTGAAAGACCAAAGAATTGTTAATAAATAATATGATAAAAATATTATTTTAGGGACTCCATGGAATTCACCACCATTTCGCACCTATCCAAAACTGTTAGCATACATCAAAATCCTAAAATATCAAAATTAACAAGGATTGAATTCTGATCAATCACCTGGGGGCTCTGGGGAATTAGTATAGGAAACAATATGGAATCAAGACCTAGGGGCTTCCCAACACCTAGAGTCTGGAAAAACTAGCTGTTTGTCGACGTGACTAGCAATGAGCCATACTTGGCTAACATGGGTCATCACATGGCCATGCGACATGCAGCCTAAAATCTGTTAATGGTGACAAATGGGCTAACATGGGGGAAGTAAATGCTAGATGGGATGGGATTTGAATTATTTTTCATGGGAAATTAATCCTGCCATTAAGACAACATGATGGAGGAGAGAGAAAGCCACCATGGCTTGAACAGGCGAGGTGCTGAGTTCAAACAGTGACGAATACCTCTCTGACGAGCTTGAAAATTTGGTTTGGTCATGAGGGAGTGTGATGAGCTTGCCACAAGTAGAAGGATATACATGGAATATACATCAAATATATAGCGGGCCAAACTGATATGAGGGACGAAGCACAACTCGCAGGCTGACTGAGAAATTGAACATATATACAGCTATAAATAGGAAGATTACAAAATTTATAGAGTATACATGAGTATATACACTATCATATAGATTATACAAATGCTATACTAAACTACAACCACACAGAGGATGGACAACCCTCTGGTGGATCCAACCCACCAATAGGAGACGACAACGCAAATGAGACCAAAGACAAAAAACAAAAATAGAACAAAAATAAGAGAGACAGAATGCAAGACAAACCAGAAAACCAAAAAGAAAAGAGCCAAAAGGCCTACCTGGAAACACAAACAATGCAAAAAGGTGAGCATGGGAAGTGCTCTGCAATTGGTTCACCTAGAACTGATCGCGAACGCACCATTGCTTACTATTGTTTGAACATTGTTAATTATCAAAGAAATTTTCACTTAATCACTCTGAATCGCCTTAATCTCTCTAGAAATCACCTGAGTGTTTTGATCACGATAAATGTGAAAATGATAGGTGAAACCAATTTATACCCTTAGGGTAAAACATGTTGCATTCCTTTCGCAAACTATGAAAAAGGAAAACCTCTGGACTCCAGGCCTAGGGATTCCATGCAACCACACTTTCCAACAAAAGAAGACATGATGGTAGAGAGTCCCAGAGTCTGGGATCTAGATGACTCCAAAGAACAAACCAACTCCAGGATAGGGTCCCAGAGACAAAAGAAGACAAGAAGAAAAAAGAAAACAACCCTTGTGGAAGAAAAGCCCAGAGGGAAACAAAGGAAATAAAAGAAACAAGAAAAAAAATAAAAAGCGAGAAAGGGGGACCCAACATTTTTCCTACAAAATGTAGGGTCAGGTATGCAGGGCATAACACATACCTTGAGTGCTAGTATAGGCTAGGATGGAGAAGGAGAAGATTCTTGCATAGTTAGTATCCTTTTCTATATGATAGGATTATTGAGCCACATATGGTCACTTGGGCACCAGGGTCCAGAGGGGCTGCCAAGATACCTCAAGGGTTAGACATGTTAGGATTGAGTAATACTGAGAGGGGGGTGAATCAGTATTACAACATTTTATATTAAACTTAAACCAATTCCAAATAAACCATAAGATTGTTGAAATGAAAAGAACATAAGAAAATAACACACAAATCATAACACCATTATTTGTGTTAGAAATAACTGAGAGGGGGGGTGAATCAGTGGCCTCAAACTATTCCAATAAATCAACCCAAAATCTTAGTACCAAAATATTAAACCTCTAGTTATCTTCAATCCTACAAGATGATTGCCTTCAAATATACTTATCAAATAACTACTGTTGGGAGTTATCTTTTAAACTTATTCCTTATGTTTACCAAATAGCAGTCTTTCATTTACCAAAAAATATTAAATTACTTAGTGTATACCGATCAATGCATATTAGTTATGTGTAATACAAAATGCTAAAGTAATTATTCATAAACACATTGACACATGGATTTTTTACGTGGAAACTCTATTAAGGGAAAAATCACTTGGGACTGGTAACCCAAAATTTTTACTCTTCTAAATTGAGCTCAGTGAAGAGCTAACCCTGTTAAAGGTTAAAAACACATTGTTAGGTGTGGCCTTGTTAGAGGATTTAAAACATTAGTTTGTCACTTGATATCGGGCATCTCTATGTTACCTTCTATGACCAAACCCAGTGTAGTTTGTCAAATGGTATTTGGCATCTCATGCTATCTTCATTATCAAAATGTTTGATTCTCCTTGGGATGTATCTCAATATAGAAAAGGATCTTCAAATCCCACTCAGTTAAGAGACTTTATGAATCAATGGTTAAACTAAAATAGTAAATGATCTATTCACATATACAACTTATACTTGCAATTTTTTAGATCTATTGTAAGCTCATTAAACCATTCTGATCAATATATCTTTTCAATACCTTTTCTCCACTTTTTGTTCCACTCGGTGATGTTGTGCTCTATTGCTTGGTGTACACATAAATCTTTAGCTCTTTCCTCAGCTTGATTGTTCAGGACTGTATGAAGTTTTTCTTCATTAGTTTCTCTTCAACATCTTCTTTTTCATTCACTCCCATTAATTCATAATGAATTAAGTTGTCTCTTTATAGACATGATATCACTGTTTCTCTCTTCTTGATTTTCTTGTTCTTGGCGTGATCTACAATCTTAGCCAGTCTCAAGTTAAAGCATAAATCTTGTTTTATCTGGTATAAATATTCTTACCAACTGGATAAAAGAAATTTAAATCCTTTACTTATCTCTCACTTTAACTTTTTGATTAAAACAATATCAACAACTAGTTAAGTCTATCTTTAGCTCTGACAGCTAGATTTGTTTTCATTTCTAAACTCCAGTTAACTTCGGGATTCTTTGTTGGTGTTGTTTGTTTGTCGGGGTTGTTTGTCCTTCAGGCTTCACTGAAAAGTTATTCTCATCGGTTAACACTATAAATCTGGTCGTCGGTAATGCCTGTGATCTTCTCTTTGGTAATGCTTGTCAGTTTCTTTGCTCGAGCATTACTGTGACTTAACTTTTAGTTATCTCTGTCCATCGAGTTTCACTAGCTGTCGGTGTTTGAATTCACTTAGTGAAAACTTGTCTTTTATGCATTATTGAAAGCATAATCTTTCTCTCTCTGATTCTCTGGATTCTTTGACACTTTGATTATAACCGATTAGATTATATCAAGTTGACATCAATGACAATACAATCCATTAACTAATTTAATGCCTTCTATTATGTTTCTAGATTTTAGTGATCAACTTAACATCTTTAAACATTCAATTAGTTACATGTCATCAATATCTCCCTTTGGAATTGATGGAAACACACTACATTATCACACTATATTATTACTAATACAATATGAAATATAACACTTTCATTAATTTTTATTGTAACTATTACAAATGTAGGGCTCTCGGTAAGCTCAAATAGCTTAGATTTGTTTCTGTCAAAGTGAGCTTCTTCAATCTTTAATCCCTTTATTGGATAGATGTAGTAGCTTCTATCTCTATTCTGATATGTGCTCTGCCTTGACTGTTCCTCTTCTTGATAATCTCTTTTTCCTTTGACAACAATCTCTCCCTTAGATGGATATTTCATATGTAATCAATCTCTCCCTCTCGATATTGATTAAATCTTCTTTATGATTCTTAGGAACTTCTCTTCATGGATAATGATATAATATCTTCCTGATAATGAGATCATCTCTCCCTTATATTAATGAGAATCTCTCTCCCTTTGACAACAATGTCAAACAATTTACTTATATATAATCTTTTATTCCCTTTTTATAATATACTCCTTGAATTCCCCTATCCATCAGTAATATATTGACTTTGGTGTTCGATGTAGATTTGTACCTTGCTATGTACAAATGTATCTGTTGTTGTTTATCTTGGTGCTTGCATCAACATGAATGATCATATGATTGTGTGTAGGCTGATGCAACCTCCTTGTCAGCTTACTAACTGATAGACAAGGGTTGTACCCCTAGTCTCTATCTCAGGTACTCAAATGTATCTTTCGATAATGGCTTCGTAAAGATGTCACCTAGTTGTTCCTTTGATTGAATATATTCCAGTATCACCTCCTTTTCTTTCACTTGTTCTCTTAGATAGTGATACTTGATAGAAATTTTCTTAGTCTTAGCATGCATGACTAGATTCTTAGAAATTTTAATTCCACTGGTATTATCACACTAGATAATCACTGGTTCAAGAATCTTCATATTCATACCTTCTAGCTATTGGATTTATATTGGAATGATGTACTAAGAGGGGAGGGGTGAATCAGTACCTCTAAAACTTTTCTTGGTTATCCCATTAACCCTTAATCATCAGTTTGTAAATTATCTTATTTAATTGTTCATCTTTCTTTATGTATATGCAATCATATCATAAATTCTTTAATATGTAATCATAAAAGAAACATTCATGAAAATAGATAACACATGACACAAGATATGATATCACTGAAAACTCCTGTTAGGAAGTAAAAACTATGGTGGGGATTATTACCCATAAGAATTCACTATCTGCAGATAAGAAGGGGCTAGTTAAGGCTTACAATTGGTCACTAGTGATGACCTACCCTGTTAGGAGTATTACAGTGGAGACCTGTTAAGATCTACTTCGTTTGAAGCTTTAGCAACACTGTTAAGTGTGCACTCTATTAAGACATTTGTAAAGAACAGTTAAGTCCACCTTCTACAAAAGGATTTTATATGTGATGCACTTGTTAGAATGTAACTACATAAGTCTTTGATCTGATGATGTATGAAATCTCCAATTGCTGATAACAGATCCAATAAAGCTTCCTATGTATGAGTAATCATTTTTCCATGATTGAATAATACCTTTGTCTGTATGTCGGTAGCCTCTGTGTGTTCTTGATAATTGATGTGATCTATTTCTAAACTTTGCATGAATTCTTCCTTCTACTCCTTAGATGCTCTTTGTGGCTATCAACAACAATGAATTCATAATTCACAATTGATTGAACATCTATTTATACTACATTTTAGCTTAATTCTTGATTCATGCTTTCGCAAGTTAACTCTAGATCCAAGATTTACAACTTGAACTTGATCTTTAGTTAGATATGTTTTAGATCCATTAGGATGCTTTAAAACATTTACATAAAGCTTTCTTGACCCTCAAGTTATGATTTAAAACAAATTAAAACTCTATAAATAGAATTACAATGCTTTATCTGACGTGTAAAACTCAGATCCACTTTTTGCGGGTTCTCTAACTGACTGTCGGTTCTGACGATTGGCGTCAGTGTTCCTTTCTTGAAATGTTCATTGGGTATGCTTTTTCTGTTCCATCGGTTTTGTTCTCAAAACTTGTATCATGTGATGATCTTCATGTTGTGTTATTGACCTGTTGGTGCAACACTTTCCAGTGTTCATCGGTCAATTCCATACTTAGTATTTTTGCATGACACTTTGATCTGTTGGGTATGCTTGTTGTCTACTAGTAATGCTTGTAGTCCTCTGGTAATGCTTGTAGTCCATCGGTAGTACTTGTACCTATGATCTCTGTCAATGTTTTTCACTAAGTGTACTAGTGGCAAAATTAATGTCATCAATCTCCCCCTTTGACATTAGTATCAAAAACATGATATGTGCAACATACTGAATGTATTAGTATGTACACCTATGTATAATCCTTCCTTAGTCATTTTAATGACTCCCCCTATGTATATGCCAGTAAGTGTAAGTATATATACATATCCTTATGTACTTTTATTTTCCCCTTTTTTGATATATTGTACATAGCTATCTTTTACATATCTATTTCTCCTATACATACAATATACATTTCCTTTCTATTCCTCCTTTTTTGATAATAAAGGCAAAGGTACTTACATCTTATCAAAAAGGTGGGAATGTGAGGACTTGATCTCCTCCATCATCTTTTCCCATTTTTCCTTCAGCATTTCTAGAGCCATTTGCTCAAGTGATACCTTATATGTATATAATAGATGTTGTCTACTACAGACATCTCTGGGGTTGCAATAGGATTTCTTGCTTCAGAAATATGCTACTGTAGAATAGAAAGATTAGGCAAGATGTGTGCCTGTAGTTCGGTAATCTCACCTTGTAGTTGTGTTTCAGCATCCCATATTTCTTGCCTTAGTCTATTAGCCTCAATGACCTTGTCATCATGCGCCTTGATACTATCTGCATTTGAGGTTATGTAATACCCACCTCTGAGTTTTCTTTTCAGTTTTGGTTGCCGAACTCTTTTAGGCTTTTTTATGTATGTGTGGTTTATTTCAGATGGATTAGAGGATATTTATGTATCACATTTCAGTATGTTATTGATTCATTGCTTAGAGTGTTATATCTCCTGTTTGCATATGATTTATGGTTATTTTATGATGTTGATGTATATG
>MU224186.1:4950012-4967077 GCA_018584345.1 Thuja plicata | reverse complement strand
CTAGGATCTTCCTATGTGTTCTTTATGATGGCTTGTATACCTTTGATTGTCTTCATGTTGTATACCCGTGTGAGTGGGCCTGTTATTATCTCCTCAGCACGGTGGGAGTGGACCTTTGGTTCCACGCTGTCGGGTGGTAGTGATTCTTATTACCATTGAGATCCGACGGTTCTTCTTCTTGCTTGGATGATCCTTGTTGCAGTTATATCTTTTGATTCTTTTGAAGACTCGTACAGTTTCATGAGTTGTATCATGTGTATTCTTCATGTTTATTTTAGGAGGTTTTGATCTTATCATATCAGTTGTAATCTTTTAATAGTGTATCAGATGTGATACCTGTTTTAGTTGTTGTATCATACTTGTATTAGAGTGATTACTACATACCCTGCGACATGTGCAGAGGATGTGAGTTATGAGATGTATATTATTGGATTCATTTGATGTATCCTTTGTGTTAGTTCTTTATAGATGTTATTCGTAAGTTATCTTGCTTAAGTGATTCTACGTCAAGGAACCCTCAAGGATTGTTATCTGTGTTTGAGTTGTTCTATGTGTATGTTGTGTATCTCATTGCTTCCGCATTGTTATCATTGTTGTTTGTAAACATTTAAAAAAAAAATTTATCCTGTAACTCAGTGTCAAGTTTAGGTTAGTTCTCCTGGGTTCCCTGGCGGGGCATTACAGGTTAGGCTTTGTGCACTTGCTGTGACATTAGAATCTATCTCTGATAACTTATCACTATTTTCTTTTGTAAACTTTTCAAGCGTGCACATCTTTTAAACTAAGGTAATTGCCTCAACAATCATTGGCTCTAATTGATCAATTAGTTCAGAGAGCTTTACCTTGTTCAGTGCCACTTCTTGGCTGATTTTATCAATTAACTTGTATTGATACTTCTTTTCTGCTTGTTCTTCCATAGCTTGTTCTGCATCTATATTCTGGTCTATGATTGCGTCAGTAAGAATAGCTATTTGTTCCTTAACTGTAGCATTTTGTTCAAGTTTCACCTCAGGAACAAGTTGTTATAGTATGTCTCTTGCTTTGTCAAGTGCCATTTTTTCCATGTGTTCCTGTATCATTTTCTTCTTAAAGGCTTTCCTTTGACATAGCACTCCAAACTCTTGAAGTTTATCACTATCCAAAGTAGTAATATCCAAGTTTGGGACTTCTATTACTTCATCCAATGTAACAACCAAGATGTCTTTCTTAATTTCTTTCTTCTTCTTCTTCTTTGGCTGGGTGGAAAATTGATGTACTATCATTTGTAAGGCTTGAGATTGGGTGGATTTGGTAGGTGAGGGTCAAGAAGATGAAGCATCCTTTTGTTTCTATTATGAGTCCACCAGCTGGTTTGGTGAAGACGTCTCCTCATTTGCCTTAGGTGTATCAACAGATATATCTTCTTTGAGTTTTGTGCCTTCATCCTGCTTGACTCCTTCACTTTTATCTTTTTCTTCAACCTTTCTCAATGTATTCTCATCTTTGTTATCTGCCTCTTTGTTTTATTCATTTGACACTTCTTTTTGATTGTCAGTTGCATCCTTCATTTCTGTATCTGTATCCTTTTGAGTGTTGGATGCATCTTTGTTTTCATCAATACCCATATCCTTGGGTATATCATCATCTTTCTTAGATGATTTATCCTGACTTGATTGAATATCAATAGCATCTATTAATATATTCATGTTTTTCGGTGTATTGACTGTTGTAGTGTCAATAGCTATATCCTATCTGTCGGTATTGCCCTTTGCAATATTTATGTCTTCATCCTTTTGTACTTGTACTGTAGGGTCTTGTCATGTAGTGGTATTGACAATGTTGTCGAACCATGATTCAACATTTATATCATCATCTAAGTTACCTTTTATCATTAACTCTTCTTTGGTAACTTCTTCATCCTCTAAACTGATGTGAATGGGACTAGCTGGTACTTGATTTTCCTCATTGTCTTTAGGCCATTCTTCATCTATAATATCAACCTATTTTTGGCCAATTATTTAAACTTCTTCACTGTCTAACTCAGCTATTGAGTTATCTGTTTTAGTGATAGTTTCCTTCTCATAACTGCTCTCCTTAGCAGGATTGAGTATCTTGCTCCATTTATCATGAGCTTCTTGCTCTAGCTCTATGAAATTTTCTTCCAAAAATTTATAGGCTCTCATTTTGGGTAAGAAATTTTTCTCATATTTCTCCATGATTTCATTGTTTTCTTCCCTTTTTGATTCAGGAGGCATAAGAGAAACAAGTACTCTTTCTCTTATCCTCTTCTCCTCATGTAGTGCAAATATTAACCTAGAAGATAGTCTAATCAACATCTCTTGAGGTACATCATGGGTAGTGAACTGAAGTGGGACATAATAGTGTCCGCACATTTTAACTATAATTGCATCTTGAATTTTATTCTATTCTACTGAATCCCATCTCAACCATTTCCTAATCTTAGGATGTCCAATAGATGATGCTTCAGAAATGTACTTACATGTTTCATTAGTGTTTTCAGTAGTTGATGTTGCCTTTGTTGTTTCCTTTGCTTGTTTGATTGCAGTGTTAGGCTCATCCATAGTTGAGTCCTCTAAATTCTCATTTTTCTAAAAAAATTTCCTCCTTTTGATAGGTTGCCTAACTGGTTGTTTTCCCTTTGTTGCTTTAGGTTTCCTTTTATACACCTTTCCTTTTACCATGGGAGAAGGAGTTGCATCCTTTGTTGTTTGACTCCTTGTTCTTGATTTCTTAGGTAGAGGAGGAGGTGGTGAATCAGACTGCTCTTCCTCTGATTCATTTTCCTTTGATGTATCACTGATGGGTAGCTATTCCTCAGTGAGTTCATCCTTACCCTCTTGTTCCTCTTCACCTTCCTTTTCTACTTCATCTTTAGATGATATATTCAAGTTCTTTTTTAGATTCTTCACCATTCTACCTGATTGTTTTACAACTTTCTTGATAACAAGATTTGTTTTATTCTTTTGTTTGGCCTCTTCATAGGTGCCAAATCTTAGTTGTTTGTTGTCCACTAGCTCATTTAGTAGTGCCTCAATGCACTCATTGGCTAGTCCTACTTTGATTCCATATTCTAACTTTGAGAGCCATGATTTCCTAGGTACTACTACTTGGATGTACGTGAAATTAGTATCTGCCATGAAACATATCTTCTCTCTGTGTTCCTCTATCATATTTTTAGGGATTCTTGTTCTGGCTTGCAACATTTCCTTAATGATTTTGAAATACTCATGCATAACATTATCAAAATCTGTTCCTAGTGATTCTATGAATTCACCTATTTGAATGGTTATGGGTCTGCTTGTGTCCCATACAACTTTTCCTATGGAAGGAAATTATTCTTCAAAGTAAAAGAATATGCACATTATGAGGGAACCAAACTTACAAGTGTTTGTCCTTGAAGATCTTATTGTGCACATGTTCTCCTCCAGTTGATGTAACAGGATCTCTGTAGGATCCATCTTCTTTCCTTGTTTGATGATCTTGTATGTTGTGCTCATAGCAGTACTTGATATGTTGTTCATTCTTCTTTCTTGGAAGATTTTATATCCAACAACACATGCTCCAAACTTTAGCTCTACTTCGGTAATGGTGTTGACCTTTAGTGCTCTTTTATCTAATTTAGCACCAGTCAGTTTTTCCACTTCTTCCAGGGATGGGTGCTTGTGAGCTTGTGGTTTATCGGTTTTAGGATAACCAGTAACCGCGTGAATAACATCCTTAGTTATTGGTTTTGGCTTATTTAGCCATAAAGTCTTGTTCTAAAATCTGCTAAGAACAATCTTTATCCACTCTGTTTTGAAGACTTTGGGAAAATGCAATGCATTTATGAGTCCCTTTACTTCCAAATGTTTGTGCTCTTCTTTGAGCTTTCCAGCTCCATCACATAGTACCTTGTAGGCATTATCTAGGTCTAGATCTCCTATTTCTAAGATCTTGCAATGAATATAGGACCTTACGTCCTCTACCAGTAAAACCCTAGGTGAGATTCTGGAGAATGCTCTGGAATCGTCAGGTTGTGAAGCTATTTTAGGGTGTTTCTTGTATTTGGGTTTAGCACACAAGCCTCTACTGACAAGCTTGAAAGATTTCTTCTTATCTTCCTTAATCTTCTCAACTCTAGAAGTCGATGCCATCGTGTTTGCAGAAATTTAAGGTTTTTCACAAATAAAATAGTGTGATCGGTGAATGTGATTACTTACAAATTCTTTGTGATTTCCTATGAATGTGAATGGTTTGTGTCAAATTTATTCTTGCTGTGTCGCTCTCCAATTTGCTATGAAATCACTTTGCTCTTCTCAAAAATCGTGGGTGCAAAAATGAGTTTACCCGTCACGCTTTTATAACCTTTTTGTTCCCTAAGTTGTTATTAATGCTCACCAACTCATCAGTATATAAAGACTGAGTTCATTGGTAGAGCCATTCATAACATCTTCGATGTCTGTGCAAAGCATCGGGGTAGCTATTAGCTTTGGTGACTTCACCAATGATTGTTGGTAAAGTTGTGAAGACAGATTTTGTTGACTCAAGGTTCACCAATGTCTATCGGTTTACACTTAGTAACTTGGTGTTTCTGTAATGAATGATACATCATGGTAAGTAGTGCTAACTTTTTTGTGTGTGTACACCGATGCAAATTGTGCCCAATAACTGATGGTTTCTTTTCAATAATTTAGCAAATAACAATATATTGCATCTTTATTCATGCTAATATTACAATATGAACTATGTGTAATGGAACCGATGGTTAACATGTAACTTGTCATAATGTTGTTCCATACTTACTTGTGCAATCTAGTTGGATGTAGTGATGCCACCGGATCCATTGGATGGGGTGTCACCATTTGCATTGCTTGTTCCAACACCTTCAGTGTTTGTGGATTTTACCCACATCTTGTTTCTCATTCTCTTGATGTCATCAATGGTATTTCCATTGGGATGTGTACTTGTGTCTATCAATCGGTCTTTGCAATCTTTTATCACATGTCCTACCTTATGACAATACAAACATGCCATACCTGGATTGGTCCAACCTCTTGACCTTCTAGTCCACTTTCTCATATAGTTGGCAACAATATGACCATACCTTCCACATGTTGTACAATTTACCCATTTTTTATAGTCCCAAGCATATGAGATACCTACTCTTGTTGGTTTGTGGCTATTATCAGTTTCTTTTGGTGTCTAGGCCTTGTTGTTCTTTTTCCAACACTCTTCATATGTATGCCCATTCATCTTGCAGGTAGGACAGTACTTGTCCAGTAGGTTTTCCTCTTTGGATTTGTCACTTTGGATCTGCATTCATATGCCTTGTGCCCTCTCTTTTGACATTTATAACAATTACCAATGAAAGTAGATTGTGCTTGAGAAATACCTTTCATTTTGCTTCTGCAAATGTTTGAGGCGTGGCCTAGTTTTCCACAGTGATTGCATGACAACTTCTTGGATCTTGGGGTTGTGAAAGCATTCCTTTTCTCTGGTTGATTAGAAGATTCACCATTTTCATTGTACCCTAATCCTGTGTAGTTGTTGACTCTTCTCTTTCCATCAATAAAATCATCCATCCTTTTGTTTCTTTCTTTAGCCTTTTTGATCAATTCATTGTGTTGAATCTAGACTTTGATTTCATTCTTCAATTTTTCGTTCTCTTCTCTTAGCTCATCGATGATCTGTATTCTTTCAATGAGTTCTGTATTTAGTCTATTTACTTCTTGACTCATAAGAATAATTTGGTTGGTAACCTCATGGTGATGCTCAGTTAGTTTTTGAATCTCTGATTCTTTCTCTTGTAACTTCTCTGTTATTTTCTTCCTATCATCAATGGCTAGTGTTCTTTCATTTTTAGTTTTTCTTGCATCATTCATAACATCAATCATTTTCACCATTTGAGTTTCTTGACCAATTTGTAGCATCTTGATTTGATCTGTTAGATGTAGATTGACCTATTGTAGACTTGTGATTTCTTCTACTGATGCATCTAAAGCTTTGCTCATTGATGATTTTGTTGTATCAAAGCAATCTTGTATTTCTAATTATTTGTAGTCTTTCTCATTCAGCCTGGTTTCCATAATCTTTCTTTCATCAAAAAGTTTTCTTAACTTGATTCTTGCCTCTTTATACTACTCATAATTTATCTGCATCTGTAGCTGCTCATTCTCAATAGTCATGTTCAGTCTGTACTTTTCCATTGCTCTGATCTTTTCTCTTAAGTCTTTAAGCTTTTCAAGAAAGAGACTTAGCTCTGATACCAATTGTTGGAATTATATTGGAATGATGTACTAAGAGGGGAGGGGTGAATCAGTACCTCTAAAACTTTTTTTGTTTAGCCCATTAACCCTTAATCATCAGTTTGTAAAATATCTTATCTAACTATTCATCTTTCTTTATGTATATGCAATCATATCATAAGTTCTTTAATATGTAATCATAAAAGAAACATTCATAAAAATAGATAACACATGACACAAGGTATTATATCGCAGAAAACTCCTGTTAGGAAGTAAAAACTACAGTGGGGATTGTTACCCACAAGAATTCACTATCTGCAGATAAGAAGGGGCCAGTTAAGGCTTACAATTGGTCACTTCTGATGACCTACCCTGCTAGGAGTATTATAGTGGAGACCTATTAAGATCTACTTCATTTGAATCTTTAGCAACACTATTAAGTGTGCACTCTATTAAGAGATTTGTAAAGAATAGTTAAGTCCACCTTCTACAAAAGGATTTTAGATGTGATGCACTTGTTAGAATGCAACTACATAAGTCTTTGAACGATGTATGCAATCTCCAATTGCTGATAACAGATCTAATAAAGCTTCCTATGTATGAGTAATCATCTTTCCATGATTGAATAATACCTTTGTCTACACGTCGGTAGCCTCTATGTGTTCTTGATAACTGATGTGATCTGTTTCTAAACTTTGCATGAATTCTACCTTCTTCTCCTTAGATGCTCTTCGTGGCTATTAGCAATAATGAATTCATAATTCACAATTGATTGAACATCTATTTATACTAGATTTTAGCTTAATTGTTGATTCACACTTTCTCAAGTTAACTCTAGATCTAAGGTTTACAACTTGACCTTGATCTTTAGTTAGATATGTTTTAGATCCGTTAGGATGCTTTAAAACATTTACATAAAGCTTGCTTGACAATCAATTTATGAATTAAAACTCTATAAATAGAATTACAATGCTTTATTTGACGTGTAAAACTCAGATCCACTTTTTGCAGGTTCTATAACTAACTGTCAGTTCTGATGGTTGGTTTTCTTTGGCGTCGGTGTTCCTCTCTTGAACTGTTCATTGGGTATTTATTTTCTTCTAAGTCAGTTTTGTTCTCAAAACTTGTATCGTCGGTGATGATCTTCATGTTGTGTTATTAACCCGTTGGTGCAACACTTGCCAGTGTTCGTCGGTCAATTCCATACTTAGCATTTTCACATGACACTTTGATCTGTCAGGTATGCTCATTGTCTACCAGTAATACTTGTAGTCCATTGGTAATGCTTGTAGTCTGCCAGTAGTGCTTGTACCGATGATCTCTGTTAATGTTTTTCACTAAGTGTACTAATGGAAAAATTAATGTCATCACCAACAATTGTTTGATCCATGCAATATTGGAGCAATTTTCAATAGCAGCCACATATTCTTCTTCTATAGTAGACTGAGAGATGCATCCTTGCTTCTTTCTGATCCATGTGACAAGTCTTTCACCCATGAAGAATACTCCTCTAGTTGTGCTCTTTCGGTCATCAATGTTTCCATCCCAATCAACATATGTATAGACTTGTAGCTCAAATTTACCTTCTCTTTTATACCATAATCCATAGTCCTTGGTTTTCTTTAGATATCTTAAAATTCTCTTGATAACAGTCATATGTGATTCTTTGGGATTAACAGAGAATCTTACAACTATTCCAACTGCACGTGCATTATCTGGTCTAGTATGAACAACATACATTAGTTTTCCAATCATTGATCTATACAAGGTCTAATTTACCTCATTTGATTTGCCTTCTTTTGTCAGCTTACATCTAGTAGCCATAGGTGTTCCAACTGGCTTGGAATCCTCCATCTTGAATATTTTTAGCACTTCCTTGATGTATTTGGACTGAGTGATATATATTCCTGCATCTTGTTGAATAATTTGTAGACCAAGAAAGAATTTGATCTTCCCAAATATAGACATTTCAAATTCTTTCCTCATTTCATTAGCAAAGGATTTGCATAACATTTCATTTCCCCCAAAAATGATATCATCAACAAATATTTCAGCAATCATAATATTACCATTGGTATCTTCTTTTAAGTACAAATTTCTATTTTCACTTGTTCTTAAAAATTCAATGCTAATGAGATAGGAGTGAAGTCTTACATACTAGGCTCTAGGTGCTTGTTTCAATCTATACAAGGATTTATGTAGTCTACATACCATGTTCCTCTTTTCTAGATCAACAAACCCTTCTAGTTGTTAAATGTATACCTCTTCTTCCAGTATTCCATTTAGGAATGTAGATTTGCATCCATCTGGAATACCTAGAATCCTTTGAATGCAGCATAAGAAAGTAAGATTCTAACTCCTTCTAGTCTAGCAATGGGTGTGTTAGGGATTTTTCTTGTATGAACCACAGTGCTTGAAATAACTACTTGAACACCATGCCTTCCAATACTGATTCAAAGACAAGAAAAGCCTAATTGCTAAGGACTGGATAAGGTCCTTCTTCATTTTTGAGCTCCACATATACTCAGGCAGGTTTTACCTTTTATGATTACTGTTTACACAGTATGTATTAATGTGGACACTGATTTTCTATGTATCTTTGTTAAACCAACTGATAAATCACCTTGAAAATGACCAAGCATAACCAGATGCAAGATTTAACCATACAAACTTATGGTCTTAAATATAGCAAAAACCAGTGATATAAGGACTTTAATCCTTCTTCCTTTTAATGTAGGAGGGATAACCTAATGATCCACTCTTCAAGGGATCAACAAACTGAATAGTATCCTGCTGATACAAATCCTTATGAGTTCAACTCATTTGTTCTTAGTAACAAGAGTATTTTGATTAAAAGATTCTTGATATTTGATGAGGAACAGACTGCAAACTATACTCTAAACCAATGCATATCCCTTGGGCAAAGAGTCAATTAAAACATGAATCAACAGAGATAAAATAATAGAGATACTATAGAGTGCCTTACAAACTACATGTGGCTAAGATAGAGTGCCCTACAAACTATCCTCTCAAATACATACATCTGCATCAAATCCTTAACACAATGCTTTTCTCTCTAAAATCATCTATGAAACTTAGTCCTCTCCTTGAAAGGAACTCATAAATAATTAGACAAACTACCTTGCAGCTGGTGTATTTCAAATGTCTTACAAGTGAAACACACTAGAGCACAAACATAATGCAAAGAGACAAGATAATATGAAAGAGGGAAAACCACACTGTATTCTATTACTGTATTCTGCTTCAACACATCCAGACAAGAACCTTTCATGAATATACAAAGACACAGAAGTATAACTTACAATAAAATTTCTGCAAGACCAACAGGGACCTGCTCTGGGCATCTGTAGGAAAAAACCAAAATAGAGTAGAGGAAAGGAACCCTTACAACTGATAAAAGAAAGAAAGATATAGAAGAAGGAGAAACCCTAATCCTTCTCAAAATTTGACACATGTCCTCTCAAATCTGATTCTGCATTCATCTTTCCAAAATATCTGATTGAATTAATCAATTTTCAACTCCACTTGTCTAAGAAAATATCTGATATATCTCTTTGCAAATCTCCTTCCTTTTCCCACTGAAAAGTTTTCAATCTGATTTCATTTGCAAAATATCTCTGAAAATCTGTCACATTTGACTTTGAGAATCTGATTTCAAAAATCCTCTAGAAAGCTCTGTCAAATTTGACTTGTGCAATATATAAAAATTTATCTTATTTTCCTATGTGAAAATCTGATTTGTCTCTGATAAATATCTTCCCCCAATGACTATCGTAGTCAGCTGGAAAATTAGTTTTACACCTGCAGATTGCAACTTGAAAATTTTTCAAAAACTCTCTCTCTGTCCTGCGCTAGCAGCTACATCTCTACAAGATTTTCAAAACAAAATAACAGAAAACCCTTTCTTTAATGCTAGTGCGAGCTTTACAATGTATTTACGAGTCTTTTAAGCAAACATTTTAATGCACCCTCCTTTAATAAATTCTGCTCTAATAGTTCATGTGCTCTGTCTACACTGCTGCTACATTTTTCACTTCTGGGAAGATCCTTGCGAGTGAGTGACACATCCCTGCTATTCAACTGGTTGCATACTTGCCATACATCCTCACTCCACTTTTGACCTTCTGTGAGTGAGCGATGTCTTAATTCTTGAACCACATTTTATGTCTGTCGCACACTCGCTATCCTTTTATGCTTGGCTTTTGGGTTCATGTGAGTGCATGATGTTTCCTTCACTTTTAACCTATCGCACGCTCACGAGCTAACATTTCATTTTACCTGAGTCTTTGGTGACTGAGCGACCATGCATCTTTTCTTTCATCTATTCCATCATCGCACACTCGCTGGTTGTTTAAACTGACTTTTGGATCTGGGCGACTGAGCGATATTCATTTCTTTACCGCATACTCTGTCTGGTCGCTCATTCGCACCAATTTTACTCCAGCTTTCATTTTATGCATGACTGAGCGATGGCATCTGTTCTTTTCTCAGTCTCCTACTCGTGAGCTCAAAAATTTCACTTCATTACTGACTGCGAGTGCGCGACTATCTTTTCTTTCTTTAGTCGCCTACTCATGAGCTCTTTTCCTTTCATCTCTGTTGATTGGTGAGTGAGCGACGTCTTTCCCTTCTAACTCGTCGCACCCTCGTGAGTTGATTTCTGATCACCTCAAAGCATCAGCGAGTGAGTGAGGCATTGAAAGATATCCTAGTCACTCGGTCGCAGACTATTATGAATCTTGAAAATGACTTGTGCGACTGAGCGATGAATCTTCACATTGGTATTTCATGCCTTCGTCGCGCACTCGCACTGCAAAAAACAACTGAGTTAGAACCTAAGTGAGTGGGCGACCTCTATAACATGACTTTGTTGTGCAGTCATGGGCTTTGAACACTGACATAAGACTTTGATGTGGGTATGTGACTGCTGAAATTTAAATAGGAATCGCTCAGTCGCGGAGAATGAGATAGACAGTATAATTTTTTAGTGACTACATGATTCACATTTTTTTAACCCGTCGTTGACTCACAGACCTATAGCTTGACCTTCATAAGACATCATGACTGCGTGATTTGCATTTCAAAATAGCTTGTCACCCACTCATGCACAGATTAAAACTAGACATGAGCTCATCGCGACTGCGCGATTCTCTTTCACAGACAGCTCGTCGCGCACTCGCGCAACTTAAAGACATGTTAAAAAGACCGACGTGACAGAGTGATTAAACATAAAGCATGACTTCAAAAGGGATTTTGACTTCTTTTTCACAGTAAAGCATAAGATTTTAAATCAAGACAGCCTGGGAAAAGAAAAAACCAAGAGATTCAAAGAAAACCAATGCAATGTTGACAACATGCACTCCAACTGAGTCTTCTTACAAATTTTTTTAAAGGTACTCACTTTTTCTTGTCTGAAAATCAAACATGGTCACTCCAAATTTTTTCTAAATTTAGGAGTACCAACAATGGCTCTGACTGAGGACGGTTAAATGCAAGTTTATACCAAGAACCACAGATCTCTAGAGTAGCAGACCACCCTAAAACTTCAAAATCATAATTTATCTTTTTCTCTTTCTCTTCTCAACTTTTCAAAACTTTCCTCTCTCTTCTCAAAAATTGGAAAACCTCTAACTAAAATCAAACACAAAGGGAAAGAAACTATACAATATGTACATTATCCACAAGAGGCCCAAAACCCCACAAACTGAGATTAACTCTTACCTCTGTCAAACACAAAGCTCCCTGCCCCATGTTTCAAAAATATGATAACATTTCCACTCTCAACTGTCGGATTCAATCTAATATCATTATGTATCAACTCATCATATGACAACAAATCTGCATATTCTTCATATGAGCTTCTATAAATATTAGGAAAATTGTCATCATGAGAAATTTGTGGCATATATGTGTCACATTCATCAGATAAAAATATACTTTGATATCTGCAACATTTATAATCTTTTAGCTGTAAACCACTACTGACAAACTCACCATTAAACTGAAAGGGGGGACACTCAATATCTATCATATTGCTTGGGCAAGCATTATTAATTTCCTTCATATCCATCAATTGCATCTCAAAAGAAAACATATCTTGATCTTTATGCAAAATATGAGAGGCCTCATCATTTGAAAAATGATCATCAAACTTAGGAGACTCATCAAATATAACATGATAAATCATCTTAGGATATGGAGCAACAATCTCAACATCAAAAATAGGAGCATCTTGCATTTCATCATCATTAAAGAAGCTCAAAGAAAAGTGGTGGGTGGGAGGGAAAATACCAGCATATTGAATTTCTTCTTTTGAAACTTGAGCCACTGATTGACCACTGTTAAATAGTTCAAAGGTAGACTTAGAATCAAAACAAGATTCAAAATCCACACTATTTTCTAAATCAGTACTCAACTCCATATTTGGATTTTCTGCATCTACTGAATCTGAAACCACACTAAAAACATCATCATCTGATAAATCAAACTAAATTTTATTGTAGCTGAATGAAGGAGTGCAAGAAGAAAAAGTATCACATTTGTCCAAATCAGAATGTTGTGATTCATTTTCTCTGTCAAAATCAATATGTGTTGGACATGAAAGTTCAAAGGTTCCATTCCCTGAATATCTGAGATATTCAAAATATAAAACTTCTGCAATTTGTTCACTGTGAAGGGAACAACAATCATCTTCTTCATCCATCTCTTTACTGTATTCTTGCATGATGTTGCAAATTTATTCTTGGTTAGAGTCTTGTAGTGAAACTTCTGAAATCATATCTTCTTGTGTAATGACCTCACTACAAACACTAATGTCTGCATCATAACTGTTATCTTGCTGGCTACATATATCTTCCTCTTTGTCTAGCTGTTCATAAAGCTTTATATCAATATCATAATCAACAGTATCTTCACCAGCAGTAGATTCTTCATCATTACTAAACATATATTCATCTTCATCACTTTGAATATCATTAAATTTAGATTCACAGTCAGATTTATCATCAACATCTTCAACAATCTCAAACTCAAAATCAGATTCATCATCACTTATTGCTATTTGGTTCAGCAATTCCAATTTTAATTGGTCAATTCTTATTTGAGCTTGTGTATTGGCCTCTTCTCTTTTCATTTGCTTTTAGATAGCCAATAGTTTCTTAATAAGTTCTTCCTCAAGATCCTCTTTATCTTGTTCTGAATCTGACATAGATTCTTCCACATAGGATATAGCATGAGAAACACTTCTGTCATCTGTGTTACCATATTGTTCAATAAAACATTTTTCCATTTCCGCCATAGATCCTATTGAGTCATGAGGTAAATCCTTAAACAACTCCCTAGCATTATCGACTAGAGACATTGCAAATAGACTCATTAGTACATCCTCATGTGTTATGTCATGATAATCAATCAAATCTGCAAACTTTTCTAAATGATCCTCAGCTGATTGTTCTCCAAAACCAGTAAAATTTGGCACATACTCCTTAACCTTTGATGGGATATGATTCGGATATCCATGGATACACACAAAAATAATTGCCCCATACAAATTACCACCCCTCCAATTAAAATATTGTGACATCTTAACAGTTGAAAATATTACACACTGCCACTCTTACATGTTTCCTTCAAATTTTGCACAGATGCAACTAAAACTTGAAACATGTAAAACCTCTTTTTTAACTGATTCCTTTTTGCTTTAGTGCTGTAATCACTTGATAAGGAAAACTATTAAAACTTTTGAAAATACCTAGATGTATTTGAGCTATTGAAAAACATGTGTGCTTTGAAGACACCTTTAAATCAGCCTCAAAATATGTAAAACATCCGCTGTTACTGTCGCTGCAAGCTTACCATCTTTGTAATCTTTTTTCATATGCACACTGGTGCAAATCAGAGCTTAGATTCGTCACTCACCATTAGTGAGATCAGGTAGAAACTTTTAAAAATTTCCCCAGCAAACAACACACAAACTTGAGTCTTTTTATGAAACATAAGGAATATATCCTTTCTTTTGAAATCCAGACTCTCTAACTAGACTCAACTGCAACTGGTTTGATAAATTAAAAAGATACTACACCAGAGAATCTAGGAAATAAACTTTTTTACTTCCCCAGTAGATTCGCCAATTTGTTAAGTGACTCGAATGGGCCAAACTCTTTCTCTGGTACTTATGAAAACTTGTCTGCACCCAGATTCTGGGAGAACTTTAAAAAATGATCTTTTAAATAACTTTCCCCAGCAGATTCGCCACTTTGTTAGGGATTTTTCTTGTATGAACCACAGTTCTTGAAATAACTACTTGAACACCATGCCTTCTAATATTGATTTAGAGACAAGAAAAGCCTAATTGCTAAGGACTGGATAAGGTCCTTCTTCATTTTTGAGCTCCACATATACTCAGGCAGGTTTTACCTTTTATGATTACTGTTTACACAGTATGTATTAATGTGGACATTGATTTGCTATGTATCTTTGTTAAACCAACTGATAAATCACCTTGCAAATGACCAAGCATAACCAGATGCAAGATTTAACCATACAAACTTATGGTCTTAAATATAGCAAAAACCAGTGATGTAAGGACTTTAATCCTTCTTCCTTTTAATGTAGGAGGGATAACCTAATGATCCACTCTTTAAGGGATCAACAAAATGAATAGTATCCTGCTGATACAAATCCTTATGAGTTCAGCTTATTTGTTCTTAGTAACAAGAGTATTTTGATTAAAAGATTCTTGATATTGGATGAGGAACAGATTGCAAACTATACTCTAAACCAGTGCCTATCCCTTGGGCAAAGAGTCAATGAAAACATGAATCAATAGAGATAAAATAACAAAGATACTGTAGAGTGCGTTACAAACTACATGTGGCTGAGATAGAGTGCCTTAAAAACTATCCTCTCATATACATACATCTGCATCAAATCCTTATCACAATGCTTTGCTCTCTGAAATCATATATGAAACTTAGTCCTCTCCTTGAAAGGAACTCATAAATAATTAGACAAACTACCTTGTAGCTGGTGTATTTCAAATGCCTTACAAGTGAAACACACTAGAGCACAAACATAATTCAAAGAGACAAGATAATATGAAAGAGGGAAAACCACACTGTATTCTATTACTGTATTCTGCTTCAACACATCCAGACAAGAAGCTTTCATGAATATACAAAGACACAGAACTATAACTTACAATAAAATTTCCGCAAGACCAACAGGGACCTGCTCTGGGCATCTGTAGGAAAAAACCAGAATAGAGCAAAGGAAAGGAACCCTTACAACTGAGAAAAGAAATCAAGATATAGAAGAAGGAGAAACCCTAATCCTTCTCAAAATTTGACACATGTCCTTCTCTCAAATCTGATTCTGCATTCATCTTTCCAAAATATCTGATTGAATTAATCAATTTTCAACTCCACTTTTCTGAGAAAATATCTAATATATCTCTTTGCAAATCTCCTTCCTTTTCCCACTGAAAAGTTTTCAATCTGATTTCATTTGCAAAATATCTCTGAAAATCTGTCACATTTGACTTTGAAAATTTGATTTCAAAAATCCTCTAGAAAGCTCCGTCAAATTTGACTTGTGTAATATATAAACATTTATCTGATTTTTCTCTGTGCAAATCTGATTTGTCTCTGATAAATATCTTCCCCCAATGACTATTGCAGTCAGCTGGAAAATTGGTTTTACACCTACAGATTGCAACTTGAAATTTTTTCAAAAAATCTCTCTCTGTCCTGCGCTGGCAGCTACATCTCAGCAAGATTTTCAAAACAAAATAATAGAAAACCCTTTCTTTAATGCTAGTGCGAGCTTTACAATGTATTTACGAGTCTTTTAAGCAAACATTTTAATGCACCCTCCTTTAATAAATTCTGCTCTAACAGTTCATGTGCTCTGTCTACACTATTGCTACATTTTTCACTTCTGGGAAGATCCTTGTGAGTGAGCAACACATCCCTGCTATTCAACTGGTCACATACTCGCCATCCATCCTCACTCCACTTTTGACCTTCTGTGAGTGAGCGATGTCTTAATTCTTGAACCACATTTTATGTCTGTCGCACACTCCCTATCCTTTTATGCTTGGCTTTTGGGTTCATGTGAGTGCGCGATGTTTCCTTCACCTTTAACCTGTCGCACGCTCGTGAGCTAACATTTCATTTTACTTGAGTCTTTGGAAATTGAGCGACCATGCATCTTTTCTTTTATCTATTCCATCATCACACACTCACTGGCTGTTTAAACTTACTTTTGGATCTAGGCGACTGAGCGATATTCATTTCTTTACCGCATACTCTGTCTGGTCGCTCATTTGCGCCACTTTTACTCCAGCTTTCATTTTATGCATGAGTGAGCGATGGCATCTATTCTTTACTCAATCACCTACTCGCGAGCTCAAAAATTTCACTTCATTATTGACTACGAGTGCGTGACTGTCTTTTCTTTCTTTAGTCGCCTACTCATGAGCTCTTTTCCTTTCATCTCTGTTGATTGGCGAGTGAGCGATGTCTTTCCCTTCTAACTTGTCGCACCCTCACGAGTTGATTTCTGATCACCTTGTTGGTGCCCAAAAATGTTGAATTGAATTTCCTTTGGACTTTCCAATCTAATGATGGGAAACCCAATTATTTTTGGCCAACTAATGGGTTTGATCGATTATGATCCTCTTCCCCTATGCTTATGGCTCTGCAGGACCAAGGCGGGTGAACCTTCACCTGAATAGGCTTTTTATGGCAGATAACCTGTGTATGAAACTCAAACTTCCGTCTCTCAAAGTATGGCAAGGAACTTGAAATAAATATAACTAA
>MU224186.1:4933635-4948931 GCA_018584345.1 Thuja plicata | reverse complement strand
TATCCCATTTAATGTACTTCATCATATTATTAATTATTGGGCATAGATTTTAGGATTCCATTTTTTAGAGTTTTATCACTTTATAGGACTCTAAATTTTGCCAAAAATTGAGAACTCCAACACACCTCAAAGCATCAGCGAGTGAGCGAGGTGTTGAAAGATCTCCTATTCACTCGATCGTAGACTATTATGAATCTTGAAAATGACTTGTGCAACTGAGCGATGAATCTTCACATTTGTATTTCATGCCTTCATCGCACACTCGCACTGCAAAAACAACTGAGTTAGAACCTAAGTGAGTGGGCGACCTCTATAACATGACTTCATCGCGCAGTCGTGGGCTTTGAACACTGACATAAAAATTTGATGCGGGTATGCGACTGCTGAAATTTAAACAGGAATCGCTCGGTCGCGGAACATGAGATAGAAAGTATAATTTTTTAGCGACTGCGCGATTCACTTTTTTTTAACTAGTCACTGACTCGCGGACCTATAGCTCGACCTTCATAAGACATTGCGACTGCACAATTCTCTTTCACAGACAGCTCGTCGCGCACTCGAGCAACTTAAAGACATGTTAAAAAGAATGATGCGACAGAGCGATTAAACATAAATCATGACTTCAAAAGGGATTTTGACTTCTTTTTCATGGTAAAGCATAAGATTTTAAATCAAGACAGCCCAGGAAAATCAAAAACCAAGAGATTCAAAGAAAACCAATGCAATGTTGACAACATGCACTCCAACTGAGTCTTCTTACAAAATTTTTTAAAGGTACTCACTTTTGCTTGTCTGAAAATCAAACATGGTCACTCCAAATTTGTTCCAAATTTAGGAGTACCAACAGGGTGCAAAGGTTTCTCCATAATCAATACCTTATTCTTGTGCATACCCCTTGCATACTAACCTTTCTTTGTTTCTTGTGACTTCTCCATTCTCATTCAGCTTGTTCCTGAATATCCATTTGGTATCGATGACATTCTTGTCATCAAGTCTTGGTACTAGTGTCCATGTACTCTTCTTCTCTATTTGTTCTATTTCTTCATTCATAGCACTGACCCATTCCTCATTCTCAAGTGTAGTATTAATAGATTTAGGCTCAAAATCACAAAGTAAATATCTAGTGTTTAGTGACTTGCTTCTTGTTCTCATTCCAGCCTTCTTGTCTTCTATGATTTGATTTTGTGGATGATATCTTTTGACATACTTAGAAAGTTTTGGTTCAGCTCTTTATTCATAATTCTTATCATCTTCTTAACCTTCATTCTGATCTCCATCGCTTGGTACATCATCTTGAGTGTTATCCTATTTTTTGGTAATTGCAGCCCGATGCTCAGGTGCAATGTTTTGTTGCTCAAGAGCAATACACTATTTCTTGAGTAGAGTGTTAGGTTCTTCAGTATAAAAAACATGTTTTAGTACTCTGGTTCTCTTCTACTTTCCTTATCATTCTTTTTTACAAATTCATCTATCTTTCCATTTGCACTTTCAATGATCTTGTTAGATGACTTTTTAAGACACTTATAAGCCTTGCTTTTGGTGGAATATCCTAGAAATATACCTTCATCACTTTTGGAGTCAATCTTTCTATTTCTATCATCCTTCAAAATATAACATTGAATACCAAAGATTCTGAACTTACATTGGGTGTGTAACCATACCAAAGCTCATAGGGTGTCGTCTTTGTGTCCTTCTTTAGTTGTACTCTTTTCAATGTGTAGATAGCAGTGCTGACAACTTCCCTCCAGAAAGTTTGAGTGATTCTTTTCTCAATCATAAATGTTCTTTCATAGTCAACAATTGATTTGTTTCTCCTTTCAACAATTCCATTTTGTTGTGGTGTTCTTAGTGCAGAAACCCGTCTTTTAATTCCATGCTCATTATAGAAATTAGTGAATTCATCTGAAATAAATTTTCCTCCTTTATCTGACCTTAAGCATTTCAATTTCTTATCACTTTTTTTTTCTACCATAGCCGTATACCATTTAAACATCTTGAATTCTTCTGATTTATCTTTTAAGAACATAACTATCATCATTCTAAAATAATCATCAACAAAGAGAATGAAATACCTATCTCCATAGTAACTCTTTGTCCTCATGGGTCCACATAGATAAGTATGGACTAATTCTAGAATTGCATTAGATTTATGGGTTTTACTCATGAAACTAGACTTTGTCATCTTACCTTTTTGACAGTTCTTGCACATGGTATGCTCAAGATTTGACATGCTCGGTAAGCCTCTGACTTTTCTTTTATTGCTTATCTTTATCATGTTGTCAAAATTCACATGACAATATTTTTTGCCACAACCATATGTCTTCATTTCTATCCATTAAACAAGTGTTAATTTCATCAAGATAGAAAGGTTACCTTTTGTCTTCTCACCAGTTCTAATCAACCTTCCTGATTCATTGAAGATCTTTTCCTTCTTATTCTCAAAGGCTACTCGGTGACCTATAATGTTCAGCTATGATATACTTAACAGATTATAATTTAGTCCTTTTACCTAGTAAGCATTTTCACATTTGATCAGGTTATTCAACATTATGATTCCTTTACCTTCAACTGGACAAGGTGTGTCATTACCCATTCTTACTAAACCACCATTATAGAATTCAAAAGTTTCAAAATTTTTCTTATCACCGGTCATGTGGTGAGTGTAGCCAATATCTATGATCCAGACATCATTCTTACTAACCTTAGATATGAGTGCATTTTGTTCATACCTTTCTTCTTCGTTGTCTGAATCATCCTTCATGGATACAAATACCATCTCAATGTCTTCTTCAGATTCAGTGTCAGTATCATCAACTTTGTTCTCAGCTAGGTAACAAGCTTTATTTCCATTGTCCTTGTAGTCTCGAGTATCTCTTCTTTCAGTTTGTTAGTTTCTTTGGTAATCTTTGTTATCACCTTGGTCAAACTTCTTTTCATATGTCCTGTCTTTACTTCTGTCATCTTTTCTTTTGTTAGGACATCTTGCAGCAAAGTGACCAAGCTTTTTTCAAATAAAACATACAAGTGGTAATTTACCTTTGTATCTACTTTTGCCTCTCTACAACATTCTTTCCATTAGTGCTTCAATCTCATCAATTCCTTGATCCTCATTATCACTTTCACTATCATTCCTAATAGTGTGTCTATGAATTGACCTACTTATATTCAAAGAAGATTTGAATGTAGATTCTATAGATGGTAAGAACTATTATCAAAGTTATTCATCTCAAATGAAATACGTCTACCAATTAGACTATCTAGAGTAACTATATTGTTTGCAACTGCTCTCATTTCTTGAATAGCATAAACTCTAATAGCATATATATAGGTAGTAAGGTTCTTAAGATTTTACTTACCAGTGTCTCCTCTTCAAGTACACCTCCAAATCCTCGGATAACATTGACTACCTCTTTGATTATGTAGCTATACTGAGTGATATTTTCTCATTCTTTCATCCTTAGGTCATCAAACCTCCCTCTTAGGATTTCTACCTTGGATCTTAGTACATTATCTTCTCCTCCTTGTACCACCTTCAACTTATCTCACATTTTCTTTGCAGAGGTGTAGGTTTTGACATCTTCAAACTCAAAATCGGAGAGTGATGAGGAAATTCTATCATCATGCAATTATGCCCATGCTTTTCTCTCAATTTCTCAAGAGTATGAGGTCTTGTAGGCAACACATATTCAATATCAAGGTGTTGAGTAACATGATTACCAATACCTGATAGGGAGAGTCTTATTCTTATTTTTCATGATGCAAAGTTGTCTTTATTCAACTTGGGCACATCTCATTTGTTCATCTTGTGATCTTTTGCTTGATCTATTAAACTCCCTTTCTAAGCACACAATCTTTGATACCAATTGTTAGAAATAAATAAGAGGGGGGGCGGGGGTGAATCAGTGGCCTCAAACTATTCCAATGAATCAACCCAAAAAATTAGTACCACAATATTAAACCTCTAGTTATCTCCAGTCCTATAGGATGAATGCCTTCAAATATACTTATCAAATAACTACTGCTCGGAGTTATCTTTTAAAACCTTTTTCTTTATGTTTACTGAATAGCAATCTTTCATTTACCAAAAAATAGTAAATTGCTTAGTGTATACCGATCAATCCAGATTAGTTATGTGTAATGCAAAACACTAAAGTAATGACTCCTAAACACATTGACACATGAATTTTTAATGTGGAAACCCTGTTAAGGGAAAAACCACTTGGGACCAGTAACCCAAAATTTTGACTCTTCTGAAGTGAGCTTGGTGAAGAGCCAACCCTGTTAAAGGTTACAAATACACTGTTAGGTGTGACCTTGTTAGAGGATTTAAAATATTAGTTTGTCACTTGATATCGGGCATCTTTATGCTACCTTCTATGACCAAACCCAATGTATCTTTTCAAATGGTATCTGGCATCTCATGCTATCTTTATGATCAAAATTTTTGATACTCCTTGTGATGTATCTCAATATAGAAAGGATCTTCAAATCCTACTTGGTTAAGAGACTTTTTGAATCAATGGTTAAACTAAAATAGTAAATGATCTGTTCACATATACAACTTATACTTGTATATTTTCAGATCTATTGTAAGCGCATTAAACCATTCTGATCAATATATCTTTTCAATACCTTTGCTCCACTTTTGTTCTACTCAATGATGTTATGCTCTATTTCTCAGTGTTCATAGAAATAATTAGCTCTTTCTTTAGCTTGATTGATCAGGATTGTATGAAGTTTTTCTTCATCAGTTTCTCTTTAACATCCTCTTTTTTATTCACTCCCCTTAATTCATAATGAATTAAGTTTTATCTTTATAGACATGATATCACCATTTCTCTCTTCTTAATTTTCTTTTTCTTTGCGTGATCCACAATCTTAGCCAATCTTGAGTTAAAGCATAACTCTTGTTTTATCTCATAGAAATATTCTTGCCAACTGGATAAAACAGATTTAAATCCTTTACTTATCTCTAGCTTTAACTTGTCAATTAAAACAATGTCAACAACCAGTTAACTCTATCTTTATCTCTACTAGCTAGATATTTTTTCATTTGTGAACTCCAGTTAACTTCAATGTTTTAACTCTTTAATAGCTTTGGTCAACGCTTTAGTTCACTTCATGCTTCTCCATCGGTCTTGTCTGTCCGTCGGGGTTGTCTATCCTTCGGGCTTCACTACAAAGTTTTTCTCTTTGGTTAACACTGTAATTCTGGCCGTCGGTAATGCTTGTGATTCTTCTCTTTGGTAATACTTGTTGGTTTCTTCTCTCAGGCATTACTATGACTTAACTTCAAGTTATCTTTGTCCATTGGGTTTCACTAGCCATCAGTGTTTGAAGTTACTTAGTGAATGCTTGTCTTTTATGCATTACTAAAAGCATAATATCTCTCTCCCTAATTCTTTGAAGTCTTTAACACTTTGATTATAACTGATTAGATTATATCAAGTTGACATCAATGACAATACAATCCATTAACTAGTTTAATGTCTTGCATTATCTTTCTGCATCTTGGTGATCAACTTAACATATTCAAACATTCAATCAGTTACATGTCATCAATTTGTTGTCGAGGAAACCCTGGCCAAGGGAAAACCCTGGTGGGGATGGTACCCACAAGTATGTACTAAAGTATAATATCTTTGTAAGGAGACCAAGCCATGTTAGGAGCTGAGTATTACATAGTACATTTGCTTGTTAAAGGAATATAAATCCTAGTAAATTTTTTTGTTAAAGGAATATAAATCCTAGTAAATGTTTTTGTTAAAGGAATATCAACCTTGTTAAAGGTATACAAAACCCTATTAGGGGTGTACTGAGTTTATAGATCTTACAACCAATACTTCTATTACAAAGTGTTCTCACTAATGAACAGAAACAAGCATATGTAATTCTTAGATAGTTCCATTTGTAGCTCTCAATAATATTTGTCAACCTCTCATCTCGCATCTTCCATCAATCATCTCTAACATCTCTTCTTACATATTTGCTTTACAAAATGTTTTTCATATGTGTGTGTGTGTGTTACATCATTTAGTCAGCTCTCAAATATAATACAAAATAGAATAAATACTTATACAAAAATTAAATACAATGTCGATGACCTTGTACTACCAAATTATAGGTAATCCACAATAAAAATCCAACTTAGCACGTTTGGATTCTATCTCATACGCCCTTAATCACCATGACTATTCATCTGCTCTATTTTAGTATTCCATTGTCTTTGCATATCTTCAAAATACTCTAACTCTATGTGATCAACACCAATACACAAGCAGCCTTAGCTGCAGGTCATACATATCCCAAAGTGTCTTCCTCTAAGCTCACAAGTCACAAACTATCATATACAATCTTCGCTGTCCAAAATAACACTACTATACTTTGTACTTCTATTTCTATACTTAGTCATTTTCAAGACTGTATCTCCAAAATTGTACTTAACTCCAAGAAATCATCATATTAGATGTGTTTCCATAAATTAAAACCCTCAAGTGTCCCATATCACACCAAAAATATCACTTGCCAACAATCTCTCCCTTTGGCATTGATGACAACACTTAGTGAAAAATGACTAAGTGTCCCAACAAACACTAAATGTTCTCCTCTCTTTTCCTCTAATGAACTTTTACTTTTCTCTTCCTTTCTTCTTTTCTCATTTTTATTCTCTTCTCCCCCTTTGACAACAATGATAAAGGTGTACACAAAATTTACAAAAAATAATGTGGAATTCAGTGCTTGCTCACCAGTTTTAGAACATCTTGAAAGGAATCTTCCAAGATCTTCACTTCTTGATTCCATGAATCTATCAACAAATGAATAACATGTATCCCTCCATTCAAAGAATAGGATGAAGTCTTTGCTTCTTTCAACTCTGTGGGAATAGAATTGGTTAATGAATTTATAGTCATCTCCATATCAAATAGATGAACTTCAAGAATTGATAGCTTGGGAGTGATTAGACTCTTTAGCAAACCAAATCTTTTCATTAATATCACTTTTTCTATACCCAATACATTCAAATTATCAAAAATCTTTGATACCTCTCTTTCCATCTCCATTAAAAATTGTGAGTAGGTCTCACAACTGTCCATCATTCTATTTAGAGTAGCCTTGTTCTTCGCCATAATGTCTTCAATATTATGGGTGTGTATGATAGGGTTTATACAATAGTTGTATAACATCCTTCCATGTGTGACACAACTTTTGGCCTTTGATTTAGCTGATCTTAGAATGCCCAAGTCCCATGAAATTGATTGGCATACTTCACTCAAATTCTTCTCTAGATATATTTTCTCTTCCTTCTCTTCAACAATCTTCACTAAGGACTCATAGTGACTATCAAAATCATCTAGTGCCATATTCAGATTCTCTGCATCATCTTTTCCTTGAAAATAATACATACTAGAAGTAGTTTATTCACAGTGTCAACTACTCTAGTAATTACCTTAGCCTTTTGTCTCCTTTTTGCTCAGATCTTTCTTTTTCCTTAGTGAATGCGATGAAGGATAGTCTCATCAGTTCATCCTCATCCATATTGTCAACATCTGTGCTTACAGACTTATCCTTGCTTGCCAACAATAGAATAGTGGATGTGCCAAGTTCATTCTTTACTTCAAATCTTGCCTCTTCTCCTTTTGTTGTATCTATCTCTTCTCTCTATTTTGATTCTTCTTTCTACTCTTCCTCTATATGTTCTTCTTCTTCTTCATTTTCCACTGCATTATCAATGTTTCCTTCAAATGGTTCTTTTTCATCAAGTGAAGTGTCAAGGGTCACAGGCTAACCAACAATAAATAAATCTGGTTGCACATTAGTATTCACTTCGCTTTTCTCAACATTTCCCTCAACTAACTTAGAGCTCTCTCCAATTCCTATAGGTGTAGGCATAGTAGGTTTAGGAGGAGAAGTTTTCTCAGGAACATTTCTCATAAGTATCTGATCTATTGCCTTTTGAGTATCTTCTATGACTTCATCATATTTTTTGCCCATAATTTTCACTAATCCTTGTTAATTTCTCAACAAAGATTTGAGTTCCTCTCTCTCTCTCTCTCTCTCTCTCTCTCTCATACAAAAACTACTAGAAATGTATCCTAAATAGCTTGACTCCTAATTGCCTCATCTTCTATATGAGAAAGTTGTTTTCTAATCTCTAGTTTACCATACAATTTTTCAAGTATATTGCTATCTATCTCTAATAGGTTCTTCTTGAAAATAAGTATATATTCAATTACCATATCCTCTATCAAGACTTGATTACCATAGTCATACCTCTCATAGTATATTCTTAATGTGTTCAAGTTTCCATCTCTTACAATCCTTCTCTGTAGTAACTTCATGTCTGGTTTCCATAGTTGTCTTACATTGCTGGTTTATTTTTCAACTTTATTCTTAGCTTCCACTTCAACCTTTTTCTTCTTAGGGATATTTGGTTCGGTTGATCTAGTGTTTCTTCTTGATATGATTACAGGTGTCTCTTCTAATGTTGTCTTCTCAGGTGTGGTTGATAGGTCAATGACAGTAGAAGTGGGACTTACTATGTTTTCTGCTTCAGAAGTTGGAGGGGTTGCAATGCAAATTCTCACTGATCTAGAAACACCCTTAGTCATCTTCATCCTTACTTCCTTTAACTCTTCCTTAGTCATTCCAGCCTTAGATACCATATCATCAACCATTTTCACTATCTTTCTCTTCCTTATACCTCTATACTGTTCTTCTCTAACTTTAGCTGATTTCTCTTCATATGCACCCCATCTCTCTTCAGATGTATCAACTTCAGATGCCAAAACATGTTCTACTTGCATAACTAGAACTTCTAAACTGAATTCATATCCCATAGGGTAACACCATTTCTTCCTTGGTACAATTTCCTCAAAACACACACAATCAGTTTCAACCATGAAATAGATTGTATCCTTGTATCTCTCAACCAACTCTTCAGGAATTCTGACTCTTTCCTTCATTTGCCTCTCTAGAATTTTGATCATCCCAAATAGTTCTCCGTCCACCCATGTGTTGTATTATCTTCTGTAACTCTTTGATATCTGAATACCAGTGGGTATTCTTTCCATCCATGTTCTAGGGTACATTCCAGGGAACTTATGCTCAATATGGATATACATGTGAACTAAAAGTGAGCCAAATCTAAAAGCCTTAGATTTATCCTTCTTGATTATCTTCACATTCTGTAAAAATTGTTGTGCCAGAACCTCACATAGATTGAATTTTTTTTTCCTTTACCATCCTATAAGCCATCATAATAACTCCTACTGAGACTGAATTAAGTCTACTATTGTAGTAAATATTATATCCAAGTATCATTGCAACTAGTCTTATATCCTACTAGAAAATGTCATTCATTGTCATTTCTCACCTGTCCCATTTAGAGTGTGTTAGGGTTTCAACTTGTTTCTTTTTATTATTTTCTACTATAGGGATAACTCTAGTGTTGTCTAGCCCAGTTATGTTATGAATCAATTGACTACAAATCTATACAGGTTGCTCCCATATCCAAATTAATTGGTCCTGAACTCTGCTAAGTATTATTTTAAACCATTCTTCTTCACTGAGTTCATACATGTATGTCATTTTCATAATGCTTAGGTTGTATAGGTTTTTGAACTCATCCTTGATTTTACCATCTGGTCCAATCATGCCCTTCATTTCTCTAAAAATCTCTATGTCTCCCAATGTCTCATATTTGCAATGTATGTATGCCCTAATATCTCCTATGTAAAGGACGTCATATGGTGTTTGGGAAAAATCTCCCTAAGGGTCATCCTCACAAGAATTAAAAGTTTGTTTCTTGAATTTATATCTAGGTCTATCCATAAAATCATAAATCAGTGGTGCATCCATAACTTCTACTTGAGTAGATAGTCTAAATACCTTAAACACGCTAAATTTTGAACTTCTGTTTTGATCAATCATGCAATGTGGCTGCTTGGTAGTCTGATACACTCTAAACTCTACTCTCATTGGTCACTTCTCTTCAAATGGTGAAGAAATAAGTAACTTTGATGTCTTTTATTCATCACTAAGTGAGAAAATGGACTTTACCCAATAAAATCAACTTTGCACAATGTCCAGTCAATCACAAATCTTGCGGTCACAGAATATGAATCTTCAGATGTTGTGATCATAGATATTGATTTCATAATGTTTGCACACATTATAACTAAGCTCTCATAAGCTTACTCCTTAGAATCAGGGGCTAGATATAATCTGGTGTCTTCACCCAATTCTCCCCTTAAGGCCATGCTCAGCTATTTAGGTCGATGTAGCAATGTTAGCATCAGGCGAAGACTCAATAGAATCTACTGATTCTCCCTAAACCTTTTCTTCACTTGACTCCTTTACCTTTCATACCTTATTGATGTTTTTATCTTGTGATTTCTTCAAACAACTGTCAAATTCACTTTTTTAATTTGCGAGACTCTTACCAATATCACTGTCATTCTTCTTTGTATTCATAGGAGGTGGTACTCTTCTATTGTCCATTCTATTGTACCTATATAACTTCTCTATATGCCCTAGATTGTTACATTTGTAGCATATAGGAGGTTATCTATTATGATTTACTTGCAAATTACAATACCTTGTGATGTGCCCAAGGTTATTACATTTGTAACATGTGGTTTTATCCACTGACTCTTTCCTAATGGTATCTTTTATGTATCTAGATTGATCAGGTTTCCTGCATTCTACTTTCTTGTGCCCATGTGCATGATAATTAAAGCAATAACTAGAAAAAGGTTTGAAAGGGTCTTTATCTCTACAATCTCTCTTCATGTGTCCAACCTTGTTACATCCAAAACATCTACCTCTGAAAGGTCAAATCTATTATTTAGGTTCTTCAAGAGTAGGTTTTTCTCCATTAATCTTCACATTAGATTTTTCTTCTTGATTCTTGGAACGTACAACTTCATTGAAGCCAACACTAGTCATGTCTCCTTTAGGTTTCTGTCTTTCTCTTTGTTCATCGATCAATTCACTGCTCATGTGAAGTCTCTCAATATCTTTCTTTGCCTCAACAAGTTCACCTTTTATGATCTGATTATATTTCTCTAATTCTAGATACTTGTTCTTGTAGTGATCAAGTTCAGTATTCATTTGTCCCATTAGAATATTAGCATCCTTCAAAGCTTCTTTAGTTTTGTTTTTATCATCCTTTTCTTGTTGAATATATTTACCCATCGTTTCATGATTAAGCTTTAAAGTATCATTCTCTTGTTCAAGTTGTTTTATATGATCTGAATTATCATTGTCTGAATCCTCTTTTATTTGAACCATACAATCTTGTCTCTGACTTCTGGAAATTTCAAGTTGATCTTTTAGTTTCTTAATGAATCCCTCAGCTCTTCTCAATTTGAATCTCAAGTCACCATTCTTTGCTTTTTCTTTGTCAAGGTCTTCAAGTGTTTCTTCAAAATTTTCTTCCAAACTTTCAGAATCCATCTTGATCTCCCTTAAGCTATTAAAATTTCCCTCCAAGCCAACTGATACCAATTGTTGGGATTGAGTAATACTGAGAGGGGGGTGAATCAGTATTACAACACTTTAAATTAAACTTAAGACAATTCCAAATAAACCATAAGATTTATGAATTGAAAATAACATAAGGAAATAACACACAACTCATAACACCATTATTTGTTGTCAAGGAAACCCTAGCCAAGGGAAAACCCCAGTGGGGATGGTACCCACAAGCATGCACTTAAGTATACTGTCTATGTAAGGAGACCTAGACATGTTAGGAGTTGAGTATTACATAGTAAATTTCCTTAGTAAAGGATATCAACCCTGTTAAAGGTATACAAAACTATGTTAGGGGTGTACTGAGCTTACAACTCCTACAACCAATACTTTTGTTAGAAAGTGTTCTTAGTAATGAAAAAAAAAAGCATCTGCAATGCTTAGATAGTTCCAATTGTATCTCTCAATAATATTTGTCAACCTCTGATCTTGCATCTGCCATCAATCGTCTCTAACATCTCTTTTCACATCTTCGCTTTACACAATGTTCTTCATGTGTGTGTGTGTGTGTGTGTGTGTGTGTGTGTGTTACATCATTTAGTCAGCTCTCAAATATAATACAAAATAGAATAAATACTTATACAAAAATTAAATACAATTTTGGCGACCTTGTGCTACCAAAGTATAGGTAATCCACAATAACAATCCAACTTAGCACGTTTAGATTCTATCTCATACTCCCTTAATCATCGCGACTATTCATCTGCTTTATTTCACTTTTCCCTACGACTTGTACAGTGGATGATAGCTTATTATGTATATCATGTGTATCAGTTGTATCTTTGATCTTGTTATATGAAATTGTATCTTAAGATTCAGATGAACTATGTTTACATGTTAGTTTACTTTATGGTTTTTTTTGTAGATTAGTCAACTTAAAAGTAACTCTACATCATGGAACCCTTGGGATTGTTAACTATATTTATTTACTTTGGAAATATGTTTATCTTATGTTGTTCTTGCTCCCACATTTTTCTTGTGTAAACTTTAACAAAAATTACTCTGTCAACTTAGTATCATGCTTAGGTTATTTAAAATTAACATTTTAAATTTATTATTTTCATGAGAAAATTTTTAGGTGTCTACATTTGAGATTCAAATCCATGGATATGAAGGTGATCTATATTAAAATTTTCTTTTGGCTTGTATTGCAATAAAAAACAAAATCAAGATCAACTAATGGTAATGGATGATTTTGGTATTCATATAGAAAAAATTATCTACCATCTTTTGTGTGAAGTTATCTACACACTAATCAATGGATATAAAGACAATATCATTATGAGCCAAAAGATATAAGAGAAAAGGTCACATATATATGAGCTTCACTATTGCACTCATAAGCATTTTCATAAGTAGGTTTTGAAGTACAAAACTTATTCCAAATAAAATATTTCATATTTTAAAATTAATATAAATAAAAAAGTTTATACTCTTTTATGGATTTCTTGTATATGAGTTTTATGTGCTTGAAAAGATTTTATATTTTCGAGCAGGTGGTCTTTTAACAATGTGTCAAATTATATGAATTTTTCATCTAGAATTCAACTACATATTTTTTTATTTAATAGTCATTGACATATATTTATGAGTAGTGGTTCATAGAAAATAATCTCTCACACAAGCATGGATAGTTCATTTAGCACTCATTGCATTTAAGTGATGTCATAGTTGTGAATAATTAAGATTTCTTAGGAGGTCACCCAACTTAGTACTACCTTAAATCAATAGTGCTTAACCATTTAATTTATATGAGATCGAACCTACTAAGAAAATGGAGCAGTAGGATAAGTTTTCTTGGTCACGGGAGAACTCCATGGCTAATTTTGTTTGAATTGGAGTGGTACTAGGATGGGTGACCTCTTTGGAAATATTCATTTTTCATCCTTGTGATCATCACCTAGATGTAATGAGTGCTAAGTGGACCACCCATGCTCATAAGAGATAGGTTCTTGTGAGATACTGATCATGAAAAATATGTCAATGAATATTGACTAAAAAACTACATACTTTAAACTGGAAAAAATATCACATAATTGGTCAGATCAGATAATTGTGCAATCTCTCATACCATGCTCTTGGCGCTTGCTTCAATCCATATAATTCTTTGTGCAATCTGAAAACCATATTCCTTTTGTTTGGGTCAACAAAACCATCAACTTTCTTAATATACACTTCTTCTTCCAAGATACCATTGAGAAATGCAGACTTCACATCCATCTAGTAAAATTTGAATCCTTTATAGGCTGCATATGCAAGTAAGGTTTTGACTCCTTCCAATCTTACAACTGGGGTGAATGTTTCACCATAGTCAATTCCTTCCTCCTGTGCATAACCCTTGCATACTAGTATAGCTTTGTTTCTTGTCACATCTCCATGTTCATTTAGTCTATTCCTGAATACCCACTTTGTACCAATTACATTTTTATCCTTCGGCCTAGGTACAAGTGTCCAAGTCTTGTTCTTGTCAATTTGTTCAATTTCCTCATTCATTGCATGTATCCAATCTTCATTTTCTAAAGCAGCTTTCACTATTTTGGGCTCAAATTCACATAACGGACATGTGCCATCTCTCAACTTACTTCATGTCATAACTGCAGAATCCTTCAATCCAATGATTTGATCAGGATTGTGGTGTCTCCTCACATATTTTTCTAGAGTAGCCTCAGGTCTTGCTTCAGGTTCATTGTTTGAGTTTAGTTCTAGTTGATTCTGAGACTTGACATCTCCATCAGATATCTCGGCATTCACTTGTTGTTGCTCGACAACTCCACTCTGTGACTCGGCAGGTGTAGATTGTTGCATGACAGTAGGCTCAGGTAGTGTATTAGAATCTTCCTCATCTAGATATATGAATGATTTATATCTTTTAGGCTCTTGTGTACTTTCATCTTCATTCCTTTCTGCAAATTCATCAATTCTAACATTTTCACTTTCCACGACTTTGTTAGTATTAGAATTCAAACATTTGTATGCTTTGATTTTTGTTGAATAACCAAGGAATATACCTTCTTCACCTTTAGAATCAAGTTTTCCATTTCTTTTTTCCATTAGTATAAAACATTTGCTTCTAAATACTTTAAAGTACTTTATTCTAAATACTTTAAAGTACTTTACACTAAGTGCATAACCATACCAAAGTTCATAAGGTGTAGCATTTGTACCTTTCTTGACTTGTACTCTATTCAGGGTATAGACTACAATACTTACAACTTCTTTCTAGTATTTATGTGCAAGATTCTTCTCCATCATTAGTGTTCTTGCACAGTCCATAATAGATTTATTCCTGCATTCAGCAATACCATTTTGTGGAGGTGTCCTAGGTGCGGACATTTGTCTCTTTATGCCTCGGTCATTGCAGAACCTGTTGAACTCATTAGAAATAAACTCTCCACCTCTGTCATATCTTAAGCATTTCAAACTTTTTCTTGTTTCCTTTTCAACTTTAGCTAAGTACCATTTAAATAACTAGAATGCATCAGATTTTTCCTTGAGAAACATTACAGTCATCATCCTTGAATAATCATCAACAAATAGAATAAAGTATCTAGCACCACAGTAGCTTCTTTCTCCAATGGGACCACAGAGATCAGTATGGACTAATTCCATAATTTCCTCTGAAATGTGTGTTTTTCTCTTGAAACTAGACTTAGTCATCTTTCCTAGTTGACATTGTTTGCACATTGCATTCTTAGGTTTCTTTAACTTAGGTAGCCCTCTAACCCTTTTCAATTTACTTATGCTTACCAAGTTATCAAAGT
>MU224186.1:4922014-4932656 GCA_018584345.1 Thuja plicata | reverse complement strand
AATAGTGTTCTCATCTATTGTTCCATTAGCTCCTCTAATGGCATTTACAACTTCTTTTACTCTACCATAATACTGATTAACATTTTCACCTTCTTGCATTTTCATTTCATCAAACTTACCTCTTAGAGTTTCTGATTTAGCTCTTAGCACATTTGTGTCTCCACCATAGACAGTTGCTAATTTATCTGACATCTTCTTTGCATTTGTGTAGCTCTTTATATCATCAAACTCTGAATAGCTCAATGAGGATGCAATCTCCAACATTGCTTGATTGTGCTCTTGCTTTTCTCTTAGTTGTTTAGCTATGAGAGGAGTAGTAGGTGATACATAGTCATTTTCAATAAGTCACTTAGCATCATCTCCAATACCGGCTAGATGTAGTTTCATCAAACTCTGCCATGCAGGGAGGTTATCTTTGTTCAGCTTCGGAACCTCCTTTTTATACATCTTGATCTTTTCACTCCAAGTACCTTCAAACTATTTTTAGGAGACCAAATATCTGATACCAATTGTTAGAATTAATTTAGAATAACTAAGAGGGGAGGGGTGAATCAGTTATCCTCAGGTCTAGATGTAGCAAATAAAACTTTCTGTATTTCAGCTCTACTCGGCAGTAGTAGCATATGTCAACAACTTAATCATGTAGTTTATTATTTAATGTAATTAGCTTGTAGAAACATAACAACAAAACAAACTGTTGGTTGTATTCCTAGTTCTGGTCTGTTTGCCAAAATTTTGTGGTCCCCAACTTGTTTCTTGCCTAAAAACATAAGTCTCTCAATTTATGTGTCTTTTCCCTATTGAAATCTTCAGATTTTTAGGTCAGAATCCATGTAAAAATACAAACCCTTGAAACCCTAGGTCTTTTTTTATAGGTAAAAATGAGAAAAAGGCCCTTAGACGGTTATCAAACTTCTATTTTGGTGTTAATTTTTGGAAATAACTTAAGTCATGTGTTGAAAAGCTTGGTCGCCTAGTCGTGTAATCCGGATGGCATATTCCTTTTTTCTTCAAGACTTGGCGATTAGCTTGTGTTGGGATGTCTCTCATAGAATTAGAATATTCCTTTAGCATTAAGAGACTTGGTGGAGCTCTTGTCATGTAGTCACTGAATGAGAAAATAGGTCAGCAGTTTGTGAAACAGCCACACAGATAAGTCATGGTGTCATGAGAAAAGATCAGCAGTTAGTGGTTCATCATGAGACTTGGCAATTTCTTTGTGTCACGTGGTCGCTGGATTGGTCTGCAGTTAAGTAAGCAGTACAAAGTTCATGTCACATAGTCTCCAGAAATAATGGTGGTTAAGTGAAAGTTGCTGAGACTTCACAACTAACCATATGTAGTTTGAGATGAAACACAGTCTGGTTGTCGCCAAATTGAAATGCTAAGTAAGCTTTCTATTCAATGATGTAGAGACGAGTGATGAACGAGACATGTGTCCAAAGGCGAGTTAACTAATGAGCTTGTCACGTGGTCTCCAAATGGAAAAGGACTACCCAGCAATTAAGAGACTAAGAATAAAGGTCTTTGTTGTCACGTAGTCTCTAGAGAATTTAAGGGTGTGATAGATTACTTAGAGATTTAGCAGGAGCCGTTAGATGTAATGATTAAGAGATGCTATGGTGGTCGCAAAGTCTCTAAATAAAAGGTCCCAAAGTAAAAGGTACTCATAACTTAGAGATAAGGGTATGTCACGTAGTCTCCAGATGAAATGAAGGGTAAAGTGCTTGTCGCATTGTCTCTAAATGATTTGACACTTAAAATTGGTGTTCAATGATTAAGCGACTAAGGGTAGTCGCGAGGTCTCATAAAGGAAAGTAAACACTTAGCAACTGGGAGATAACCATGAAAGCTAAAGATGAATATTATTCATGGAGTCTCTGAATAAGATGTGAGTTACTTCTAACATCCAGTGACTTTGATTTCTTCACAGTCATGTGATCGCCAGGAGTAAACTGTGGTTAACCAAGGTAGAAAAAAGTTTCATAGTCACTAAGTCTCTAGAAGAATCAGGGGTTAAATACTTGGGTTAGCGACAATGAGATTATACATAATCGCATAGTCGCTTAATATCAAATATTAAGAAAAGGCGATAGTGTCTAACATGACAACATGAATCATTCAGCGTCCAATGACAAGCTTGGATATTGATTACTATGTAAAAAAGGGTAGCTGAGATATATGACAGGGAGCCAATTACACTGAGACATGTCATCACCTTTGAAATTTATCAGGTTTTACACATATATGAATTTGATTTCCTATCACACTCATGAGCTACGACTAGATTTTTAATTAATTCCATAGCATGCTGAATTGAAGACATGAATTGATGATTTTTCAAATGATGAGCCGTGTACTTGGAACAATTACCATAAAGAGTTGATTGAGGGTTCATTTTTAACTTACCTTTCTTTCAAAATTTCAGAGTGAAGAAGTGCTAGGTATTCTGAGAAGAGAGAAGAAATTAGAGAAGTTACAGAATATTCAGTTGATCAGAAAGCTTTGAATTTTTGAGAATTGTGCACAGAAAAGTAAAGTGAGTCTTGGAAAGAGATTTGTTTCAATATCAGTAAAGAAGAAGGGATTCAAGCACAAAAAAAATGAGCAAAGCAGTTAGTGTAGCTTCTACCAGTGGGAAAAGTGAAGAGATAGATGAAGAGGCTAAGGGGAAATGGAATTACTCAGATGAATTCATCAAGTTGTTGTCGGGTTCAACTCAGAACAAGAGGGCAAATGCTAGTGTGCTTACTGATGACTACTACAACATTAGGGATGCTGATACTCTAGGAACAATAGGTTTTTCCCTCTTTACTTATTTTTACAAGAATTCTGATAAGGCCTTCCCAGTATCAAACCCTTCCACCTGTGGCTTGGCTAGGTTAATAGTTCCTGATGTCTACATAGATGTAGATTTGTTCTTAGGCCTTGCCAGTCATTATGATGTTTTGTCTAAGATGATTAAAAGGAATGATGGCACTGCCCTTCTCATCCTTAATAGGAATTCATTTATGCAAGCTTTTGGCTTGTATAGCACTATGTCCACCAGAATTGACATCACTAAGCAAGAACATAGGTACAGTTTGAAGCCTGGTATTGCTAGGGGACAGTTGCAGAAACACATGCTTAAGGAGGTGAGAAAATATCTTGATCCTATTTCTGGGACAAGCCCTTATTACTTCAAGGACTTGCATTTCTACATTAAGTACATCACCTATGCCCTATGTAGAGTGCTAGGGATAGACTAGGAAGCGGAAAAGATCAATGTCAGGATATTAATGATGGTGCTAGATTTATAGGAGGTACATTCCAGCACCAGTTATGACTATATTTAATATATCATTAACAAGATGCATGAGGTATTTATAGCAACTAAGAAGAAAATGGCAGATCCTAAGGAGAAAGAACCCAGGTTCTTACACTATTCCATCCTCATGCATCTCCTGTTGTATTTTAATTTTGTGATCATGGATGTAAGTAATTTGACCCCTCAGAGGTTTTATCAAGATGGACCTAATCCTATCCAGTTCTGGGTAAAGATTTGGAATTATACATCTAGGGATTGTGATTACTGTGCATTCCAGAATTGGATTGTTTATTTGATAGTACAGAGCCTGGGCATCAGACGAACAAGGGTCCCAATTAAGGTTATGCAACTGCTAAGGCCTAGTGAATACTTGGATAAATGGGAGGGAGACCATAATTGGGGAGATTTCTTCTTAGAAGAGAACTATACCGTAATAAGGGTATATGGATGTATACATCCACCTCATATCTTGCCTTACCATGTGCCAACAAGAGTAGCTGCCATGGAATTTATATGGAAATTATTATTGACAGATAATGAGCACTTTGCACTGCATAGGAAGGGGACCTTAACCCCTAGACAGTTCAGAATTTCAAATTTTACTATTGGAAAAGGTGCTATTGACTCAGTTAACCAGTGGTTGGAAAGTTGCAGAATGGGGACATCCTCATATAGATACATTGATCCTGAAGGTTTCATGGCAGGAGTCAGAAAATTATATACTCCCACGATCCCCAATACAAATGTCCACTGTGAATGTATTGAAGAGGATGCAACAAGAAATATTGTTGATGAAGATGAGATCAAGACAAGGAGAACAAGGATTCAGGAGTTGCTGAACCTTGAAAGACAAATCAAAAGAAATGGGTTAGCTTTTGGAGGTTTTTACCCTAATCTACCATATTTTGACATAATAAAAGCCATGATTGATAATTATTATGTGCTTAGTGAACAACTTGAGACTGTTCTTGATAAGAAAGGTGCCCAGAGGCTAGATCATTCAGAATCTGAGTATGATAGTAGTTGTGATAGTGACTATGCCCACCCTACTAGATATGTTCAACCTTAGTAGGATTTTGCTGAGATACCATAGTTGCAGGGAGCTAAAGGCCACATTGTTGACTTAACAGTGGCCACACAACCTGATGATATAGAAGAGCCTTCTGCCAAGAGGTAAAAGATGGAAATAGGCCAGCCTTCAATTAAAAGGCAAGAAAAGAAAAGTGATAAAGCAAGTGCCCTAGTGCCTGGAAATAGGTTATATGACCATAACCTAAGAAAATTGATTAGGCAAGGTAAGAAAAAATAGCCTGATATGGAGGAGAATGTGGAATTGCCTCTTAAGGCTTGTGTTGATGAAAGGTTGATACATCAACAACAGTTTTTGAATGATGATAATTTTATCAAGATTGAGGAGTTTAAAGACTTCCTAAGGTGGTACAAGAAAGAGAAAATTAGAGCTTAGTTGACTATTGATGGGGAAGAGACAATAACAAATGAGGCCCAGGTGGCCCTACAGTCTTATGATCTAGACAGAGAGGACATCTCAGCTGAGGAAGTGAGAAAATTGGTATTAGGCAGTGGCATGTTATTGGCTGAGGGTTGGGACTTGGCATTTGCTTTCATAATTAATCAGATAAGAAAGCAACCTGATCTGAAGATGGCCAGTGAGGTACAAATGGGAGATGTGATCAAAGGATTCAGGTATAGCCCAAAGTCTCAAGCTATTGCAATGTGGAGCCTTTACCCAAAGGATCAGAAACCTCAATTGGTAAATATCCAAGAAAACATGGTAGGCAACCAAATGGTGTGAACAATGCAGAATACAAGGGATTTGGAAATATCCCAAATCATGACACATTGGGCACACTTAAATGAAGACAAAACTAAATAGTTTTCTGATAAGTGTAGCACATTGATAGAAGAAACAAGTGCATTGGCCAAAGACCGGGAAATGTTCCATATCCAGATACACCAGCAAGATCAGGTGATTAAGAGGTTAATGAAAGAATTAGAGGAGAAGCCTGAGGTGGTGTATGTGCCTACACAACCACAACTTTTTCAAATTGAAGATAAGGCAAAATCAGAAGAAGTGGTTGAAAAGGATGATATAGGAGAAAAGAAGAATGAAGTTGCCTTGAGTGCATTAATGGGCATTCTACAACATAGGATTAAAGTCTTGAAGGATAAGACTGATGTTGTCCTTAATGCTTATAATAAATTTCCAGCTTTGCATACAGAAGTAATGGGGTATCTTGCTATTTTGAACCCCTATTTTACCAAATGGTCTACCAGGGTGCAGTTATTTGAAAATATTACATCTTTGCAAACCCTAAGATCAAATTTTCCAAAGATAGTAACAAAGGTGGAAGATGAGATCAAAAAGGTCAATGTTTCTCTCTCATTATTCAAAGGCAAATTTAATCAAATAGAGGTTAAATTGAGCCTCTTTGCTACAAATTTCAATAGATTTGTTCCTTCCCTAAGAGGAGAAGATGATCAGGTAAAGGCTTTAGATACCTAGAGGAATGAGTTTGACAGCAAAATGCCTACTAATGAGGCATTTATTTTGGGATCAGATTTGGACATTGAGGGATTCAATAAGATATTAGATGAGGTATTCAAGGTAGAATTTGACATTAATAAGTTTCTAATGGATGTTAAGAACATCACTGATGTTAGATGGGAGCGGAAAAAGGCACAAGTACAGGGCACTCAAGACTTCAAGTGGCCAACAGATGATGAAGTGACAGCATGGGAATTGATGACCAGGCCCAAGAGAAAGAAGCCTGCGGTTGAGGAAGAAGTCTTGGACGACGAATAAAGGTGAACACTTGGTGCCTCACTATTGAGTATAATGAAGTCTGTTATTACTAAAGGAAAGTTTAGGTGAGCATGTAAGCATGGCCATCTAAGCTTGACATAAATATTATCAGCTACCATGAGTACTTTCAAAATGAAGGTGCCAGATTAAGTGAAGAACAAAGAATATCATATTTCATCTCTTGACTTTGTCTTTCCACCATTTCTTCTTTCTCCTTTTTTGTCTTTTTTGTAGTTTTAGGATTAAGTTTCTGAGACCATCCGAAGCTTGTTGCATCCTGAAGAAAAGGATTCCAAGAAGGTTAAGGACCTATAAATAGTAACAAGTTGTAATTGTAAAGTGGATGAAATATATTGTAAAATCAGACATTCTGAATTGGTGTTTGTGTTTTCAAGCTTCAAATCTTTTCATGTATGAATGAAATATCATATCAATAAAATACGTTGCAATTTTACTCTTTTCTAGTGTTGTCTCTTTATTTCCTGTGTATGTTTTTTTATGCTTAAGTTTGCAAGGCATTCTGAAGCATTTTGGTTACAAGGTAGCTATTTACTTACAAGTTTCTTTCAAGAAAAGAACTATGTTTTGTGGGTAGTTTCAAGGAGCATAATAGTATAAAAAGATTTGACACAGTATTCTAGAGGTAACTAGATAATCTATAAGGTAGTTTATCTTAATTGCATGTAGGTTGTAAGGTAGCTAACAGTATTTTGTTTCTGTGAGACTTGAGCTTATTGACTTTGTAACCCAGGAGATAGGCACTGATCTAGGTTTTGGTCAGATAATCTATCATCATCCAAGATTTCAAAAAACTTTCAAAATTATTTTAATCAAAATACTTTTGTTACTAAGAAAAAACAAACTGAACTCAGTAAGGACTTGTATTAGCAGGATACTATTCAGTTTGTTGATTTCTTAAAGGGTAAATCATTAGGTTATCCCTCCTTAAAAGGAAGAAGGATGAAAATCCTTGTATAACTGATTTATGCTATATTTACAATCATGGTTTGTATGGTTAAGTTTTTCATTTGGTTATGCTTGGTAATTTGCAAGGTGTTTCATAAGTTGGTTTAACAAAGACACATAGCAAATCAGTGTCCACATTAATATATACTGTGTAATCAGTAATCATAAAGAGGTCAAACCTGCTTGAGTATATGTGGAGCTCAAAAACAAAGAAGGATCTTATCCAATTCTCATAAATTAGGCTTTCCTTGTATCTAAATCAGTATTAGAAGGCATGGTGTTCAAGTAGTCATTTCAAGCACTGTGATTCATGCAAGAAAAATCCCTCACAAATTGGCGACTCTGCTGGGGATTTAGAAATTCTAAAGTCTGGTTAAGAATTTTCAGAATATCTCTAGTCCAAGTCAGAAATATTTGGCACTTAAACATTTAAATTGTTTACAAATCATACCTATGGTTATTGTTAAATTACCCTTTGATAAGTATTCATCCCAAGTTATTGGGTGGCGACTCTAAAAGGAAAATCTCTGAGATTAGTGCAAGGTTAATAAATGTCTTTAAGAATGAATACTAGGTCAAGGGTGAGAATTGATCCTAAAAGGGTATTACATGAGGGACTCCCATCATCCTCAAGAATAGGAATGTCTTGGATGAAAAAGAGAAATCAAGTTAGTATGGATGAAACCCCTCTAAGAGTGAAAGAGGTTAATATTAGGAGAGATATGAATACCAATCAGCGTTCTCATGTTGGAAATACTTTAGAATATGAAGAGGCTACTAAAAGAGTATTAGAAACACCCACAATCACTTCTTCTTCAAATGAGAGAGAGGAGATCACTACACCTAGTTCAAATTCAGAAGATGCTCCTTCTGATATGCTAGCAAACAAAGAGAGGTTCATTTTGAAACAACTCACCCTAGTTCAACAAATGAAAAAGGAGAGAGAAATGAGAAAGAAAAAGAATGATCATAAGGATCTTGATAACAATAGAAAAAGATCTTCAAAACATCAAACTATGAAAGATACAAAGAGATCTCAAAAGGACCAAGAAATACCATTCACTCATAAAGTTTCTACTTTACAAATGAATAAGGGTAAACAAAAGATGAGTGAACATAGAGATCATGAACCTAAATTTCAGAAGCCTTTGATAGAACAAATGTCCAAGTTAGAAATTGACTTAGAAAAATTGAGAATTGAAAAAGAAATTATGGAAAAAATGTTAGAAAAGGCACAAATGGAAGCTACAACAATTGAAATGAAGAAAAAGATAGATTTTTTTGTAGTCTTCAAAATATTCTCATACTGGGCCAGAGAATATTACAACTTCTAAAACAAAAGCTACTACTTCTAAAGAGGATGATAGATTTCAAAGGAAACCACTGCATACTGAAAGGTACAAACAATTTGATTTTGTTGGTATCCCTGGATACCCGAATGCTTTTCCTAAAGATTTGGGTGAAATAGGAGAAAAGCTCCCAAAGTTTGCAGGCAATAATGTTATTTCTTGTGAAACACATTTAAGGAAATTCATTGATTTTGTTGATGACTTGAATATCACACATGAGGATGTATTAATGAAATTATTTGTTCAGTCCTTAGTTGAGGATGCAAGAGAATGGTTTAGGAGCCTTGCTAATGGATCTGTTGTTTCTATGGATGAGTTGATTGAAGTTTTTAAAGATCAGTATGGAGACAAAACAAATAAAAGCTTTTTGTTGAATGAGTTCAATAATATCAAGAAAAATTACAATGAAGAGGTTACTGAGTTTAACACAAGGTTTCAAAGAGCTATGCACAAAATATTTCAAAAGATAAAGCTAGATGAAGAGGTATGTCTCACAACTTATTTAAATGCTTTTGATTCTGTTAGAAGTATAATCTTTCCTTGGTGAAATATATTATAAACCAAGGTAGTTTAGATTAGTTTATTTTTTTTATGTAAGTAGGAGATTCCTATAGAATCCCTACATGAACACTTGTCCTCTTTTCCATGTGTGAGGATATAATATTTATTTTTAATTTCTTTTTATTCTAGATTCCTCCTTAAGAGGAAATAGCACAAGTGGCACACACATTATTAATGTGGCTCACATGCACATGGGAGTTACATTCAACTCCTTTCTCCTCATCTCTACATAAGAGATACTTCTTTTCTATTTAATTCTCATTCACACAACACTTCTCTCTCTCATTCTTCAAAATATTGTATGAGCTAAAGCTCTCTCTCTCTCTTTGGCTATTTTGCCCATTCATAATTCACGGGGTTTTTTTTACGCTTTTCCCCCTTCAAAAACTTCTTGTCTCCCTTGTTGTTTCTTTTTTGGTGTATGCTCTAAGGAATAGTTTAATTCATGATAATCTTCCTTTTTCCAAACTCATTTGGATTAATATGTTCCTAGCTCAAATTTGATTATCCATTTTAACAGATTCCAAAATGGGATATGCTTTGAGAGACAAAAACCCTAGAACTCTTACTGATGCTTATAAAATAGCAGTCAATATTGAAATGAACAGAAGAGTATCTGGTAAGTTAAATAGGAGAGATGACTCAAGGTTTAGTAGGAGCAATCTGAAAGAACCAGAATACAAAGAATATAGAGCTCCTCAGAATAATAGACCTTCTTATAATACTACTTACAATCCTCAGAACATAATGCAAAATCATCCATATGGAACTTAGTTCAAAGATGGGAAGCTGGTTACTACACCTAAAAAAGAAAAAATAGACAACAAAACTCCAGACCCTCTTCATAGAAATTTTGTCCATTTCTGCAATGATGATATTTGGTGTGAAGCTTGTGAGGCCCCTCATAACCCTGATTTTTGTGTTTTTTCCTTGGATTTTAGGTCAAGTGAGGAACAGGAAAATGATGAGGGGGAACAGTGTGATCATAGTATGACAAATACTTATTCATGCCATGATATTGATTCAAACAGTGAAGAGGAAAATCATGATTCCTATGTTTCACAAAGGAGGATGGAGAATCATCATCAACATATCTTATCTGATAGTGAAACTGAGGAGACTGATGATAGTATAAGTGTGAGTGTGATAATGGGTACCTGTTAGATTGACACAAACACTTCAATAGATCATTACTTTAGCAATATGGGGTTAGTGAAAATACGAAAAACATATAAAACCCTCTAAAATCGATCTATTGCCTTCTAACGTAGGAAGAGTATGACCACCAACATATTAGCCCTCAGAATATGTTGATGAAACAGTGACCAATACAACCTATGTACGAAGGATTTAGTTGAAAGCAAACTGAATGATGGAACAAGCATGCATATAAACTAGCTCTAGATGATGAAATAACACTAAAAATTAGTTATGAATTGAAAATAGCATGTAATCCTATGATAAAACTAGCAGCATAACAATGCAAATTTGATATCCAAAGAAGGCTCATTTTCTCTCAAAACAGGCTTCTATTTATAGAAGAATGGGAGAGAGAGGGGGGTACAAGGTTCATTTATGAACTTGGAGGCCCAATAAATGCACATGTAAGAGCCTTTAATGCCCAAGGCATTAATG
>MU224186.1:4882443-4907286 GCA_018584345.1 Thuja plicata | reverse complement strand
TTTCTAGAGACACAAAATAAGGTGGAATTGTATTACTTCTTAATTGTATAGTTTCTAAATTTTTATGTTCATCTATTTCTATAGGATCATCCAGACCATTACTTCCTTCTTCTTCATCAAGGCCTTCCACATTCTCTAAAAACAGCTGCAGATTTTTATCATCATTAAAAACTTGCCAGTCTTCTATATTGTCTGGTATTGATGGCCTGTAAATGACTTCAATCTGATATTTCTTGTCTTTAAAATCTGGATGAGGAAGTAATAAGGATGCTGATACAGCCAAAGAGTCTGCTTTCATATTCATTTCTCTAGGGAAAAAATTTATAGAAAATGCATCTAATGTTTCAATTTCATCCTAGACTCTGTTCCGGTAATTTTTTAACTTATGATTTTTCACTGAATACTGACCTTTCACTTGTTTTACAATTAGCTCTGCATCACCTTGAGTTTTTAGAATTTTAATGCCTCTTTCCTTAGCTACTATGATGCCAAGAAGTAACGCCTCATATTTAGCACTGTTATTGGTGTTATTAAATTCTAATTTAAATGCTAGAGGCTCTAATTCACCAGTTGGAGAAATTAAAACAATACCAGCACCTGAACCAGATGATGAGCAGCTACCATCAAATTCTAGTGTCCAGATTTGTGTTTCTTTTCCAGAACTTTCAGATTCTGATTTTTCCAATCCATTTTCCACAGCGTCATTTTCTGTATACAACATGTAATTACCAAACTCCAACTCTTGATATAAAATTTGGGCCTTTGGATTATCTGACTTTTGAATTGTAAATTTAGCTTTCTCCTCAGGTTCCAACTTCAATCTTTTGTTACCAATGGGAATTATTGCTTGGGACCAATCCAGTTTGATTTCTCAGCCTAAATCCCTGCAAAAACTTCTACTCAACAACATGCCATAACTAACTGGAATGTCTGCAACTAAAATGGTTAGAAGTATTCTCTTTTTTGGGTATGTCGCCAATGCAACCTATATGTCTTTGATCTGTCCTACCAAACTCACTTGTTTAGCATCCATGGCGTAACATCTTCCATTGGCTTTAGTAAGAGTTAGGCCTAGAGCTTTAGCCACTATATATGGCATCACATTATCTGAAGCTCCGGAATCAATAATACAATTGCTTAACTTCCACCCATTGATAAACAACGAAACATAAAATGGTTCTAGTTTTTGTCCAGGAGAAGTGGCTGGGACAAAATGTTCAACTTCATTGAAAAGGTTTGCAGTCAATGTTTCATCCTCAAATTCGGAAGTTGCAGCTTGATTTAATTCAATATTTTCATCTTTGCAATGCTCAATAAATCTTTTCAACTCATTGGGATGTAATTTAAGATAATCAATGGCAGAAATCTAAATTTTAGAGTCTTTGCAAAACTGAATAAAGTCAAAGGAGTTGCACTCCTTACCGGATTGCAAAGTCTTCACTCCTTGAGTATCTTGCATTTTAGGTACTGGTTGACTTTGCTTTGCTGGAACATCTTTTGAATCAGCAAATGCCTTTGCTTTTTGTCCTCTAGTGAGCACATTATAAGTGTGTCCATTGATAGTGGCATAACATTCTCCCTATTTCTCTAAGTCTGATACATACTCTAAAAATAAATTTCCGAAGTCGCCATTTGAGCATGTTTTAGCCTAATCACTGGATAGGGGAGAATTGGGCTCATTAGTAATCAAAAATTGCATTCTACTTATCACATCTTGAAAACTTTCACTATCATGATCAGTGGTTAAATGAAGTACACATCCATTCACTTTTTTAGGTGGAGCTTCTATTGCTAATCTCTGTTGTAATCCAGGCAATTGCAAAGGTTTGTTAGTATTTTCTTGCTCTGAAAAATTCCTTTAATATGAATTATTAAATCTTGGAAGCTGTCCTTTCAAAGAAATAATTTCATTAGATAACTTCTGAATCATTTCTTCTGATGAAGTAGTTCCACTAGTGCTGGCTTTATTCTGAATTTCACACTTCCACCTTCCTGCAGAAATCATGTCATCTTCTAACTCTACAGCGGTGGTCTGAGCTGCCTCTAAATCTGCAGGTCTAGATCTTCTTAATTCAAAATTAATCTCAGGAGGCATAGCACTAATGAAAAATGTTTTTAGATTACCCGCTGTGGGTCTATTTGCTACTGGAATTCTATTTGCAATTTTATTGAAGCTGACTACAAAATCTCTCATGCTTATGGAAGGTAATTTCTTTGCTGATGTCAGTTGAGCCAACAAAGCGTGCTCATCTTCAGCAGTTTTAAAATGATTTTCAAAGGCTGTTCTCATGGTATTCCAACTCGTAATAGTTCCATCCGTTAAGTAATAAAACCAATCTGCAGCCGCTTCAGTAAGAGTTTCAACAAATAATTTGACTGCAACATCTTCATGAATGACTCCCAAAATATTTATGGCTGTGAAAAATGCTTTTATATGTTCATCCGTATTAACATTCCCATCTCCTACAAATTTAGGTATATTCTTTCAGGAACCAGTAGGAAGAGGATGATAGACTGTGAAATTGAGTGGCCCAGTAGCAGCTACCCAAGGTGCAGCCATATTCGGTTGGTTTTGCAAAGGAAATTGTGGAAAATTTATAACTTGTGGGGGAACAACCCCGTGCAAAGTTAATACTTGACAAGTTGTGGAGAATGAATTTACTATTTTAGGTGGTGATGAAGGCCTACTTCTAGATTGACGTCCACCTTTCTGACGAGGTACCTCTAACAAGGGAAATCCAAGTGCTTCTAAATTCTAGAAAGTTGGATCCTTATCACCTTTTTCCTTATCACTCCTTAAGTATCTGGATTGCTCCAGAGTGACTGATTACCAGGGCTGTTTTTAATTCACTCCCTGATCTTCTTTCAAGCTTTGTGTATATTTTCAAATGCTTTCTGATCATGTGACTATTTTTCCTTCCCTAGCAGAGTCACCAAAAATCTGTTGGTAAACAGATTGTCCTTCTTCTTATCCTCTTTTATTTGCCCAATTTTATAATGAAGAACAACTTTACACAACAGTTGGGAAAATGTTTCTGAGAATATCTAGTTTCCCTCTGAATTGAGGTATAGCTCCCTATGTGAAAAATATTCAATGAATTTTGTTCAATTCTAATCTCTACTGCAAGTATGTTCTTAACTAGAGAACAGTAGAGGAAACCGAGTTCCACCCAGGCAAGTGAAATCTCAGGCAAGGTCTAAATGCAAGGGTGTTATGTTTATGGTCTTCACAATCTTATGACTCCCACAACATAACAGTATGAAAATGCAGATTATGAAAATATGATTATGCATATGAAGTATGAAATGCAAATGAAGTATGGTGATGCAATCTCACAACCAATTATAATTCTCTAATTATTTTACCGATTGGTCAAACTGAAAACAATGAAATAAAAATCTGTTCACTCACTATTGTCAATTCAACACAATGAAACAACATCACATACAGATGGACGGTAAAATAATGGCCCTAGACTTGATTGTCTCTGCAATCAGCTTCACACCAGAAATTTTGCCAACCTTTCTATTAACTTTTTCCACCATTTATATAGAGATTACAATGTATGATCTTCATGGGAATAGGAAGTGATTCAGCTTCTAAGAATATGAAAAGACTAGAGAATACTTTCAAAAATAGAAAATCCAAAAGACCATGACTTTTTATCTACTACTTCCTGTAGTTTGACTTTGAGAGAATTGAAATGAATAGTCTTCATCAATAGAATACAACTTGTATAATTGAATCCTCTTCTGTCGTTACAATCATAACCAGCGTCCCTTTAGAGCACTCAAAACATGAATTTCCACTCTGAGTAATAGCAATATTTTCAAGCTAAACTTTCAACACAAGAAGTGTTCTTTGGAAGATTCTGAAACAACCCAAATCATCAGATTTTGAAAAGACATTGAAATCACAAAGCTAGAAGCCGGCAGGTTTTGGCTTCTGAGGTGCGAAAAGTTTATGTTCTGCGGAAAATGCATGGAGAAGGTACTGGGTGTATTTTTGCCCATCAACTTTAGACGCTATGGGGCAATTAGCTTTGCGGAAATCTACTTGAAGAGGGTGATCTCCGCAATGGAACATTTAGCTTTGCGAAAATATACTTAAAGAGGGCGATCTCCGCAATGGAACATTTAGCTTTGCGGAAATCTACTTGAGGAGGGCGATCTCCATAATGGAACATTTAGCTTTGCGGAAATCTACTTGAAGAGGGCAATCTCCGCAATGGAGTAGGCTCTAAACGTATTTCCGCATGTCGAATTTAATTGCATGAGTCTTTTTTTTAACTTAAAGCACATGCGATATGAAACACTTAAATAATAATAAAAGGTTTCTTAAAGCTCGATGATGACTTATGTAGGCTTGTGAAAATCTACTTGGTCAGTGCGAATCCCGCCATGGAGTAGCCAAAACTCAATTTTCCGCCATGGAGTAGCCAGAATGAAAAATCCCGTCGCGCCATAACTTTCACATTTTGACTCCAAATCTCATGCGATTTTCACTGTTGGGGTCGTAAGACACCATAGAATCAATCCATGCCTTCAAATAGTGAAAATCATCAACTTTTATAGACTGTGGAAAATGTATTTAATACATACATATTATGTGCTATCACACCCGAAAGAGCAGAATACAAACCAGAAAAACACTTATTTCAACTGCATATTTATTGTGGCATATCACCTTTTCTGATTTCTTCTCAATTCTTTGTTATAGTTATGCAATTATATCACATTGCCCATTCTGTTCTGCCTGTCAATCACCATGCTTAGATCCAATGCCAATTGAAGGATATCAAGCATAACTCCTCACATCTACAATCATAGCTCCGTCACTGCATCATCTATATGAAGAGTCTTCTCTGATTTCTTATGAATGCCTGGAAATTATGATCCCCATTCATTCTTCTGCTTGAAAAAGATCATCAATAGGAGCATATTATCCTTGCCAGGTTGGGATCTATAACCTACCCAAAATGAAAAGACTTTCAAATAACCCATCCGGCTTAAAGAAGGAAAGGCAGTGGCAGGGAAACCTGACAAGAACTTCCTACCTAAGGAAGACCTAGACCTAGACTCAAACAAGACTAGACCTGACTATGACTTCAAAATCCTCCACTTTGACAACATGGGTACAGGATGAAAAGTGGGGCAACATACTGAAGCTCCTTTTGCTATGTGGGGGATTGACTTTATTGGTGAATTTCAGGAGAAGTCTAGTGTAGGGCATAGTTGGATATTAGTTGCCATAGATTACTTTACTAAATGGATTGAAGCTATCCCTACAAGGAAAGCAACAAGCAAGGTGGTTACTGAATTTCTCTTGGAGAATATTTTAACCAGGTTTGGTGTGCCTAGTAAATTAGTAATGGACAATGCTATGAGTTTTAGATCAGAAGAAATGACAAGTTTCTGTGAAAGGTATGGGATTATAATATCATACTCATCCCCATATCACCCACAAGCTAATGGACAAGCTGAGTCTAGCAATAAAAGCATATTGAAGATACTGAAGAGGACTCTAGAACAAAATAAGAGAACATGGCACACAAAATTGAAATTAGCTCTTTGGGCTGATAGGATAACACTCAAGAAAGCAACTGGTAAGTCTCCTTTTGAGTTGGTATATGGTTTACAAGAAAGATTTCCAATTAACAATCTATTACCTATTTGCCAATTCATACAAGAAGAACATTTAGATGTCTTTGACAATATGGAAGATAGAATGATACAGTTGATTGAATTGGATGAAGCAAGGAGAAATAGTCAAAGAGAAAACATAAAGTTACAGCAAAAGATGAAATATCTGTTTGATAAAAGGGCTACTGAGAGAAATTTCCATGCTGGTGACTTGGTTCTACAATGGAATGCAAGGGCAGAGGACAAAGGTAAGCACAAGAAATTTGAGTCTTTATGGCTAGGACCTTTTATTATTTTAGAAAATTTTGGCAAAGACTCATATTTGTTAAAGAATATGGAGGGAGAAAGTTTTGAGTTGCCTATGCATGGGCAATTCTTGAAACCTTTCTTAAAGTGAAGATCAAAGCAATGCACAAGTAAATATGTATCATATTGTAAATATCTTTCCCTTCTTTGTTTGTAAGGTTTTGTAAATATTTCCCTTACTGCTTTAGGTTTTTCTCTATTTTTGAGGAGGTTTGCAACCAGAGATTCTATGGTTCTTTGCCATAAACTATGTTTAGTCAATCCTCATTAGAGCCACTGTTGGTTGTATTCCCAGTTCTGGTCTGTTTGCCAAAATTTTTTGGTCCTCATACTTGTTTCTTGCCTAGAAACACAAGTCTCTCAGTTTATGTGTCTTTTCCCTGTTGAAATCTTCAGGTTTTCAGGTCAGAATCCATGTAAAAATACAAAGCCTCAAAACCATAGGTTTTTTTTTATAGGAAAAAATGAGAAAAAACCCTTAGACGGTTATCACACTTCTATTTTGGCATTACTTTTTTGAAATAACTTAAGTCATGTGTTGAAAAGCTTGGTCGCCTAGTCGCGTAATCCAGATGACATATTCCTTTTTTCTTTGAGACTTGGTGATTAGCTTGTGTCAAGATGTCTCTCACAGAGTTAGAATATTCCTTTAGCATTAAGAGACTTGGTGGAGCTCTTCATGTCGCGTAGTCGCCAAATGAGCAAATAGGTTAGCAGTTTGTGAAAGGGCCCACAGATAATTCGTGGTGTCGTGAGAAAAGATCAGCAGTTAGTGGTTCATCATGAGACTTGGCAATTTTTGTGTTGCGTGGTTGTTGGATTGGTCTATAGTTAAGTAAGTAGTACAAATTTCATGTCACGTAGTCTCATGGCGGTTAAGTGAAAGTTGCTGAGACTTCGCAACTAACCATATGTAGTTTGAGATGAAACACAGTTGGGTTGTCGCTGGATTGAAATGCTGAGTCAGCTTTCCATTTAGTGATGCAGAGACAAGTGATGAACGAGACACATGTCCAAAGGTGAGTTGACTAATGAGCTTGTCACGTGGTCTCCAAATGGAAAAGGACTACCCAGCGATTAAGAGACTAAGTATAAAGGTCTTTGTTGTCGCGTAGTCTCTAGAGAATTTAAGGGTATGATAGATTGCTTAGCAATTTAGCGAGAGCCGTTAGATGTAATGAATAAGAGATCCTACAGTGGTCACGAAGTCTCTAAATAAAAGGTCCCAAAGGAAAAGGTACTCATGACTTAGAGATAAGGATATGTCACGTAGTCTCCAGATGAAATGAAGGGTAAAGTGCTTGTCACATTGTCTCTGAAGGATTTGACACTTAACATTGGTATTCAGCGATTAAGCGACAAAGGGTAGTCACAGGGTCTCATAAAAGAAAGTAAAAACTTAGCGACTGGGAGATAACCATGAAAGATAAAGATGACTATTAGTCATGGGATCTCTGAATAAGATGTGAGTTACTTCTAACATCAAGTGACTTTGATTTCTTCACAGTCGCGTGATCGCCAGGAGTAAACTGTGTATTAACCAAGGCAGAAAAAAGTTACGTAGTCGCTAGGTCTCCAAAAGAATTAGGGGTTAAACACTTGGGTCAGTGAAAATGAGATTATACATAATTGAGTAGTCACTTAATATCAAATATTAAGAAAAGAGTGTCTGACATGACAACATGAATCATTCAACGTCCAATGACAAGCTTGGATATTGATTACTGTGTAAAAAAGGGTAGCTGAGATATATGACAGGGAGCCAATTACACTACGACATGTCATCACCTTTGAATTTTTTAAGGTTTTACACATATGAATTTGATTTCCTATGACACTCATGAGCTACGGCTAGGTTTTTAATTAATTCCACAGCATGCTGAATTAAAGACATGAATTGATGATTTTTTAAATGATGAGCCGTGTACTTGGAACAATTACCATAAAGAGTTGATTGAGGGTTCATTTTTAACTTACCTTGCTTTTATAATTTCAGAGTGAAGAAGTGCTACGTATTCTGAGAAGAGAGAAGAAATTAGATAAGTTGCAGAGTATTCAGTTGATCAGAAGGCTTTGAATTTCTAAGAATTGTGCACAGAAAAGTAAATTGAGTCTTGGAAAGAGATTTGTTTCAATATCCGTAAAGAAGAAGGGATTCAAGCACAAAAAACATGACCAGAGTAGTTAGTGTAGCTTCTACTAGTGGGAGAAGTGAAGAGATAGATGAAGAGGCTCAGGGGAAATGGAATTACTCAGATGAATTCCTCAAGTTGTTGTCAGGTTCAACTCAGAACAAGAGGGAAAATGCTAATGCGCTTACTGATGACTAATGCAACATTAGGGATGCTAATACTCTAGGAACAATAGGTTTTTCCCTCTTTACTTATTTTTACAAGAATTCTAATAACGCCATCCCAGTATAAAACCCTTCGACCTATGGCTTGGCTAGGTTAATAGTTCATGATGTCTACATAGATGTAGATTTGTTCTTAGGCCTCGCCAGTCATTATGATGTCTTGTCTAAGATGATTAAAAGGAATGATGGCATTTCCCTGCTCATCCTTAATAGGAATTCATTTATGCAAGCTTTTGGCTTGTATAGCACTATGTACACCAGAATTGACATCACTAAGCAAGAACAAAGGTACAATTTGAAGCCTGGTATTGCTAGGGGACAGTTGTAGAAACACATGCTTAAGGAGGTGAGAAAATATCTTGATCCTATGTTTGGGACAAGCCCTTATTACTTCAAGGACTTATATTTCTACATTAAGTACATCACCTATGACCTATGTAGAGTGCTAGGGATAGATGGGGAAGTGGAAAAGATCAATGCCGGGATATTGATGATGGTGCTAGATTTATAGGAGGTGCATTCCAGCACCAACTATGACTATATTCAATATATCATTGACAAGATGCATGAGGGATTTATAGCAACTAAGAAGAAAATGGCAAATCCTAAGGAGAAAGAACCCATGTTCTTACACTATTCCATCCTCATGCATCTCCTATTGCATTTTAATTTTGTGATCATGGATGTAAGTAATTTGACCCCTCAAAGGTTTTATCAAGATGGACCTAATCCTATCCAGTTCTGGGTAAAGATTTGGAATTATACATCTAGGGATTGTGATTACTGTGCATTCTAGAATTGGATTGTTTATCCGATAGTATAGAGCCTAGGCATCAGCAGGACAAGGGTCCCAATTAAGGTTATGCAACTGCTAAGGCCTAGTGAATACTTGGATAAATGGGAGGGAGACCATAATTGGGGAGATTTCTTCTTAGAAGAGAACTATACCATAACAAGGGTATTATATGGATGTATACATCCACCTCATATACTGCCTTACCATGTGCCAACAAGAGTAGCTGCTATGGAATTTATATGGCAATTATTATTGACAGATAATGAGCACTTTGCACCGCACAGGAAGGGGACCTTAACCCCTAGACAGTGTAGAATTTCAAATTTTACTATTGGCAAAGGTGCTATTGACTCAGTTAGCCAGTGGTTGGAAAGTTGCAAAATGGGGACAGCCTCATACAGATACATTGATCCTAAAGGTTTCATGGCAGGAGTCAGAAAATTATATACTCCCACGATCCCCAATACAAATGTCCACTGTGAATGTATTGAAGAGGATGCAACAATAAATATTCTTGATGAAGATGAGATCAAGACAAGGAGAACAAGGATTTAGGAGTTGCTGGATCTTGAAAGACAAATCAAAAGAAATGGGTTAGCTTTTGTAGGTTTTTACCCTATTCTGTCGTATTTTGACAGAATAAAATCCATGATTGATAATTATTATGTGCTTAGTGAATAGCTTGAGATAGTTCTTGATAAGAAAGGTGCCCAGGGGCCAGATCATTCAAAATCTAAGTATGATAGTAGTAGTGATAGTGACTATGCCTGCCCTACTAGATATGTTCAACCTCAGCAGGATGTTGCTAAGATACCACAGTTGCAGGGAGCTGAAGGCCACATTGTTGACTTAACAGTGGCCACACAACCTGATGATATAGAAGAGCCTTCTACCAAGAGGCAAAAGATGGAAATAGGCCAACCTTCAGTTAAAAGGCAAGAAAATAAAAAGGATAAAGCAAGTGCCCTAGTGCCTGGAAATAGGTTATATGACCATAACCTAAGAAAATTGATTAGGCAAGGCAAGAAAAAATAGCCTGATATGAAGGAGAATGTGGAATTGCCTCTTAAGGCTTGTGTTGATGAAAGGATGATACATCAACAAAAGTTTTTGAATGATGATAATTTTATCAGGACTGAGGAGTTTAAAGACTTCCTAAGGTGGTACAAGAAAGAGAAAATTAGAGCTTAGTTGACTATTGATGGGGAAGAGACAATAACAAATGAGGCCCAGGTGGCCCTACAGTCTTATGATCCAAATAGTGAGGACATCTCACCTGAGGAAGCCAGAAAATGTGTGTTAGGTAGTGGAATGTTATTGGCTGAGGGTTGGGACTTGGCATCTACTCTCATAATTGATCAGATAAGAAAGCAACCTGATCTGAAGATGGCCAGTGAGGTACAAATGGGAGATGTGATCAAAGGATTTGGGTATAGCCCAAAGTCTGAAGCTTTTGCAATGTGGAGCCTTTACCCAAAGGATCAGAAACCTCAATTGGTAAATATCCAAGAAAACATGGTAGGCAACCAAATGGTGTGGACAATGCAAAATACAGGGGATTTGGAAATATCCCAAATCATGACACATTGGGCACACTTAAATGAAGACAAAACTAAATAGTTGTCTGATAAGTGTAGCACATTGATAGAAGAAACAAGTGCATTGGCCAAAGACCGGGAAATGTGCCATATCCAGATACACTAGCAAGATTAGGTGATTAAGAGGTTAATGAAAGAATTAGAGGAGAAGCCTAAGGTGGTGTATGTGCCTGCACAACCACAACTTTTGCAAATTGAAGGTAAGGCAAAATCAGAAGAAGTGGTTGAAAAGGATGATATAGGAGAAAAGAAGAATGAATTTTCCTTGAGTGCATTAAGGGGCATTCTAAAACATAGGATTGAAGTCTTGAAGGATAAGACTGATGTTGTCCTTAATGCTTATAATAAATTGCCAGCTTTGCATACAGAGGTAATGGGGTATCTTGCTATTTTGAACCCCTATTTTACCAAATGGTCTACCAAGGTGCAGTTATTTGAAAAGCTTGCATCTTTGCAAACCCTAAGATTAGGTTTGCCAGAGATAGTAACAGAGGTGGAAGATGAGATCAAAAAGGTCAATGTTTCTCTCTCATTCTTCAAAGGCAAATTGAATCAAATAGAGGTAAAATTGAGCCTCTTTGCTACAGATTTTAATAGATTTGTTCCTTCCCTAAGAGGAGAAGATGATCAGGTAAAGGATTTAGATACCTAGAGGAATGAGTTTGACAACAAAATGCCTACTCATGAGGCATTTATTTTGGGATCATATTTTGACATTGAGGGATTCAATAAGGTATTAGATGAGGCATTTAAGGCAGAAACTGATATTAATAAGTTTCTAATGGATGTTAAGAACATCATTGATGTTAGATGGGAGAGGTTAAAGGCACAAGTGCAGGGCACTCAAGGCTTCAAGTGGCCAATAGATGATGAAGTGACAGCATGGGAATTGATGGCCAGGCCCAAGAGAAAGAAGCCTGCGGTTGAGGAAGAAGTCTTGGACGATGAATGAAGGTGAACACTTGGTGCCTCACTATTGAGTATAATGAAGTCAGTTATTACTAAAGGGAATTTTAGGTGACCATGTAAGCATGATCATCTAAGATTGACATAAATATTACTACCTACCATGAATACTATTAGAATAAAGGTGCTAGATTAAGTGAAGAACAAAGAATATCATATTTCATCTCTTGACTTTGTCTTTCCACCACTTCTTCTTTCTCCTTTTTTGTCTTTTCTGTAGTTTTAGGGTTAAGTTTTTGAGACCATCCGTAGCTTGTTGCATTCTGAAGAAAAGGATTCCAAGATGGTTAAGGACCTATAAATAGTAAAAAAGTTGTAATTGTAAAGTGGATGAAATATATTATAAAATCAGACTTTCTTAATTGGTGTCTGTGTTTTCAAGCTTCAAAGCTTTTCATGTATGAAAAAAAGATCATATCAACAAAATACAATGCAATTTTACTCTTTTCTATTTTTGTCTCTTTATTTCCTATGTATGCTTTTTTTATGTTTAAGTTTGCAAGGCATTCTGAAGCATTTTGGTTACAAGGTAACTATTTAATTACTTACAAGTTTCTTTCAAGCAAAGAACTAAGTTTTGTGGGTAGTTTTAGGGAGCATAATAGTATTCAAAGATTTAACACAGTATTCTAGAGGTAACTCGATAATTTATAAGGTAGTTTATCTGAATTGCATGTAGGTTGTAAGGCAGCTTACAGTATTTTGTTTCTATGAGACTTGAGCTTATTGACTTTGTAACCCAGGAGATAGGCACTGATCTAGGTTTTGGTCTGATAATCTATCATCATGCAAGGTTTTAAAAAAATTTCAAAATTATTTTAATCAAAATACTTATGTTACTAAGAACAAACAAACTGAACTTAGTAAGGACTTGTATAAGTAGGATACTTTTTAGTTTGTTGATTTCTTAAAGAGTAAATCATTAGGTTATCCCTCCTTAAAAGGAAGAAGGATGAAAATCCTTGTATCACTGATTTATGCTATATTTACAATCATGGTTTGTATGGTTAAGTTTTGCATTTGGTTATGCTTGGTCATTTGCAAGGTGTTTCATAAGTTGGTTTAACAAAGATACATAGCAAATCAGTGTCCACATTAATGTATACTATGTAATTAGTAATCATAAAGAGGTAAAACCTGCCTGAGTATATGTGGAGCTCAAAAACAAAGAAGGATCTTATCCAATCCTTAGCAATTAGGATTTCCTTGTATCTAAATCAGTATTAGAAGGCATGGTGTTCAAGTAGTCATTTCAAGGACTATGATTCATGCAATAAAAATCCCTAACACAAACCATAAGCATTCACACAAGTTGACACAAGTATTTAATGTGGAAACCCAATATGGGAAAAACCACTAGTAACATGCTGCCAAGTTTCACTCTTCTGAAGTGAGCTTTGTGAGGAACCAACCCTGTTAAAGGTTACAATAACACACTGTTAGGTGTGACCTGGTTAAAGGCTTTAATCATCCTGTTAGGATTGGCCTTGTTAGAGGACTTAGAACATTCCACCTGAATGTCACCATGTTAGAGGATTTATACAAACATGAATGTTAGGTCAACCTTGTTAAAGGATTTTAACTGATACAATGGTTAGAAAATAATCAGCAGTTGTGATCTGATACATACAACTTACTTTGCAAATTCAGATCCAATTAAAGCTCTAATTTTAACTTACTGGATGGCCTGCATTATCATTTCAATCTTCTGATCTGCTTGGAAATCTGTCAAGCAATTACACATGCAACTTTCTACTTCTGTGTTCAGCCTTCTCTGCTAGGTCATGCCAATCAGTAAATCAACTATGCAATCCTCTTGCATACACACATGTACACCAATCAGTACATCCACCACCACATCCACACTTCAAAGAATAACCCCTTGAGGTTATCATATACCTCTCTATCTAGGTCAGATAAATATTTGCCGCTTAATCAAGATCGTAGATCTTAGGTTAGGTCAGATCCAATGGATCATTCCATCATTACATTTCATTTACTTCTCCAAATTAGTCTCTAATTAAATCTTGAATCCATGCATTAATTAGAGTTACCCATACGTTAAATGATGTGGATAAATCTTTAATTAACTTTACATATCCCAATAAAATTAACTAAGTTGGCCAGAGATCTCAAATCTCATCATTAATCCAAATACTGTAAGTCAGCCAACATCACTGTTTCCACTCAGAAATTTCACTGGTGCTCGGCACTGAACAAACTTGCTCGTCACAAGCAACTTGGCTTGGCACAAACCAAACTTGCTTGGCACAAGCCAGACTTGCTTGGCACAAAACAGCCAGAAAAATTATCTTTGAAAGATAAACAACTAATTACTTTGCCAGAGTGCCAACTGATCAAGTACCCTTTTATTTTACTTAACTCAACCATTCACTTAGTCTTCTTGTTAAATCTTCTTCATCAATCAATAGATATGGTACTCAAACAGATAACAATAGTCTCACTAGTCAAGGTTTGACATCAATGACAAAATAACAACTGCTTGCATTGTCACTTTCCAACATTTGGAAGATGAAGTAAACTAGAGTCTTTTAGGATTTTCTATCTAGATTCTAAATATTTTTTTTCCTTTTTGTTTTTAATTGACTTGAATGGTGTTTTTTTTCTCCCACAAAAACTGCTATGTTGTTGAAAAACGTCAAGTTCAAAAAGTTACATTGACTTCATAGAGCATAACTTTTTTTCTAAAATAGATACCAATGCGATTCTTTGGAATTTGGTTTTGTAACATCCATATGGAGGGCATGCAATTAGTTTTATGATTTTATCATGATTATTGCATATTTTATGAACATTTTAAGTAGAGTAAACTATAATTTTGACATATCTTGCCTGCATAGCTTATAACTTATTGTGTATTTATCAAAAATCAATTTTTTTTTATAGAAGTAGACTCAAAGCCGAAGAGCACTATTATTTTTCAACTTTTTTTTTTTCTCTTTTCTACTATTTTTTATTGAACGTCAAACTTGGAGGTTTATATTAGATAAAAAAACCTACATTTGATGCACATTTAAAAACATAGACCTAATTAATTCAAAAATTGTCAAATCTATATTTGTTAGAAAGCTCATTTAGATTACTTGTGCAATGCAAAAGGATGTCTCTTTATTCTTCCATTTGAGCCCCGCGCTTGAGCCCTGAAGCCTTGAAAATTGTATATTTTTGTTAGCCTATGCAAATGGCCTCTAATCAGAGGGTTTTGATCGAAACTACTTTCTATCGAAAGTACTTTCTTAGTTTAACATGGGTATGGGTAAAAATCCAAGTAAAATCTTCACTAGTTAGTTTTGATTGAAACTAACTTGGTTTCGATTGAAACTAAGTTAGTTTTTATCGAAACTAAGCAAAAAAGGTAGTTTCAATCGAAACTAAGAATGTTTTGATCGAAACAATCAGGTACTTTCTATCAAAAGTAACTGACTAAATCCTCCCACCTCATGGATTTTGTGAGGAATTGGTTCCTCCAAAAAAGTGTAACCCACTATTGTGGGTTCACCCACATGGCTATAGTTGTATGGGTACAAATGTGTCAAAGAAAATGTAATCATGCATAAATTTGTTCTCCTAACACATAGACAAAGATAAAGAAGGGTAAGGTAAGATGAAAATTCTAGATTATCGCTCTTAATCATGCACAATTTAAAAACAAAATAAAATAAACTTCAAATTCTGAAAAAAAAAATTAGAATCTTTTTCGCTTCACTTTTTTTATCTCATTTAAAATCTATAAATATAATAAATAGTAAATTCGCAAAATAATAAAATAAGGATAAAGCAAAAATCTTCTTATCGAAATAAAAATATTAAAATTATAAAAAAAATAGATCATAGATGCATAATCATAAAATTGCATGCACAAATAAATAAACTTGTTAAAAGTGATTAACAAGAGGTATAAAATGTGAATAGTTTTAGGAAGAACAATCATAAACTTAAAGTTGTAATTATCTCCCATCACAAGTAGAAGCCTTAGAATTAGTAGATATATTTACATATAGATAATGAACTAGAAATGGAGGAGGAAAATTATACTAGTACCAAAATAATTGTAGGAAGAACAATCTTATATTGAAACTTGAAACCATCTTCCTCCAAAAGAAAAATAGATAGAGCTACTAAAAGGGTATATCATATCCAGAACATGAGAGAGTAACCATGATAGTGCTAAAACAAAATTAGAGAGGAAACATGAGAAGAATACATTTCAAAACTATCAACAATTACCTTCCAAATATGTCTTTCCCTTCAAATATTTAAAATTGGGATTATAAACTGTGCATGAGACTTTTGAAATCAATTTTCATTTGTAGTTTTCCTTGAAACATGATGGACATACTAGCAATCTAAACATACAAATTGGTACAAATAATTTGATTGTCAAATTGAAGAGAAAAGACCACGTTGGAAAAAATAAATAAAGCAATAAATATTCCATAAGAATTTGATAACCGCATGGACCTAATAGTGTGATTGACCATCATGGGAAGAATAAACACTAATCATGACAAGCTTACATGACTAAGCCTACATGAAAGGAACAAAAGTAAGGTGAAAAAAAGGATAACCATCACTTCCACACACAAGTGCAGAACCAAAAGCCAAGCTAGATAAACTCAAGTTGAGCATAAATGAGATATTCAAGGGTCAATGAGGAGAGAGAAGAAGGGAGAGCAATTTGAAGGGGCTACAATTGCAGTTTCACATGCGTGATTTTCCCAAATCATAATGTACTATTGAACATTAACTTTAGATTACCAAATTTAAAAATTGAATTTATTCAACCTTAATCAATCAAAAAATACAATTCTATTTGACATCAAATCAAAAATTTAATAAAATTATTTAAAAATAAATAAAAATAATACTCACATACTACCATTAAATCATGTACCATCTTTGAAAAAATTACATCCCACCGACTTCCTAGAAACTTTCATTTTACACTTTAGTAGGACTAGGTAGGCACAACCACTCCTTTTGTAAGGGCTATTTGCCTACACATGATAGAGACAACATATCCATGATTAGTTATTATGTGAGAAATTGATAAGTAAATTAAGACTACATATTGGCCTTGTACAAAAAATGTAAAAGAGAAATGATTTGTTCATCGATAAGGGTGTACAACACTAGACAAAGTTTCACTTGAAGTCAAGGGTTGATGGACATTTTTTCAACCCAATCAAGTGCCTTCTTAGACTAGAAACTTAATCATGGACAAATAGACTTCCACTCATGTAGGGGAAGATGAGATTCCATCTATAACATCATTTTAATATTTAGTTAGAGTCAAATAATATTAGATTGGATGCATTGTTCATGATTGATTGTTTATAGATTATAAATATAACATCAAAATATTAGATGAAATTGTTCATTCATGATTGTATGTTTAATTTCATATCAAATATTTTTGAAAGAGGGTAAGGATGTAAATATTTGGGACAAAAATTTGTTGAATTGAAATTTGAAATGTATAAGAATATATAATCTTATAATTCTACGAGGTATAGAGTTTTTAAATATGTTTTCATATTATTTCTATAAATACTACTGGTTTAAAAAATGACAATTGAAAATGGTTGTGATATTATGTTTGTACACCACTAAACAAAGTGAAAACAATTCAAAAAATACAAGAATATAACAATTTAATAAAAAATATAAAAAAATTGAAATGTAAAATAAGATAACTTATATTTATCATTTGTCGTTATATTTACAGTATTAATATGAATATTATTTTTCTCTAAAAATATTGAACTGGGTATTCTGATTATTGAATTGATTTTCTATGTTGCACATATCATTAATCATGACTTCTCTTCAAATGTAACAGTTTTTTGCTTGCAGGTGATTCATGAGCTTGTGGGATTGAACAAATAACCCCAATAATTTAATTCAAAACTTTATTTAGATTAGCTGAAATTTTAGTAAATTTTTTTATTAAGGTAAATATAGGTTTTGAAAGAACCCCGAAACCTTTTGCATAAAAGAACTGGAGATAAGCATCAACAACCCTTACAAACATCGATAGCCTACTAAAAAAAAAAAATAGGACCTTGGCGAACCCCCATTAACCCAAAAAAGGAAAACAAAAAACTGCCAAAAAATAGTTACCAACACATCTTCCAGTCCAGTTTCCAGCATAAAACAAAAAGAAAAATTACTTTATACTTTCAAAGGCTACCTCAGCCTCTTTCTGCATTTCTTCCATCTTATCGATGGAATCTTTTAGCGCTTTCATCTCCTTTGGAATCTCTGCAATTTTCCTTTTGATGTCACTTCGAGTTTTGGTACCCAAGCCCGAGCTCCTAGATTTTTCTTCTATTGTAATGTTTGTATTCTCTAGCAAGCTTCTCTCCAAGTAGGCATATAAAGCTTTAAAATTTTGAACAAAGACTATTAGCCCCTCATTGCTATGCTTGAGAATGATGCTAATCATATGCCCATTGTGGCTAATTTGATTTTTCATATCTTTTAGCTTCTCCTCCACAAGAGCATTGACTCTGGCCGTTATCTCATCATTTATGTTGTTATTATTTACCTTCATCAGAAGATCCTTCTCCATTTCTTCCAGCTTAGTTTTGAAGGGCTCCATGGCTTCTTGCATTTCCTTCAGGTGTTTCTTCATATCCTTGCTGATCCAATTCTCTATACTAGCCCCATGATCCTTCTTACTCTTTGGAATTTTGTCATCCATTTCAAACCCGACCATAGTATTGTGGTCAGAGTCCTTTCTCTGTCTTTTCTTTTTTTTGTCACCAGCCTTCAGATTAGGCTGCTCTGTTAGCTCCTCCTTGTCTTTTCCTTCGTTCACTTCTTCATCTTTTTCCTCCTTGTCTTTTCCCTCATTCTCTTCTTCTTCTTTTTCCTTCTCTTGGTTTCTAGCTTCATTTACCTTGTTCTTTTCTTCTTCATTCAAGGGCATTTCCTCCTCAATCACATCTTCATCCTTGTCTTTCACCAAAGCCTCCTCTTCATTCTCTTGTTCGTCTTCTCCGGTCACGGGCACTTCCTCCATTTCCTCTTCCTGAATGTTCTCTTCTTAGTAAAGTTAATGATTGAGTTTAAAGTTAATTTTTTTCAAATTGTTTTCTTAGATATATTTTAAGCTTATTTTTTTTTAGTTGTTTATAGGGTGTTGATTTCATACATCCACCTAACATTTAGAGTGACTCTTTCTTGTAATTGATATTGGTGAATTTTTATTTTTTTATTCAGTGAAGGTAATTTTATAAGATTTGGTAGTCTTTGAAATAAAATACATCTTCATTTTACTATTCATAAGATAAATATGATATATAATATTTGGTGTTTTGAAATACAATATATTTACATCATGCTTATTCACAAGCTTGTAAGGTAGTTATATAAGGCTAGATTTAAAACAATGGATGCTCGAAATTTTATCACTCTAATGTAATATTACTTCAAGTTAATGTATTGGATGCATGATTTGAATCTTTAGCTACACCTAATACCTTAGTATGAGAATCATCCTTCAACATGCTACAATCTCTTGTTTAAAACCCTTCTAATTTAGGTTTCAATACTATATCACATTAGCTACAATCATGATTCGTGATCTTGTCTCCTAAATATAATTATTGATTTATCTTTGATTTTCAAAATTCAAGCTCTCGCATTCTTAGGCCATTATTCTATACTCCAATTTTTAATCATTGGCTTGGGTGTTAACTTTTTAAATTTTCATACGTGCATGGTTGCATATTTACAAGTATCATCGAGAGTCATTTACAAAATAAGATGTCTCTAAATAAAATTGGAAAATATGTGTTACTCCTTGAATATAGGTATATTAATATTAATATTAAAAAATAACATGTCTCTAAATAAAATTGGAAAGTATGTGTTACTCCTTGGATATAGGTATATTAAGTGTGTTAATCATTGTTTATCATAATTAGCGATAAAAAAAAAATTCATTATCAATTGACATCTGTTATGTAGTGGCCATAGAAAAGACCACCACATAAAACTCAATAAAATTTAAAAGTATATAAATATCATTTGAAACATATTAGTTTAGTAACCACACTTTATCAGTCACTAAGGTTCTATCTCTTGTCCAGTTGACTTGAAATATTAATTAGTGAGGAGAACTTTATCTTAATCCTACTAATCTGGCCAAGTAGGCCATACTTAGAATTTAAGAAAATATCACTAAATTAGCATACAAACATATGATATTTAATATAACTAATCACCACTCTCGACAACCCACATTCCTTAACGTTAATTGGATATGTATCTCTTCAATTATGGGTCATCAAGGCTTTAACAGATATATGTAAGCATGAGAATGGTATTTTTCTTTTGTAGGGTGTTGATATCATGTAATTCATGCAAGATGTTCTAGGTTTATTTTTCATTAAGGGTTTATCACAACATAGAGTAAATACTAGCTTCTCCTTTGCCTTCTTCAGTAATATCGTTATTATCACAGGTCATAAGGATTTTATGGAAAACATTATATGTAGAAGAATTTTAAGGTTGAAATAAATTAAGTAGATAGTAAAGAAACCCCTATTAATCTATCCTTTCCCATTTTCTTTGACTCAAAATGTAAAGTTTTATCTTTAATTAGAATGATTCAAGACATCGATATGTGATACCACTTGGTTCAATCAAGGAATTCATTATTATTAAAGAAGATATAAAAGGTTACATAGGGAGATATAATCCAACTATGATTGTGTTGGATTTATGCACCCTAAACAATATCCTTTTTATTTTGAATAGATTTAACATGCAAAAGACTATTAAGGTCATCAAGTTATTTTAGAGGAATGTGAGACTAGTCAAAAGTGAGGATGACATCCATAGTTCCAAATTCCTAAGTGCTTGAATACATTTCTACTGAATTTGAACAATTTTGATATTTATGTAGTACTTAATAGAAACATTTTCCACTATCCATTAACATGAGATTTTTTATGGATCCACTAATTACTAATATTAGTTTGTGTAGGTATTATTTATTGGTCATCAACATTTGATATAGATATTAAGTATCTTTGTAAATAAAATATATGGAAGATATCTATTATTATATTATAACAAACTCTATCTTGACCATCAATCTAATCAAGAACTACTCTAAAAAAATCTTATACAGAATGAACAGGATATGACCCTTATCCCTCGCTTTATTGGTTAAAAAAATTAATGACAATAATTACATATATGCATGCCAACTCCATATAGTTCTTGGTCCATCATGACGAAATTTCTTGATATGATTACATATCGTCAAGGGACATACACTTGTGATAAATTTGGCTTATAACCCACTACCCTTCCCTATATGTTTTGTCCTTATTTACACATTTCTCAAACATTCAAATTTCCAAAATTCAAAAATTCACCTCTTTTCACTAGTCATTATGAGTAAACTTGGTGTACTAATATGTAACATGTCATTATGTTTTGATTTTCAAAGCTCTTCAATGTGTTATTAATGCATTATCTAGTATATATAGGATGATAAAAACTAGAGTATACTTCAATTTTTAATGGGGTAAAGTATTATGGTTTGTATATAATCATATAAATATTTTCATGTTAACATATGTTTCCCTCAAATATTCATTCAAAGCTATAAAATTGGCTTATTTAGGAGGTTGGCCTAATAAACATAGTCATAGAGATTTAACAATCTCTCTAAACATATTTACAAACATTGACTTGATAAATTTAGACTAAAAAAAGAAAAGGGTGAGAATTTTTTGCATACACATTCTATCAATTCATTTGTGTTCAACTAAATTCATTTTTGCATATCAAACCAAGATCATTGTACTTGAATTCAAACTTCAATTTAAATTACAAAAAAATCTTGAACCTATAAAACATCTTCAAAGTAAAAATAATAATTTATACACCTATACTAAATAATTTCAATTTAAAATCAACTATATTCCTTTATTTTTTTCAAATTTTAACCTACCCATCCTCTACTAAATCTACAAATACTTAATATCCTTCATTATCCAAACTCTAAAATCAATCTAAATCATTTATACATAAAATGAAACAATTTATTTCTATACCATAATAAACAAATAACAATAAGAAAACCTTTAAACTCAATGATACACTTGTAATCTAAAAGTACTCAATCACATGATTATTTGACTGTGGTGTAATCCCTGTTGAGAAACATTATAATATTTAAATACTAATTCCTTCTAGAAAAGATTTTTGTAAATAATAGTTGTCCCTCATTTAAAACTAAAGTTGAAAGGTGCTAGGCTAGTGTGAATTGACTTCTCAAGTGCAAATTTGTGTTTGAAATTTAAAAGCTGAAAGGGACCAACGATTGTTTTGTAGAGATATTCAATTGATCTTGAGGACTGTACCTTTTTCATTCACATGGCTCGCACTTGCCAAACTGCACTTTGTACAATATCAATTTGATGTAAAGATGTCATGTTGAATTTTAGATTTTGGGACTCTTTATAATAGTTGTAGCTATTGTAATGTTGACTTAGAAATAATTTATATTACTTGTATGTCTTATGTGAAATGTGTACTATAAGTTCATAGTTTAGCTATATAATTAATCTACTATTTTTTTTTAATTGAACAAAGCAATTTTAGAATTGTATATTATTGTTTTGTATTATTTGTAATGTGAATCATGTATCATATTATTTCATCGAATTAAATTATTGATAATATATTTGTAGATTGCAATAATCTTGCTATTTTTAATGTGAAGACTATATCACAAAGTTTTATTGAATTAGAATTATCTGACAGTATTTTTATAGACTGATAATTGTGTTATTTCTAATGTGAAGTTTAGTTATATAATAATTAGTTTATAAATTGCTATTGGTATTGCTCTATATTCTTTGTATTTTCATATGAAACAGTATTTTTTTAAGCTGTGTATTATTATTTCATGTTATTTGTAATGTGAAGTTTGTATCACAGTATTTCATTGAATTACAATTATTTGAGAATACTTTTATATACTGTGAATCTTGTTACTTCTAGTGTGAAGTCTATATCATATCGTTTCATTGAATGATAATTATTTGATAATATATTTATAGACTCTGATAATTATTTTTAATTCTAATGTGAAGTTTGTATCACAATGTTTTGTTGAATTATAATTATTTAACATTGTTTTATAGATTAGGATCATTTAGGGGAAGAGCACTAATTATCGCCTGTGTTCTAATTCCATCCATTGAAACATTAGACTCACTCATTAAAACATTTAGCTTATTTACAAATAATATGTACAATAATTAGATTCTTAAAAGAAACAAACTAGACATTAATATTAGAACCCAAATAATGGAAGTAATACTAAGTAACCACTTAGAATTCTACATCAGATGTTACTTTAGAGATTAACTTGGGTCTCCACAATATCATTACACAATGTTTTAGCCATTTCAATTTTCATCTCAACCTCTTAAACATAATACATTTATTTGTTAAGTAGTAATTAGCTTTTAGTAGCTGTTTAAACATGAGATAAGCTTTGCATGTCATGTGAGATGGAAAAATGAGTTTTCAAAAATATTTTTTGAACATTAAGGATGCGAAAATGCATAATGGAATTTGAAGTGGTGATAAAAATAAATATTTAAGTATGAACATAGTTATATGATATGTGGCTTAGATTTAATGAACCAAACGGTGAGTATATAAAATACGAGATTTGAAAGTCATATGTATCTATTAAATACAAATATCAATAATAAGTATTAATAATTTAAAACAATGCTAGGTACCACATTTAATGGGGTTGGGGGAGACAATTCTAGAGAGAATGACTGGATGTCAAGTTAGTACCACTTCAAAGGAGTGGTATAAATTTAATTTTGATGGGTCTTCAAAAGAAGACCCTAGAAAATTAAAGGTTAGATATGTTATCAAATATTGAAAGGGGAGATGGTTTGCTCAATTTCTAGGAGACTCAAAGAAGGGACTAACAATGAGATGAAGTTTCAAGACCTCATCTTAGGATAGCAGCTTTGCATTAAGTTTAATTTGGATAGGATAACGATTGAAGGAGATTCATCACAACATGACAAGATAAAACAATCAAAAGAACCTTAAGGATATAAATGCAATGTCTATAGTAGAACAATAGGTTGTTACAAAGTTGTAGTTATCGGATCAACAATATACATTGATCTTATGCAATGAACTTCATGCAATAAATAAGATATAGTTCAACGATATTGGGGTGTTCAATTTTCAACAACTTGGAGTTTCAAAAAAGAACAGTCATACATTTAGGGGTAGATCATTTCATTGTTAAAATAATGGAGCCAATGTTGCAGAAGATAATAGTAATGTTGTAGGAAAAAGTCATGGCATGACATTTTTACCAATGCAGAGATACAAACCCAGAGAAATAAATTTGTTGTTATACTGAAGTATGGAGTCTAGATAAAAGTATAGATTTAATCATGAATGAAAATAGCATGACAAAGATGACTAGTACAATAAAGTATAGTTAATGTTACAAACATTAGTCAGAGGGCATTGGGAGACACCATGGAATGAACACCCAAGTGCAAAGAAAAATATACATCAAACAGGTAAGTGCAGTGTCTAGCTACAGGTTGAAGAAAAATCATATATAATCCAAGGAGCATCTTCATATATATATTGGAAGAAAAGGTCACCGATATATAATAATCTTCTTCAAGACAATAAAGACTCGTGACAATGTATGAGATGTAATTGCAAGGATCATAATGATAAGGCAGATTTGAGGTGTTATACACATAAGAACTATAGACAATGCTAGTAATCTGCATAAAGAAGCATTAAAATAGTGAAATGCCTTTATTTAACACTATTTTTATAAGTAAATTGTAATCTTGGGATTTGCTCCAATTTTATATTATAACCAATTAAAATTATTTTACAATTTGAAACATGATGAATCATTTAGACTATTAGAAACAACAAAACTAGGTTACTAACAAAATATTATATCTTCTTTACTCGACAACCTATCTACAAAACCTAATATGTAAAAAATAAACACTATTTTAAGGCATTTCACTATTTTAATGCTTCTTCATGCAGATTACTAGCATTGTCTATAGTTCTTGTGTATAACGCCTCTCTCTCTCTCTCTCTCTCTCTCT
>MU224186.1:4822907-4864316 GCA_018584345.1 Thuja plicata | reverse complement strand
GCTTGCAGTAGATTAGATGAATGAATGGTTTAATATATACAAGTACAGAAATGACTTAAAGTTTTAAGAGTTACTGATTCACCCCTCCCCTCTCAGTAACTTGGTTAGTCCTGAATATTTCCAACAAGGACATCCTTGGTGATTTTTTTGGGTTGATCCAACCATAACTTCTAGTCGTGCAATCTGCTAAGTAAAAACCTGATCCAGTCGGTCTTGAAGTCCTCAGGAAATGTAGGGCATTAGTTAACCATTTGACTTCCAAGTGTTTGTGTTCTTCCTTCAGGTTTCCTTCGGCATCACAAAGCCTTATATAAGCTTTATCCATCTCAAGATCACCTATCTCAACAATTTTGCAGTGAATATAAGACCTAACGTCTTCTATGAGCAAAACCCTAGGTGGACTTTTTGAAAATGCATCGATTTGATCGGGTTTCGATGTGATCTCTAGGAATATATTATATTTGGGCTCTATAAAAGTGCTACTCTTAATCAACTTAACCACATTCTATTTATCATTTTTGATCTTAGTGGTTCTTGAGGTGGTAGCCATTGTTTTTCAAGTTTTAGGGCTTTCTTGAAAATAATGACTAAGTTATTTTGGTGCCCTCGGTACTTAATTTGATCTGTGATAATGGTTAATGACCTGGTTGTTGTGTGTTGAATCAATTTGAGGACACTTTTGCTTCTGCTTCTTCGCTTCAATCGCTCTATTTTTCACTCTAATTTCTCTTTAAATCGCGGGTGCAAAATGAAGTGCTTCCATCGACTATTTATAGGATTTTTCCCTAAGTCAGCAATAAATGCTTCAGCGACTCATCGGGTCATAAAGATGGAGTCCATCGGGAAGAATTTCACAATCATCATTGGTGATGTTGAGGATTCTCAGGATAGTTGTTACCAATATTGTTTTTACCGACGGATATTGGTATTCTTTTGTGACAACTTTATGACTTTGCTTTCTTACCGACGGGTTTTGGGTTACATTGGTAACTTAACCATTTTATGTGTTGACTGATAATTTTTGGTAAGTGTAGACAGCTTATCAATTATGTTCATTGATGATTTTTGGTATGTGTAGTACTGGGATGGGTGACCTCCCGGGAAGTCCCGGTGCTTCACCTCTGTGAGCATCACCTAGATCCAATGAGTGCTAAGTGTTCCGTTCATTCTCATGAGAGATGGGTTCATGTGAACCACTACTCATGAATTATGGGTCAATGAGTTTGACTCAAAAATTACACAGTTGAATCCTGATAGCAATATCACTATGTGTATACTGACGGGATTGTTTTCTCAGAATTGGAACAAGTAACACAATATACATCTTTATTATGCAGATTTTGACTATCTATCAATTATATAATGAAACTGATGCAAAATATGAATTGGTGTAATGCAGTTCCATAGTTACTTTCTTAGCTTAAGTGGGGGTGGTGTTGTCATTGGATCCATTGGATGGGGTGTCACCATTTGCATTTCTTGGCCTAGCTTCATCATTTCTTGAAGTTTTTATCCACATTTTGTCTCTAGCCCTCCGAATATCTTCAATGGTGTTTCCATTGGGATATGTGTTTGTCTTTGTAAATCGGCCTTTGCAATCTTTCTTGAGGTGACCAACTTTATGATAGTGTAAGCATGCCATTCTAGGGTTTGACCTGCCTCTAGACCTTTTGGTCCATGCTCTCATGCAGTTTGAAAATATGTGACCATATCTACCACATGTTGTATAGTTTGTCCAAGTATTGTAGTCCCATACATATTGATTACCGATTCTCTTAGGTTGATAAGGAATTTCTTGACCTTTAGGCTTCCATGCTTTCCTTTTCTTTTTTCAGCATTCTTCAGATGTGTGCCCATTCATCTTGCATGTAGGACAGTATTTTCCATGTAGGTTTCCTTCTTTGGTTGTTCTATCTTAGTCTTGCATTCATAAGGCTTATGTCCTTTCTTGTTACATTTATAACAGAATCCTATGAATATAGATGTAGATTTAGGAATACCTTTCATTTTACCTCAGCATACATTTGATGTGTGCCCTTCCTTTCCATAGTGTTTGCATGTTAGCTTTCTTGGTCTTGGATTTTCATAAACATTCTTTGAATTTTCTTGATTGGATAATTCTCCATTTTCAGTAAAGCCCATACTGTTGTTGTTATTGACTCTTCATTGTCCTTCAAGAAAGTCATCCATTCTTTTGTTTCTCTCTTCAGCCTTTCTAATAATCTCGTTATGTTGTTGTTGAATTCTAACCTCATGTTTTAGCTTTTCATTCTCTTCTCTTAGTTCACCGATAATCTGTATTCTCTCAATGAGCTCCACATTTATTCTATTTGTTTCTTGACTCATAAGAATAATCTGATTTGTGAGATCATGGTGATTCTCAGCATGTCTTTGAATTTCTAATTCCTTTTCTTTTAGTTTCTCTGTAATCTTCCTTCTATCATCAATAGCAAGTGTTCTTTCTATTTCAGCTTGTCTAGCATAACTCATCACATCAATCATTCTTACCATTTGGCTCTCTTGACCAATTTGCAGCATCTTTATTTGCTTTGTCAAATGTTGATTGATATCCTTTAGATTTGTGATGTTCTCTTCTAATGTATTTAATGTATTACTTGCATCTGATCCTGAGGATTCAAAAAATTCTAGAATCTCTTCTTCTTGATAATCTTTTTCATTTTTCTGGGTAGCCATACCATTCCTCTCATCCACTAGTTCTCTCATTTTGATTCTAGCTTCTTTTTATTGTTCATAGAACATCTGTATCTCAAGCTTTTTGTTCTTAATATTCTTATCAAGTTTGTACTTCTCCATTGTATGATCTTTTCTCTTAAGCCTTTAAGATTTTCCAAGAAGAGACTTGGCTCTAATACCAATTATTAGAATTAATGGAAATAGTACTGAGAGGGGAGGGGTGAATCAGTACCTCTTAAACTTTTAACACCTTTCTTAATTCATCATTAGTAATCATTCACTACTGCATTACTAACCATTACTGTTGTTCTTTCTTATGCATGTAGTATTATTCCATAATCTATAATTGTTTGTAACATTCATGAAAAATAATAAACACATAACACAAGATATGGTATCACAGAAAACTCTTGTTAGGAAGTAAAAACTGCGGTGGGGATGACATCTACAAAACTTCACTATCTGTAGAATGGAAGAAAGTTGTTTAAGACTTACAATTTGATCACTTTTGATGATCTACCATGTTAGGAGTATTAAGGTGGAGACCTATTAAGATCTACTCTATTAAGAGCTTTAGCAACACTGGTTTACGTGTGCACTAAGTTATTAGATTTACAATAGGACGGTTAAGCCCACCTTTCTTGAAAGGATTTCATAAGTATAGTACACTTGTTAGAATGAGTACAAATGTTGACCTGACTGTATGTAATCTATAATTTTTTATTACAGATCCATTAAAGCTCTCAGAATAATAATATCACCTTAAGTGATTGATGAATACCTTTTCTCTGCTCATCGGTAGCTTGTGTTCTTGTTCTTTAAACTGATTTGATTCTATTTCTATCCTTCTACATGAATTCACTTGTCTGGTCTCTAGATGCTCTCTGTGGCTACAATCTTTATTGAACAACTTCTATTTACAATAGATTGCAAATCTATGTATACAATTCTTTAACCTATTCTAGAATCATGCATTACAATGTTAACTCTTAGATCCAAGGTTTACAACTTGACCTTGATCTTTAGTTTGAATATTTTAAATCAATAAAAATAATTAAAACAATATTAATTACATTGCTTCCTCTGCACATAATGGATTTAAAAGTAAATCAAGAAGCTATAAATACAACTTCAGTGTTTTATCTGACGTGGAAAGTCAGATCCACTTTTTGTGGGATGTAACTAACTGTCGGTGTTCCTCTGTTGAACTTGTTTGTTGGGTTCCCTTTGTCTGTCGGGTTTCTCTCTTTGTTGTTTCATCAGGTTGCACTATTGTTACTTGTCGGGTTCCATTTACCTTTTTGTCATAGGATAACACTTAAGAGTGTTTGTCGGGTAACCTTGGCATCGGGTAGTATTATGCCTTGTATGTTGGTGTAGTGACAACTGATGGTGCAGATCATGTTTTTCCTTGAGTATACTAATGGACAAATATAATGCCTTCAATTATGAGTGTTGACTCAAAGAAAAATAGAAGATCATGCCCCAGTGGATCAACAGAATAGAGGTAGGATGGCCCCTCAAAAAATTGGGTAGAAATTGTTATGAGGACAATTTTTCAAAAAGAAAGATGATTGATTGAAGAAATGTTAGGTGAAAGAAGAAATTAGATGAAGAAATGTTAGTAAGATAGATATTTTGGCTTTAGTAAGTGCAATTATGTCATAAGAGATTATTTTGATATTGAAAACCAAATGCAATGCATCGTGGCACAAAAGTAAAAGCGAGAAAGTCATCCTTTTGTGCAAAAAAACACAATGCAGACAGAGGATGATCTTCTCCATCCTGAAGCATATAGAAGACATGCCCCAGAATTTCATGAGATCATCATTGACGGAAGAAGATAAACAAAAAACATACTAGTCATGAACCATCCAAGCTACTCTCATAAGTTCAAATAATATCATCGAGTAGCATAGGAACATGATTAGAAAAGAAAATCAATAAAAGATAAAACACACACTGAAACAATGTGAGCCAACAACCATTCTGATTGTTTGTTACTTGCATTAAATGTTCATTGATTGATAGCTTAGTTTGGAAATTGAGTGATTGGATAATTGATTGATAAATTAGATAGATTGATTTGGTTGATTGATACGAAGATCGAAAGATCGAACAAGTCCAACCAGATTAAATGTTGAGTCACAATGAGTCAGATTGTGTTTGTGAGAGCATGATTTCATTAAGCATAGAATGATGAATTTGCCATTGATGTCCGCAAACAGGATGATCGATACACAAAAGAAAGACAAGCATGTACAAATTTATTACAGATTTTTGAAGAGAATTTTGCAATTTTTAGGATTTTTGGGATATTTGAATTTTTTTGTTATGATCTTTTTTTCAGGACTTTTAATGATTTTTAGGATTTTTTCAGCATCATATTTGATATTTAGGGGCTTTTTTCAGGATCATATTTGATTTTTTAGCAATTTTTAAGCTTCTTATTTAAATTTTTAGGATTTTTTTAGGTCATTAAGATATTTACAAGTCACAAGATTTGAGTTGCCCCCAGTGTCTAGCAAGGTAGGGACATTGTCAAAGGGGAAATGGAATGGTAGATGGACAAAGGCCAAGGGTCACTTGCATGGGATCTGGTTAGGTGTCAAGGACTATCCAAAAAATGGGATAAAAATTATTTTTTACAAGTGAAGGGACTGGTTAAGACAGTGATAGGATAAGGAAAATAGTGTAGTGAATGGAATGCAAGAAATGGACATGTCAGGAGAACTTGGAAAACATGTTTTTGCATTGAATGTCCTTATTTTATATCAAGACCAAGATAGGGAGTTGGATAGGACAATGTTAGGACTTGGTTAGGATAATGACAGGATATGAACAGGAAAATGATAGGATATGGATAGGATATGCAAGATCAATCAGGGATAAAGAGAAGGGATATGGAATATGGATGAAAGGTTGTGACAGGATAGGAAATATAGACCAAAGGGATCAAGACAGTGTAAAGTAGATAGGACATGTGATGCTTCAAGGAATATTGTGTCAAGATCAAAGTTGGGGAAAATGGGATATGATAATGGAAATGACAGACATAGGATAATGGAGGACATGGTAGGGGTAATGGAGGATAATGATAGGAGCTATGGAGGATAACACCAATGAAATTTTCCCCCAAGTGTAGACTGCAAGAAGTTCATAGAATTACACATGATGACTGTTTGACAGGTTTTCATCATGGCACTTGCCCAAAGTGCCTATTTGCCAGGTTTTCAGTATTGGATGAAATTATTTCTCTTGACTCTTTTTTTTGTGTTACCAAGACACATGTTTGCCAGGTTTTCATCAGGGAAACCTTTTTTCTTTTTCATATATTTTTTCATTTTTTGATATTCTTTCTTTTTTTTGGATGTATTGAATTTTTGGAAAAAAATTGGACGCATAAAATGACATGGATGGAGGACTCAAGAGCCTTACTCTTTGAAATTTACTTTTGAAATATATTGCACAAATATGTTGGTAGGGTAATGACAAAGGGATATGAAGTGGGTGATTGGATAAGGATGGGACAAGCTTTATGTAAAGGATTGGATAGGTTAACTGGATGAAAGGTTGGAAAATAGGTGTTGGATGATGGAGGGAGTAAAAGAAGGATGGATGTTGAATGGATGGATATGGGTCCAAGAACAACAATGGCACACACCTTGAGGGGTGATGGAGTGATGGAGGAAAAAGAGATTTTGGAGTTTGAAGGATTAATGAAGGAATAGATATGGATTTTGGGACACAAGGACCCAAAATGGATTGGGAAGATGGAAGACATTTAGATGAAGAGATAGCAACTTTGGATGCCAATTTGGATTTTTCTTTGGGACTATGTGCTTCAAGGAGCTTCATAGGAATCCACATGCTTTCTAATTTCTCATTATTTTGTGGGTCCTTAGAATGCATTGATTGCATAAGATATTTAGGAACCCATATTGCTTTTGTCTTTATTTTTTTCTCAATGGGCCTTTGTGGCCTTTTGGAATTTTATTTTGGGATCACATTTTTCTATTTTTGTACATGTTGATTATATTGGACATGTCGATCCTTGATATCATGTGGATTTCTTGATTTGTGGATTTTATTCTTGGCATCCAAATTGCTTTGAAAGGGAATGGAATTCATGGATGGATAGGAATTATATGGAGGCATTTTGGATGGATGGAAGGTTCTCTAGGGTGTATGCCTTTGTTGACTTGCATGTGGGAAAGGGTAAGGGGATTGTGAGCTAGTGGAGGGAGGAGAATGTGGACCTAAGATGGATGGAAGGATTGAAGGGGGAGGTATACGTCTAGGTTTGGAGTTTGAAGGGATACCAATTCCTTGAGATGTAGATTTATTATTAAGACCATGGCCATTTGAATTTTCTTGGACACGTAAGGGTTTCAATATACCTTTTGCATGGATGTCTAACCCTTTGACTTGATAATGCTTTCTTTGACAAATAGGATACTTGCTACAAGATGCGAGTCCATTATTATGAGGTTTGAATGATATGCAAGGACTTATAGGACCATGAGGTGGACTAGACTCAATAGAACTAGGGTAACCCATTTGAAGTGTAAGGATTTCATGAACAAATTACATAGATGTGCTTGGATCACAAGGGGGATTTGAAGGATTAGGACAAGGAGAAGAATGGATGGATGGATCTTGAGGAGGATCTGGAGGAATAATGGGATCTTTTGGGGAATCCAAAGGGATGATGGGATCTTTTGGAGGACATGAAGGTGAAGGGACACCTTGATCTTGACTTGGAAAGGGATCTTGGGAAGACATGGAAGGGAGATCATGATCTTGCTTAGGAAGTGGAAGGTCAATGGGATTTGGAAGAACATTTTGGTTTGGGAATGGAAGGGGATCATCTTGAATAGTATCATCATGAGGATCAAGGGGAATGGGCTCTTGATCAACAGTTCAGGGGATTGGTCATCATTGGGATCTTGATATTGATATGTTTTTAGATATGTTTCTTCATGCTTCGTATCATCCTCTTGACATGGGATATGCATTTGGACATGTAAGGGGGATTCTTGAAAGGGGTCAATGTGATTTTGTTGGGATGAGCCATTGCTAGACACGGGTGAATTATTTATGTCATCCTCTTCATTTATAGGATCCAATTTTTGAAACAATTTTTTTAAAACTTTAGATTTGAACTTGCATTGCTTGATGGATCTTATTGGTAATACCTCATCATTATTTAACTGTTGGAAATAATTTTTGGATCGAACATGTTCCTCAAAAGTTTTCTCATCGATTATGTTTTGTTGATGCTCAAAATATGTCACATTTGAATTTGTTCTTGTTTGAGAAAAACTTGTTTGATTTGAGGACATAAGAGGGATTTCATCGCTAGAAAATGTTCTTGAATGCAAGATTATTGGTGACCTTGATATTGATTGACTTGTTTGTATGGTCAGCACAAGAGGTTGTTTGGTTTCTTGAGGAACACTTGGTTGCATTTGAATGAAGATCGGTTCATAATTAGGTGGTGGACCCAATTGAATTATGCCACGCACTGGTTGAAAGGTTTTTTTGGGAGCTTGATTGAATGATTGATTAGAAATTTGAGCACATGGAGACAGATTTTAAACTTGATTGAATTGACCATAATTTGGGATAAAATGTTGGCTCTTGCACATGATTGAATTGGGCTTTGTTAAATTTTCCATTTGCCTCAATGACTTATAAAATAAGTTTTGGTATCTTTGATTTCTCAATGAGAGATTGTGTGTCAATATCACCAAAAGATTCACTTGGATATCCAAGGAGTTTGGCCATCTCATTTCTTCTCTTTATCATCTTTTCTACCCTCTCTTCCAAGACTTTCTTTTCTTTATCTAATTTTTCTTGCAACTTTTGAATCATGTTTGCATGAACTTGATGCAACTGGTTTCTTTGTTGTGTTGATGTCATTTGTCTTGGCTCAAAAGCTTGTTTTTGCAAAGGTATATCTTGTCTTTGATCAAAAGGTAATTGTGATTTTCCTTGTGATGGAAACATGGGTTGATAAGTTTCTTGTTGCCTTTTGGATGCTTAGAACCTAGTGAAGATTGACATGATGACTATATGCAAATGCAAGATTTTTTTGGATTTTTGGAAATGCAATTTTTTAAATGCAAGGAGCTTATACAAAATGCAATCTAAGGATTATGAAACTATGCTTTTTATTTTTTTGGACTTTGACAAGAAATATTTGGAAAGGAGACAAACCTAAGAGCATAACCTTATGAGGTTGAATAAAAATCTTGACTTGAAAAAGGGGATTGAGGGACAAGGGAAAATTTTGATAAAAGGGATTGGGTCAAATACATCATGATAAAGGTAGAATCTGACCAATTGACAAGGGTAGGGGGTTTGAAAATTTTGGGACAAAAGGAGACCAACTCAAGATCCTATTTTCCATGCCATAAAGAAATTCTCTATGATTTGGATACTTTCTAGGATTGTTTGCAAATTTTTTAAAGGGGATATAAAATGAGCTATGTATGCAAGAGTACTTATGATTAGGACCTATGCAAGAGGGACTATAATGAGGATTATGATAAGGCCAACAATGCAAGGGACTTTTGAAATGCAAATGCAAGGAGATTAGGACATTAATATGCAAGATGAAGACTATCAAGCATGCCAAGAGGTTCCAAGTGAAAAGTTTAAGGTTCCATATGTTTACTCAAAGACAAGGTGTGTTTTGACCATTTGATTGTTTTTGAAGCTAATTTGGAAAAAGTTCTCTTAAGGAGAGTGTTTTTCAAATATTTTTTCATTTTTATTAAAGTTTGAAACACTCACACAAGACACATCATTGAGAATGACTGTTGTAAAAGGGAACAAACACACCACATCCTAAGGATAGCAAGGACAGTATCTATTGAATCCCCACTTGAACTAAAGTTCAGCCGTGCTTACTAATAGTGGACAACCTAGAATCTTGGAGGCACGGGCTCCTCCTTACAGTGCACTCACTTCTCAGGCACTCCAAGCTTCAAGTCCCAAGGATCATCACTTCCCAAGGGATTTTTTTCTCGACTAATAGCCGCAAAAGTGTGGGGCATATTAGTTGGTATCCAACCTTCTATGCCAACAAATAGAAGGTTTTTGGATACTACAACATGGTGTTTAGTAAAGGCATCCGTTCGATTGGTTATACGTGTGGTATACTAGCTCTCTTATGGAGGCCTCCCAACCTAAAAAAGTTACGTTCTGTAGGTTTTTACACACCACAAGGGTGCTGAGGGAGATCTTCTTCCTGGTATAACACATTCAACACCCATTCATTGTGAGATTAATCACAATGACATATTTTCTATACCGGTTCAGATGGGCTTGGCTTTAACTTGTTATCGGTTGGGAAATCCACTCTCATTGGCTCTATTAAAGCACTTGGGAGGTAGCCACACTAAAGGACTTGCATGGATTTCTCTTGCACCCAAGATCCATGAAGGTGAGGGGAGAGGATACGTCCATACATTTCCTAGGGTTTACAAAAACCATAAGACACTTCAGACACATGAATGAAATGATTCATTTTAAAGCACCAAGCTAAAGTGTTTTCTAACTAGTAAAAACACACATGAAAGTTTCATAAAACACAAGGTCTTCTACAAACATCCTGTATCAAAATCGTTTGTAGTTTTTATGGTTAATTCTTCATCCCACTATTGCCAAAATGCTGCACAAATCATCAATAACATAAAAATCCAGTATACTAAGTGCAGAAACAGATTTAGGAATGTAGAAAATCAGAAGCTTGCTTAAAAAACATCAATTTTACCACCTGCGTAGGAACAAGATACTATAACACCCGAAAATTGGCACCTAATAATCCTAATCAATTTTGGTGTGTTCCTTCAATTTTCTCATCATCGAAGTCCTATTTTACTAGGCAAATTCTCCTCCTAATTGACTGAGTCTCAAATGCTGAAAACCCAAATTTGCATAAATCTGACATTATATTTAATTCCTAAATTCTCAAGGTTTATTAGCTAAAAACCCCTATGATTAATTGATTTGATTCTAAGGTCCTAAGTGCTTTTAATTAAATTAATTTCACCCCCTTTAGCTAATATACATAAAAGGAATTGAATGGTTATTTAATTATTTGATGAATTATCCTCAAAAAGGAATTCCATAATTCCATGTGAAAGGACACTCATGTGGCAATAATCCATCCTTTAATTAAATAATTCATGCCTTTTTGTCTCAAATGGAAATGAAGAGGCCACCATTTCTTTTCAAGAAACTCTTCACCCTCTTTCCTTGGTTTTCTATAAATTGGACCTCATTTTTTTCATTTGGGAGGATGATTTTGGAGAGCATCAAATCTATAGTCAATTTTACATTTAATTTCTTTCATGCTTTTAATCTTAAAATTGCATAATTAGGCTAGTTTCAATTGGAATTAAAGATATGTTGATTACATTTATGACTCATTTACATTTCTAACATATCAATTTGATTCTTTCAAGCTCTCTAGTTAAAGGCAATTTCAATTCTAGTTTAAATGCAATTCCTTTTCTAGTTTAAATGCAATTCCTTTTCTAGTTTAAAAGCACTTCATTTCTAGATTAAGAGTATTTGCTTTTCCTAGATTAATTGCATTTTGCTTCCATAGACTAGTTGCAATTCATTTCTAGATTAGTTACAATTTACTTTCATAGACTAAGAGGAATTTTATTTCATAGATCAATTGCATATCATTCATAGAGTAATGGAAATTTCATCTTTTTTCACATTCTAGAAATCCTCCATGTTAGCAATGGTCAGGTTGTTGGCTATCGTTCTGAGGGTAAAATCAACATCCACAACTAATTAGGAGGCAGCAGGTCGTATCAATTGAATTTGCAGGATAAAAAAATTCATGTTTGTCTTTGTGAATTGAACAATTGAGTAAAGACTATGCTAGGTTTGTGCATGATTTAGAGGTCACATTCAAGCACACACATTTTGGCGCCCACTGTGGGGCAGAAAAAATGATTTTTGGCCTCATTTTCAAACTTTTTGACTATGTTTTTGAAGCTCTATCGTACGTCTGTACTGCACTGGTATGGAGTATCATGTGAAGTTTTGTCTCGATCCGCATGAATTTTTGCTCTTTGTAGCACTCTTTTGCGTGAGAAAATAGAAAGCTCACGCGCATCAAAACACTTTCTCATGCGCGTCGAAGCACTTACTCACGCGAACTTTAATAAATAGGCATTTAAAATTTAGAATTTTTATTCTGTTGTTTCTCTATTCTGACATCTATTTACTACTCTGATTTTTCTATTTCTGGTTTCTGCTGCAGCATAACAGTGGTTTGCAGGTTCACTTGTCAAAGATCAAAACTTTCTAACAATTTACTTGTAGGACAATAGTCAAAGGCAAAATTAAAACGTCATGTTTGTTTACTATTTTTCATTCACATAGTCTAAAAGGGCTTTGTTAAAATTTTGTAAGGATCCTAATAGCAAAGTAGGGGAATAGGCTCTTCATTACATGGAAGTGATGCCCATGGATGAAACTGAGACCCAGATGTTGCTAGCATGACAAATAATTGGGGAAGCAAAGCAAGATAGCGAATCTTTAGCACTTCTACTTGTTAGGGGATTATGCTCTTCTCTCTTTGAGAGAATCAGAAGCCTAAAAGATTGTGGATTTGGTGGAGTGAAACTATCTTGGTGATGAATATGCTTGATGTGTTTGGGTGAGGTGAAAAGGTAGAGAAGTATGCTCTTCTCTCATTGAGAGAATCAAAAAATCAAACCCTTGGATCCGAACCAAGTTGTGTCACCTTTAGAGAGCCTGTCGGAAGTTGAACCTCTGAGAATGACCCAAGTGAGTACACACCTTTCATCGATGATTCCACCTCACTATAATAAAGTCTTCTTTGTTGCATTCTAAAGACTTCAAAGCCATAGAACTTCTTTCTCATTGATTTCGACTATCATCATGAGAAAGCCTTGTTTGTCATACTGAGCGGCGCCGCTCCTAGCCTTGCTTGCGAGGGTGTGTGACTTACAAGTGTTGGTGTGGCTATGAGGCCCCAGCTCTGTATTAGAGGCACTGGAGGTTATTGTGAACAGAAGCCTATTAAACACTCTTTTAGTTAGATGCCTACCTAGTTCACCTTTGAAAGGAGGCATAATCTATGTGCAGGGAGAGGGAAGAATCTCTCCCCTAGATTCTTGACATAGGTATACACCTGGATGTTTGAAGTGTTATATGATGTTGGCCCCTATTTAAGGGTATCCTTCAAACATATATACTTAGTCCTTGGAAACACTGAAAACACGGGCACTCTTTCGAGGGTGACACTACTGTGTGAGATGCACGCATACGCATAAGATAGCGGGGCATATATTTTGTCTTCTCAACCAATTTTCTTTGTAGGGATAATTGAGTGTTTGTTCTTAATTCTTAAACTGTCTGTACTATCATCAAAACAAAGACTCCCATGTTTCTACCAAGTTGCTTTGTCCTTGGTGGAATTTTTTATGACTACTGTTTGTGTCACTACTTGATTGAAACTTTGTGTTTTTAAACGAATGCTTGTCACCTTGAAACAGAGATTGCTGATTTGTATCATCTTGAAACTATCCTAAACCTAGAAATCTTGCTAGAGAACAGTGTTCACTATGTCTCAAAATCTGGTTTTATCTTGAAAACTAAGTTGGTTTATCTGCTTAATCTGCCTCTTGTTTGGGATTTGATTGCTTGTTCCTTCATTGTCTACGGTCTGAAACTAGTTGTTTCAAGTTGCAAACTGACTGATTCATACTCTAACTTGTCTTGTCTCTTTATCTCTATCTTGTCTTCTTGTGTTTTTTGTACCTTGCGACACGATAGTCATATCTTGGCTATTCTAGCCATACCTTTGATGATTCATGCCGGGTGCATCTCACACCTTGGCTGTTCTAGCCTATTATCTCTTTTTTTTAATACCTTTAGAGACAGAGTTCTAAGTTAGATCTTAAGTTTCCTCTTGTATCAGCTTTGTCTATGCCTGTTATGACTAGGAGCAGTAATATTTTACCCATACGCGGTTCTGGAGTAGGTAGAGGTAAACCTCACAATCAAGGAAAAGGTCATTCTGAACCTGTTATTCAAGTTGATAATCAAGAGGGATCATCATGTTCCTCTTCCCCATTTAGTGCAGACCCGAGTCTGAATCCAAAGCCAGTGCTTTAGTTTTGTTCTAATCCATTGTTTCAAGATTAGCATAATCCATTTATCTCAAACCAACAAGGCTACAAGAAGTCATCTATTTGGGTCGATCCTATTAATGACCCTCGCTACCTTAGTGATCTATTCCAACATTTCAATCCTTTTGATTCATCGAAAAGCACATCGGCTACGAGTCCTTGCTCTCATACTAAAGAAGTGCATACGGAACAATCTCACATTAACAACATGTCATCCCCTTTTGATTACACACAAGGTCATGAACAATCCCAACATGAACAAGGTCATCAAGGAGAAGAGAAACACCAGGGTCAAGATCAGACTCAGAGTATTTATGAAATCCTTGGCAATGAAGATGAGCCCATAACTCAAAATGACATAGACGCAGCAAATTATAATAAAGATCTTATCAAAATGATGGAAATACTCCTCATGAAAGACAAAGAAAAATAATTCCTAGATTTGGCAAAACAAGGGGTCAAGTTACCCGCAAACTTCCAAGTGGAAACACTTGTCGCTAAGGAAGAGGAAAGTGAGACCTCCAAGATGCATAAGATAATTCAAGACATGCAAGGTCAAATTAGCCAACTTATGAAAGACAAGGACAAACCTACGCAACAGTTCACAATGGAAAGTATATGTCCTTTTCCATTTGATAAGAGTATTGTTATGCCACCTTTTCCCAAAGGTGTAGAACTCCCCAAATACGACAAGTATCTAGGTACCACTGATCCTTAGGATCATTTAAGAGAATTTGGTTCCTTATCGATGGATTTTATAAATGATCAAATGTATTTGATGCGTCTTTTTCCATGAAGTTTGGGTGGACCCGCTATGGAATGGTTCTCGCGACTACCCACGGGTATCAAAATTTTTGACGAGATTGCCAATCTTTTTATACAACATTATTCTCACAATATTCAACATCCTATCAACATAAGGGACCTTTGAAACCTTAAGCAAAGGCAAGGGGAACCATTCTTGATGTTTCTCCAAAGATGGAGACAACTTTGCACAAAGTACCCCCGCAAAATACCCGAGTCCAAGAAACTCGATATATTCTTGGATAATCTCACCCCTGACTTCGAGTATCAAGTCCAACTTCAAGGTCCCCTTAACTTTGATAGTATTATAAAACAAGCTATGAGAATAGAAGCAATCATGGTTAAAAAGGGTGAATTGACCTTGTATAAAGATAACAAGCAAAATCCCTCGTCTTCCAACAAAGACAAAGGGAAATTTTCCAACAAAAATAGAGATGTTGTGAATGATGGGGTGGTTGATAACATGAATTCAACTGCTTTGAAACCAGTCTTTAATCTCACCTCAGGCATACAAGCGGCCAAAGCTGTCAAAAATACTGCAACCAATACTCAATAGTCTTCTAAATTTTCTGGCAACAAACCTTGGGTAGCGCGACCCAAGCATGAATTTACCTCTTTGGGAGAACCACTTGATGTGGTTTTCAAAACTTTGGTGCAAAATCAGATTCTGGCTCCTTTGGAGAAATGATTATATGATCCGCAACCAAGACCTCATTGGTGGAATGAGAATACTTACTGTGATTACCATCAAAACAAGGGTCACAAGACTGCTACTTGTCTCCAATTATGACATAAAGTTCAAGATTTGATCGATAACTAAGTTTTCATTGTGGAGAATCATAACAAGAATTCAGATCATCAAGCATTCAAAGATCCCTTTCCTCATCATGAGAAAGGTGAATCCTCCAACACGCAGAATAATAATGCCAAAGTTAATTACACACATACCACTTACGATAATGTGATCAACATGATTGACCAGTAGAAGTGGAATATTGCAATATGTTTAGTGGCAAAGGAACTGGGAATTCTTCTAAACCTAGAACTCTATTTGTCTTGAGAGGCCCTTGGTCTCGATTATCTGAATCTAAAACAACTCGAGATTGTGCGAATGTTGTTACTAGATCTCAAGCTAAAATCACTATTAAGGGTCCTAACCCTCCTGCTGCTACGTCTGTGCCAAAACAAACTATGAATAAGACTATTGTTGGTTCTACCAACAAGACCACGAAGGTGGTCCCTATGCCTCCCATTACTGGTTATAGCATTCTTGACCACCTTCAAAGGACCAATGCTCAAATAACTATTTTTGGGCTATTAAAAATCTCGCCTGCTCATAGGCAGATTCTGGACAAAGCTCTCACCAAAGCTAATGTCCCCAAAGATATCAATTTGGATCAGTTTCAATCCATGGTGGGTCATTTGACCTCACCACATTATTTATCCTTCTCTGAAGAAGATGATCACTCAATTAGTCACCCGCACAATGCTCCCCTATACATAGAAGTCATGATTAGCAAACAGCTAGTCCGTCGCATGCTCATTGATAATGGTGCTGGTCTTAATATTTGCTTTGCTCATTTTCTTGTTCAGCTGGGTTATGGCGAGGAATGAATAGATTACTACAAAAGAATTACCATAAAGGTTTATGATGAGGAAGAGAGAACATCTAAAGGTCTAGTTGTGCTACCCATCTGGGTTGGCCCAGTTGAAAGAGATGTCATATGTCAAGTGCTAGACCTTCCTCTTGCATATAATATCTTTCTAGGAAGACCGTGGATTCATGAGATGCAAGTGGTTCCTTCTACATACCATCAATGTATCAAGTTTTCTTTTCAAGGCGCAGAGGTGACAGTTCCTGCTAGTATGGGTTCTTCTTGTAATGCTCTCACTTAATCAGCTGACAGTCTTGTTCCAACTAATAGAGAATACACAGAACTCTATGATTCCAAGCTCAAAGACATAGAATAGACACTAAAAATCACAGACATAGGCATGGGGGGATATCAAATGGAACCCATGCTATCATTAGCAGCTCTACCCCTGTATCCTTGCTCTTATGGGAGACCTTCAGAGCACAAAAAGTCTTCCACTACTCCTGAGGTAGTTTATGATGGTACAATTGTATGGTCTAATACACCATTGGAAGATGAAGATGAGGAAAGGGCTATCAAGGCTTGGCTTTGTAATGGAAAGAACACAGCTGAACAAACTGCCCCGGCTCGTGAATTAAATCCTAACAGTGAGGGTCTTAAGATTATGAAATGTTTTGGGTACAAAGGAAGTGGTCTAATAAGTGTGAATGGAAATGGGTCAGTGGAACCTATCCAAGATATAGGTCAAAAGACAAAAGACACCACTGGTTTAGGTTTCAAAAAGGTCATGTTTCATCCAGGGATCAATAAATTTGTGCCAAAAGTAGAACCTACACCAAAACCTGAAGGTATAGTATTAGTTGACACCATAGAAGATAGCTCGTATGAGGATTGTTTTCCTTATCCCATTCCTCTAGACCTGGCAGCATTCTTCGCTCAGCCAGATAATTTTGTACCATGTGTGAGTATAGCTAAGATTGATAGTGATTCTAATAAAAATACTCCACTTGATGCATTAACCTATGAACAATGGAAAGATTTACAAGATCCTAACTTCCAAGGTGAAAGATACATACCACCAGAATTTCAAGAACAGTTGGCACGAGAACAAGCTGGTATTGCAAGAACTCCTAAACCTTCATGGTGCAAGCACCCAAGTTAGAGTTTGGATACAGACTCTCATGAGTATGAGTTTGATAGTTTGTTAGAAGGATCTTATGAAAAACTTCTTGATGTAAGTGAGGGGTCTAGTGAAAGGTCTAACAAGTCTGAGACTATAGGTGTTAACATGTCTTCTACTTCGGTCGTTAGGGATCAAAAGGATTCAAACACACCTTTGGACGAAATTGATTTAGCTCTCAGCTTGGTAGTTAACGCTTTTGATGACAATACAGTGAACGCACTTGAACCTGTCACATCTCTTTCCCTCCAACATCCTAAATTAATAGACTGGAATTCCCCTTCTTCATCCAGTGAAGTCCTTACATTCCAGAATGATTACACTTTAGCTTGCTACCTTCACGCTGTTGAGCATGTAATGTCCTCCACTAGTGAAGAAAGTGTAAACATGACCAAGGCTGACATCAAGTACCTTAGTCAGAAAATTAAAAGAAGAAAAATAAGCGCTCTGATGGTGAAAACCATGTTGTGGTAGTATTAGAGCCAAAAAAAAGTAAAAAGAAAAGACGTATCCAAAGGTGAAAACCTCTCTAAGGCACCTAGGGATGAGGTACTTGATGCACTTCCGAGTCACTTCAAGGAACATTCATTAGTGTTAATTGAACCAACTCAGCTGATAAATCTGGGAATAGAAGAGCATCCACACATCATTCATGTGGCCAAGTCATTATTTAAAGAGGAACTTAAGGAATTCACAGAATTCTTCCAGGAGAAAAAGATAAATTTTGCATGGACGTATTCTGACATGCCAAGTGTGGACCTTGATCTCATTATGCATCATTTATCAATAGCTCCAGGTGTGAAACTTGTTAAACAAAAACTTAGAAAGATGCATCCGCATGTGGCTTTATTGATCAAGGTAGAATTAGAAAAACTTTTGAAAGCTGGGTTCATCCGAGCGATTGATTATGCAGAGTGGATTTCTAATATAGTCCTAGTAACTAAACATGACAAATCTATTAGGGTCTACACACAATTTAGAGATTGAAATTTGGCATGTCCCAAAGATGATTTTCCACTTCCTAACATTGACATGATCGTGGATATGATAGTGGGATATGAGATGTATTCACTAATGGACAGCTTCTCTGGCTATAATCAGATCAAAATTGTGCCAAAGGACCAAGAGAAAACCACTTTTACTTGTGCATGGGGTACATTCTGCTGGAATGTTATGTCCTTTCATCTAAAAAATGTTGGGGCTACATATCAAAGAGATGTTACTACAATATTCCATGACATGATGCATAGGACAATGGAGGACTACGTGGATGACACACTTGCTAAAAGTATGGATAGAAAGACACATCTCACTGATCTAGGTCCTATACTAGATCATATGGAGAAATTCAGGTTGCATCTAAACCCTAAGAAATGTGTATTTGGGGTTACTTCAGGAAAATTACTTGGCTATATCATTTCTATGAAAGGAATTGAGGTGGATCCAGCAAAGGTACAAGCTATAATGGAAATGCCACCACCCCATAATATCAAACAAATCAGAAGTCTCCAAGGTCAGCTCCAATCTATTAGATGATTCATCATGCAATTAGCTAACAAGTCACAACCATTCACCAAAACTCTGCATAAATGTGTGACTTATGACTGGAACGAAGAATGTGAACAAGGATTTCACAAGATTAGACAATATCTAGCCAATCTGCCCATACTGATGCCTCCTATTCAGGACAAGCCTTTGATCTTATATATCTCAACAAAAAAAACATCCTTGGGTGCTCTCTTGGCCCAAGAAGATCCAAATCATAAAGAAAGAGCCATTTACTACATCAACATAACATTGGTCTCTTATGAAATGAATTATTCAGTAATTGATAAGGCTTGCTTAGCAGTAGTGTTTGCTTCCCAAAAGCTATGAAACTACATGTTGGCACACACTATGAGGCTAATTGCAAAGATTGATCCATTGAAATACTGACTTAGTAAGGCTACCCTCACAGGTAGACTAGCTAAATGGGTCATGCTCCTTAGTGAGTTTGATATTGTATATGTTGAGAGAAAAGCTATTAAAGGATAGGTGATTGTGGATCAGTTGGCATAAGCACCCATTACAGATCACCAACCATTAAAGATGGAATTCCCGGATGAGTCCATTATGCTTCTCATGCATCAGACATGGACAATTTTCTTTGATGGTTCATTCACCCAATAGGGGTCAGGAGTTGGAATTATGTTTATCATGCCTCAATGGTATTCCTTACCAAAAGCATACAAAATGATGTTTCCTTGTACCAATAATACCACTGAATATGAAGCTTTGATCAATGGGCTAAAAATTGTTATTGAATGGCAAGTGAATGAACTAAGAGTCTTTGGAGACTCACAACTGGTTATCAATCAAGTGAACGACATCTATCAGACGAAAGATGAAAAGTTGGTACCCTACAAAAAGATGGTGGACAGTCTTAAGCAATACTTTGCACATGTCACTTTTCAGCAAATTCCCAGGGTGGATAATAAAGTGGCTCATGCTATGGCTCCTCTAGCCTCTATGCTACAAATGTCGGAGAATGATTTCAGACATGAGTTCCTAGTGGAGACATTATGCTACCCTGCTTATGACTCTCCTGACTCCCAGATGGTCTGTTCAGTAATTGGACATGATTTGTCTCGCTACCACCACATCTACTCTTATCTCCATGACCAAATTATTCCTGATACATATACTAGAAATGAAAAATGTCACCTTATCTGTAGTGCTTCACAGTACGTCATCGTAGCAAATGACTTGTATAGACGAGGTCTAGAAGGTACCCTCCTTAGGTGTCTAGAACCTAATGAGTCCAAACGCGCATTAGAAGAGGTACAGTGGCTCGTAAACTTATTAGAGCTGGTTATTATTGGCCTAATATGGAGAAGGAAGCTACACAATTTGCCAAGTCTTGCAAATAATGTCAACTCCATGGTAATTTGATTCATGCTCCAGCCAAGGAGCTTATTCCTTTCATCACTTTCTGGCCAATTCAACAATGGGCTTTCGACTTAGTGGGTCAGATATATCTGTCTTCCTTAAGAGGACATAAGTACATCATCACTGCTATAGATTATTTTACTAAATGGGTTGAGGCAGTACCTCTCAGTGTAGCTGATGGAAAATCTATAGCTATGTTCATACTAAACTACATTATTTGTAGATATGGTGTACCTTCCTCTATTATCATTGACAATGGAGGAAAATTCAAGAATAAAGAGCTGAAAAATTTGTGCACTAAGTTCAAGATCATTCAACATTGGTCTTCTATTTATTACCCCTAGGGTAATGGGCAGGCTGAAGCTTCCAATAAGACAATTCTCAAGATCCTGCACCATACGGTACACAAATCTGGATGGGATTGGCACCTCCAGATTAATTTGGCTTTATGGGCCTATCGCACCAGTATAAGAATGCCAATAGGGGCCACACCCTTTGCTTTAGTCTATGGTGCAGATGTTGTACTACCTATTGAGGTTGAGATTCCTACCTTGTGAGTCTCTTTGAAAGGCCTCATTACAGATGATGACATTAGAGTATCTCGGCTTCAAGAGCTTGAGTTACTGGATGAACGTCGGAAGGTGGCGTTTGATCATCTCAGAGAATATCAAAAGAGGATATCTAAGAGCTACAATAAGAAAGATAGACCAAGAGACTTCCAAATGGGTGATCTTGTCCTGAGAGAAAACCCTAAGAATTAGCAACAGCAAACTCAGAAAGGGAAGTTTGAGCCAAACTGGCTTGGCCCTTATGTTATTACACCAGTATTCAGGTCTGGTGCCTATCAGCTCTCCACTATAGAAGGTGAACAACTCAAAGAGCCCATCAACGCTCTTCACCTGAAGAAATTCTATAGTTGAGATATCTTTTGCATGCTCATGTACATATTTTATTCTGAAAAAATCCTAAAAATTGTAAAATGTCCTAAAAAAATGATCATCTTAGTGAAAACCTGGCAAACAGGCGCTTTGATGTATCTATTGTCCTGGTGAAAACCTAGTAAACAGGCACCATTATAATATATAAAAAAAATACAAAAATACAAAAAAAAAAAAAAAAGTACAAAAAAATTGAAAAAAATGAAAATACAAAAAAAGAGAAAAAGATAAAAATGTGTCATTGATGAAAACCTGGTAAACAGGCATCATGGTAGCAAAAATAGAATTTCTACCAAGATGGTGAAAACCTGGTAAACAGGCACCTCTTGTTCTGCAATGCTTTATCTGTCGCAACATCTATTGGCTCTCTTGCAGTTGCTTTTTTTCTTTCCCGCTTTAGTTTGCTTTCCTGCTTTAGTGTGCTCATGCTTTTGCTCTCCGCCATCTTCGATATTTTTCTCAACCTCACATGGATTGAAACTGGTCACACTTAGGGGCATGTTCCTATTCTAGGGGGCATTGTCTTATATTTTTGAAGTCTTTCTCCTCTTGCATCGATCACCAGTGGTTCTCACTGCGTTTTCCTGCCGATGCTTTGTAGCGCTTCACCTCTTCTTGAGACTCTCTTTGCATCAGTCACCATTGGTTCTCACTGCGTCTGCTTGCTGATGCCTAGATCTTGTTATCAATCTTTATGCTTGAGAATCTCTTGGGATAGTCACTAGTGGTTTCACTGAGTCTGCCTATTGTTGCTACATTGCTGAGGTTTCTCCCTTCGTCTCATTATCTGTTTGTTCAGCTTTGATCCATTCGTCACTTGGGGGCATGGCTCCCCATTTCGATCGCTCTTCGGTTTACACTTGAGTTAGTAATTTTTTTTAAGGACAACTCTCTACTGGCACAAATTGGTGTTTTTCAACATCTTAATCAAACAATTTTTTTTAACACTCTCTTTGGACACATTTGTGTTTTTCAACACACTTCGGATATCTCACGATGTAAACATCTCTCGATAGCCATCAAACACATTTGCACTCACAAGCACAATGGTGTTTTTCAACACCCTAGACATAGACACATTCGTAAGCCTTGAAACTCGTTGAGATATGATTGACGCTTTCTTTGAATGTTGTTTGTTCTTATGAATTTCACTAAATATTTTCTTTTGTCTACTGCTTGTTGGTGTGGTTTCGATGATCCCGCAACGTCAAATAAATAGGGTGTATGTGATAAGAGCTTTTGCAATAAGGTAGAAAAGCCTCACATCCCTTGATCTTTTTTGTTTGTACGCCAAGGGGAGGTTGGAATTATCTCCTTGACTATTATTGTTGTGTTTGTTTACTTGTGAATTATTACTATATTAAGCTGGAAACAATGTTCAGGTCACCTTGGCTTTTGTGCCTTCGGTGCTTACATTCGTTTCCTACATTTTATCTAATGAAAGTCATATTCATATTCTTGTGGTTGCAGTGGCACCAATAAGAATTGTATTGACTTTGATGCTCCAAAGCACTCGATGATGATAAATACGATGAGTCCAACAACCAAAGTCCTAGGATTGCATTTAGCTTAGACTTGCATTTGCATTATAGGCTTGCATTCACATTTTAGGCTTGCATTGTGGTAGTTTGGTGCTCTCTTCATTATCTTCTTATTCTTCAAAGGTCCTCATCTTTCATCATGGTTTCTTCTTGACTACACGAGTGTCTGGTCCTCGTCCTCGATCTTCATTCGCATTCTTTTGGTTAGTACCTGTTGTATATTGCGAGATCCTGCATAAGATGATTAGTACCATTGCATTACATTCATGTCCAAAAATGCATTTTAATACATTCATATGCATTTATAGATCCATAAACATGTGCATCTATTATAAGAATAAATCAAATCATACATAGCATTTATCCATCTAACATCTATCATAGCATTTTCATATATCAATAAAACATGTGCATAAACATTTGCATATTCATCCATTTGCATACATTTCTAATCCATACATATAATCATATAAGAAACCATCTCATAAAACATACACATCTGAAGCAATGTGTAAACATGTACAATGATGCCAAAAAATTGAGCTCATATATATATATATATATATATATATATATATCGATCAGTCAAAATGTACAAGGGTGCTACTCGAGCATAATATGTCAAAATGGTGGTACAATATGTATGTCAGTGTATCTCATCTAACCACCTGGAGGAGGTGGAGGGGGTGGCACACCCTACTGCTGAGGGGGTGGCATGCCCTGTTGCTGAGGAGGAGGAGGTCCTGCTGGAGGTGGTCCCAGTGGAACAAACCATGCACCAACATACTCTGTGAAAGGAAGAATCTGATATGCTGCCTTAGGTACTGCAATAGTATACACAGCATAGTAGTAAGAAGCCCGAGTAGCCTCATATCTAGTCTCCAACTGTGATCTCGTTAGTGTCTCTTGCAACTCCCAAATCTCCCAGTCTTGCTCTAATATCCATGTATCTCGAATGATCACCTATGTATGGATCTCATCATGCTCCCTTTGAGTTTGTTGGGCTCTCTCTCTGACCCTCCAGAGAGCCTCCTACAACTAGGCTACCTATTCGCCTGCTGGAGGATCAGTCAAAATAGCATCAGCCATCACTATGTCATCTTCCTGCTTGATAGCTCTGTCCTGACTACCACTGGGCCCAGCACCTACATCTGATCCCATGGGTCTCACAGGAATATCAGTCTAAACTATCGTGGGCCGTACAACTCTCTCTTGCTACTGTAGAGGTGGCTGCTATGGCTGCTGATCCTGTGGCTGCTATCCTGGTGGAGGAACCTGTTGTGCCTGCTGCTATGGTGGTGGTGGTACCACCTGAGGTATATGACCAACTGGAGTCATAAATCTAGGAAATAGATGAGCTAATAGGTGATCTCTGTATGCAAATGTCACACCTACATTAATTATTGCTTCCATATAATCCCACCTGGCTGGTGGTACCCAGACGTCTATCATGTTATGGCCCTTGTCAAGCAGTCTCTGCTAGCACTTCTTTGTCTCATCGATGAATCAAGCATACATACAGTACTCCAGAGACACGTCCTACGGCCTCCCAAACCAGCACAATACGTACGTGAGAAAGAATCACTCAATGACAGTAATAGTACGCCCTATTAAAGGATGTGAGAAAAACATGTATGACAGCTCATGACGAGCATCATCCCACACCTCAGTAGCAATCCATGGCCGCCATATGACTGCAGCCATGTCATCAATCTGTGCTCACCACTGCTCAGTCTTACCTAGTGCGGGCGGGGTCATCAGACTGGCGTATCTTTAAATATATGGCTCTAATGGCTGCTATGTATCATGAAATATCGGCCTACATATGAGAAGGTGCTCCCATGCCTAGATCTGTAGTACGATGACTCCTGCCACCATGGTACGGGCACCTCGATACACGATCTTGTACATCTCATGATACATCTGAGTGAGCATGCACTCGCCCCATCCAAAAGCAACTATAGGCATGGTCAGCATCCTTCATAACATGACTCCCCAGCCACACTCTAATCTGTGCTGACCATGATTAGGAACCAAGTGACAACTCAGAAATAGTGCTAGTACAACTGCCAGGGGATGATCTCTGACGTAGCTGTGTATCAACTCCTCTCATGAGATGGCCTGGCCCATAACCAAATCATCCTAGAAAATGGCTCTCAAAGTTGTTGTACCCTCTCTAGGCTGTGTGCAATACTCTACATGAGCTCCATGGAAAGGCACTCTCAAAATCCGGTATACATCCTCAGGAGTGACCGTTATCTCTCCCTGCAACAAATGAAAAGTGTTCATCTCCGAATGGAAACGCTCAACCAGGGAACCAAGTAATCTATGATTCACCCAAATATTGGATACATCACACAGATATGTCAATCCCAACCCGTCAATATGGGCCCCGTCAGCATCTGATAGTCTCTGTAATAACTCACCCATCACAGGATGGTGAGATCTGAAACTGATGTCTGGGAAGTCAACCTGCAAAGCAAGTGACAAAATTGGATCAGTACCTCAACAATGATGATTTTCAAAAGCAAAAGACAACAAATGCAGCTATGAACCTATAGTTTATGATATGGCAACTGGCTGACTCTACGATGCAAGAAAACAACAATTTTTAACTTTTGGCCAGTTTCCCATGCGAGAAAACTCTTTTCTCGCATGAGAAAACTCTCTTCTCGCGCGAGCTTTCTTGCTCATGCGTGGCAGGATGTGTTCTCACATGAGATTATAGAAATCTCACGTGGCACACACGCATTCTTTGCATGAGCACTGGGGAGGGGCCCACGTACAGAACCCCTAACCCCCACGAGGAAACAGATTCCTCGCGCGAAAGGCGACTGAGGCTGGCACTAGGAAAATGTTTCCTCACACGAGATTGGACGTGACAATTTTAAAATGACCTAAAAACATGCTAAATGCTAAAAATTGATAAAAAAAAATTTGAAATACAGGATCAGGATAGGATTACTCACAGGTGCGTCATACTCCGGTGGTCGGTTGTGTCGTCGGGACTGCTCAAATCGGTGTGAATGTACAGGAATGTATCAATATCAACTGGAGCCCTCACCATCGCTAAAGTCAAAAGCTGAATAATGATTTGAAAATGACCCCTCTGGGCCTTATATAGCCTTTGACCTAATTTTTCAAAGTGCTTCATTTTCTATGAAAATTACACCCTAGGCTAAATGGACTGTTTTGAATCCATTTTCGTGATCGAAATTGAAATCTGACACTCCTAAGTAGCTCAAAATTGTGTTTTAAAATTTTGGGACCGACACGATCGGGCGCTTGTGCAGTCAATTTTCTGATGTTGCTTTCTTGTCAGGATTATCTCTTGTTATCATTTTCTCAGTTTCTGCAATCTTTTCATCAAAGTCAACTCTAGTCAATTCTAGTCAACTATGGTCAAACTTAACCAACAGGACCTCTCGATCGCTCTAAATCAATTCTGCTTTCTCTCTGATATCTTTGGATCTTTGATCTTATTTCTCTGTGATTTCTTTCTCTCATCATTATGATGTGTCATCTTTTGATTTCTCTCCCGAGGGGGCAAGATGATTGCATCATTGAATCTTTTTGCATCATTCTCAAATTAGTCTGATCTGAATCAAATTCTCATCACTTGGGGCATATTCAATTTGTGTACCTTATGGTCAAAATTGGATATTCCATGATCTTGAATCTCTAGGGGCATCTTGATGTCTCACATCTTGTCATCTATCTTTCTAGGTGTCTGAGAAATCTAACTCAGATCCTCAAGGATCAAGCTTCGTTCTGGAGAAGATTCTTGAAATCTCATTGGGTATTGGGGCAATCTAACCCTAATTCCTGAAAGTTATGCTTCATTCTGAAGATGACTCTCAAAAAATCTCTAGACCATTATCTAGGCAATCTAACCTGGATCTCAGAGGGCTAACCTCCGTATTGGGGCAATCTAACCCTGATTCTGAAGATAGTCCTAGATCTTCATCAGCTATCAGTGGACATTGGGGCAATCTAACCCTGATTTCGATCTTCTCTCAGATGATTCTACTTCTCAATCTGATCGGTGTCTTGGAAACCTAACCTAGACTTCTAAAATCTTCATCTTCACTTCATACTATTCTTTGAATCAATGCGCTTCTCGCACATCAATTCAAAGAGGGGAAAAATGTAACACCCCAAAATTGGCACCTAATAATCCTAATCAATTTTGGTGCATTCTTTCAATTTTCTCATCATTGAAGTCCTATTTTACTAGGCAAATTCTCCTCCTAATTGACTTTAATTGACTGAGTCTCAAATGCAAAAAACCCAAATTTGCATAAATCTGACATTATATTTAATTCCTAAATTCTCAAGGTTTATTAGCTAAAAACCCCTATGATTAATTGATTTAATTCTAAAGTCCTAAGTGGTTTTAATTAAATTAATTCCACCCCCTTTAGCTAATATACATAAAAGGAATTGAATGGTTATTTAATTGTTGGATGAATTATCCTCAAAAAGGAATTCCATAATTCCATGTGAAAGGACACTCATGTGGCAATAATCCATCCTTTAATTAAATAATTCATGCCTTTTTGTCTCAAATGAAAATGAGGAGGCCGCTGTTTCTTTTCAAGAAACTCTTCACCCTCTTTCCTTGGTTTTCTATAAATTGGACCTCATTTTCTTTATTTGGGAGGATGATTTTGGAGAGCATCAAATCTATAGTCAATTTTGCATTTAATTTCTTTCATGATTTTAAGCTTAAAATTGCATAATTAGGCTAGTTTCAATTGAAATTAAAGATATGTTGATTACATTTATAATTCATTTACATATCTAACATATCAATTTGATTCTTTCAAGCTCTCTAGTTAAAGGCAATTTCAATTCTAGTTTAAATGACATTCCTTTTCTAGTTTAAAAGCACTTCATTTCTAGATTAAGAGTATTTGCTTTTCCTAGATTAATTGCATTTTGCTTCCATAGACTAGTTGCAATTCATTTCTAGATTAGTTGCAATTTACTTTCATAGACTAAGAGCAATTTTCTTTCATAGATCAATTGCATCTCATTCATAGAGTAATGACAATTTCATCTTTTCTCACATTCTAGAAATCATCCATGTTAGCAATGGTCAGGTTGTTGGCTCTCGTTCTGAGGGTAAAATTGACATCCACAACTAATTAGGACGCAGCAGGTCGTATCAACTAAATTTGCAGCATAAACAATTCATGTTTGTCTTTGTGAATTGAACAATTGAGTAAAGACTATGCTAGGTTTGTGCATGATTTAGAGGTCACATTCAAGCACACACAGATACCACTAGCACAGAACTAGGGTACCACGTTCACAAAAATAGGATACCAACTATGCATCTTTTGGCCACCTGCACAGGACCTGCAACCAAGTGCACAACAACTGATTAGAAGCCTAAAAAGTGGTAAAAACTTGCAAAATCCTTTTCCATTTCTAAGCATGTAATAGTATCAAAAACACAACTAGGGTTTATTCCTTATGCCATTTATGATTTATTTGGAAATATTGAAGTCAATTTTAAACCCTAATTAGCTTGCATGTGCATTAAACTGATTTAGGAACACCTTAAAGAAGAAATATGCATTTGATCCTAAACTAGTTCAAAGTTCATTTTAGATTCCCAAATCAAGTGTGCATGTTAATTTTAGGTTCCTTATCAACTTAAGCAACTTTATTTTGCATAAATTATTCCATTTGAGCCCATAGTTAGGCTAGATTGTGACTTTGATTGAAATTGGAAAAAGCTTGATTGCTTGTAACCCTAAACTAGGTGAAGTTCATGTTAAGAGCCCAAATCATATGTGAGAGTTCATTTTAGGCTTGCAAATTGAAATGTGATGTTCATCAACCAAGTTAGTGTTCATTTGCATTGTTTAGGGTCCATTTTAACCTTATAATAGATGAAAACTAGAAGAGAAAGCATAAAATGTAGAAGTGCTTCCTAAACTTGAAAATATTGATCCTAAACCCTAAACATGGATCCTATTTAACCAACTACGCAGCTAAGCAGCCAACTGCGTAGATCTAGGTGCCAACTACGCAGGTCTGGGTACCAATTGTGTAGGACTTGCAACCAACTATGCATGACTTAACCACCTGTGCAGAACCAGTGACCACCTGCGCAGGATCAGTGACCACCCGCACAGAACCTGTAACCACCTGCGCAAAACTCTTCCAAAACCTACAAAATGCACAAAAACACAAAAAATTTATCAGTTAGGCATGTTTCACGTCGGGTTCACCAAATGTAAGACCAGAAAAAGGCATGAGAAGTATACCAAGGAAACCACAAAACCCTAAAGACATGCAAACCTATCTAATCTATCATTAGAGCCATTGAAATAGGATTTCACAAATGTAATGCAAGAAAAACACAAGAACTCCCTTCAAATGATGCTCAAATGTTCTCCTTTCTTCTCCATAAAGGTGGATTATGTTTCTCTTTAAAAATTAAAAAATTGCACAAGGAACTTGAAAGCTCAAATTGATAAGAGAATACTAGGAGATAGTGGTTCTTAAAATTGAAAGAGAAGAAAGCATCTCAATTTATAGAAAATGAGAGGCAATTAGGTGAAGATTGCATAGAATCAATCCATAGTGAAGGGAAAGGTTGGTAGGATTATTGGAAGCATGATATGGGGGAAATTGAATGAAGAAATATTGGAGATATTGAAGATATTGAAGAAGCACCTTAATAGGGATGTGAATCCTCAATTAAGGGATATGACAATTAGGTGAGATTAGGAGGATTTAATCAATTAATAAATAAATATTCCCCACAAATCTAAATTAGTATTTATGAAATTATAAAATCCCATAAGTTTAGAATTAGGCAATTAATTAATTAAAAATTAATTAATTGTGAAGACTTAGGATAAAGGGAATAAATAAAGTCAATTTATTTATTCAATAGGGACATAGGGATAAACTATGGGTTATTCATCCCAAGAGGATAAGTTAGTGAATTATCAATCAAATTGAAGGTATGAATGTACAATTGAAATGATTTTGATGATTTTGATAAGGATTAGGATCAATTTCAAGGGTTCTGGAATAGTTTAGGAAATCACGAGGAATCGATGAGCTTTGACAATACTCTCACAATAATGATGTTTGGAAATGATTGAATAGCGTCAATGAACTTGGATGACGCCAAAGGATAAATAAAGATAGGGATACATTGATGAACTTGGACAATGCTCCTGAAATGTGAAAGTGACAATGAGGCATCGATGAACTTTGACAATGCTCTCAAAATGATGATTGATGATGAAATAGCATTGATGAACTTTGACAATGCTATTGGAGGAATTAAATGATAATAAGGCATCGATGAACTTTGACAATGCCATAGGATTGATTGAAAGAGATTGATAAGACATTGATATGAGTTTGGAATGGAATGAGTTTGGAATGATCTTAGATCAATTTAGGAAGATTAGGACTTGGTTGGACTGATTTAGGAAGATGATCAATTTGGCCAAAATAAGAGAAATGTTAGTAATTGATGACATGGAAGAATGACACAATATTAGTGAATGATAAAGATCAAACACACAATATAGAAGACATGTTAAAAAGGGGTATAGGCAATGAACCATTTTTAGGTGTCTACATCAACATGCTAACATATTTACAGCAAATTGATATATTTGATATGATTATTGTACAAAGTGCAGTTTGGAAAGTGCAAGCCATGTGAATGAAAAAGGTACAGTACTTAAGATCAATTGAATATCTCTAGAAAAAAATTGGTGGTCCCTTTCAGCTTTTAAATTTCAAACACAAATTTGCACTTGAGAAGTCAATTCACACTAGCCTAGCACCTTGCAGCTTTAGTTTAAAATGAGGGACAACTATTATTTACAAAAATATTTTCTAGAAGTAATTAGTGTTTAAATATTATAAAGTTTCTCAACAAGGATTACACCAAAGTCAAATAATCATGTAATTGAGTACTTTTAGATTACAAGTGTATCATTGAGTTTAAAGGTTTTCTTATTGTTATTTGTTTCATTTTATGCATATTGCCAAAATAAATTGTTTCATTTTATGTATAAATGGTTTAGATTGATTTTAGAGTTTGGATAATAAAGGATATTTAGTATTTATAGATTTAGTAGAGGATGGGTAGGTTTAAATTTGAAAATAATAAAGGAATATTATTGATTTTAAATTGAAATTATTTAGTATAGGTGTATAAATTATTGTTTTTACTTTGAAGATGTCTTATAGGTTCAAGATTGTTTTGCAATTCAAATTTAAGTTTGAGTTCAAGTACAATGATCTTGGTTTGATATGCAAAAATGAATTTGGTTGAATGCAAATGAATTGGTAGAATGTGTATGCAAAAACTTCTCACCTTTCTCTTTTTTGAGTTTGAATTTATCAAGTCAATGTTTATAAATATAGTTCAAATAAACATTAGACTCACTCATTAAAACATTTAGCTTATTTAGAAATAATATGTACACTAATTAGATTCTTAAAAGAAACAAACTAGAAATTAATATTAGAACCCAAATAATGGAAGTAATACTAAGGAACCACTTAGAATTCTATATTAGATGTTACTTTAGAGATTAACTTGGGTCTCCACAATATCTTTACACAATGTTCTAGCCATTTCATCTCAACCTCTTAAACATAATACATTTATTTGTTAAGTAGTAATTAGCTTTTAGTAGTTGTTTAAACATGAGATAAGCTTTGCATGTCACGTGAGATGGAATTTCAAAAATATATTTTGAACATTAAGGATGCGAAAATGCATAATGGAATTTGAAGTGATGACAAAAGTAAATATTTAAGTATGAACATAGTTATATGATATGTGGCTTGGATTTAATAAACCAAACGATAAGTATATAAAAAATGAGATTTGAATGTCATATGTATCTATTAAATACAAATATCAATAATAAGTATTAATAATTTAAAACAATGCTAGGTACCACACTCAATGGGGTTGGGGGAGACGATTCTAGAGAGAATGACTGGATGCCAAGTTAGTACCACTTCAAAGGGGTGGTATAAATTTAATTTTGATGGGTCTTCATAAGGAGACCCTGGAAAATTGAGGGTTGGATGTGTTATCAGATATTGAAAGGGGAGATGGTTTGCTCAATTTCTAGAAGACTCAAAGAAGGGACTAATAATGAGGTGAAGTTTCAAGACCTCATCTTAGGATAGTAGCTTTTCATTAAGTTTAATTTGGATAGGATAATGATTGAAGGAGATTCATCAATTGACATTAATGGTGTTCAAGCTAATAAACTATGTTTGCACTAGCTTTATTAGAGGAATTATAAAATTATACCATCAACCATGTTTATAGAGAAGCCAATGTGGAAGCTAACTCACTCACTAACTGAGCAATAGGTTAATATTGAGGAATTAATAGTGGACACCTTTTATGATTCACAGTCCACAAGGAAATTACTGATCAAAGACAAGGGTGTTATGGATAATTAGTAATCTATTCAATTGGAGGTTTGTAATGTGGTAAGTGTGATTGTTTGAGGGTTTTTAATGAATCATTCAATATGTCTTCTCCTCACCTCCATCATTTGTGTGGATATTAATTCTCGTCATGCTTATTTCTTGGGTAAGGAGCATTTCTTTGAACCACATGATACAATTTCTTCTTTCTTTGTTGTTCCTACAACATGGATATCCCTATTCGACTATTAAGCACCCTAAGAAAAATAACTTTTCTTGGTAAGGTGATGAAGAAGTGAATAATTGTATCTTCAAGACTCGAAGTGGGATTATTGTTTTTGGAAATCCAATGGGTTTTGGGAGACGATTTTCATATTTTACAACATAAGTACAATGTGAATTCAAATATTACATCAATGTTTAAGGTCATTCTTTTAGACATGGAGAAGATGGCTTTTGAAATTGATTGAAAAAATAGTTCTTGGAAGGTATAGAAAGGGTTTTGGGAATTGCTCAATATGGTATTGATTTACCCATTCCTATGAGTATCTACAAGCTTCAACTTAGATGATAGTTGATGAATTGGTTGTCTTTTGTATCTAGATCTTGGTCAGCTTTAGAGCTCTAGGGGCACCAAAAGGTAATTGAGGGAGTCAAGTATCTCAAAAAGGTGTTGGGTCTAATAGAGTCAGACAAGACATAATAGTTGATGTATTTAATCATTGTTAACATAGAGAATGACATGAGAGTCTAAATAGAGGTGTTATTATTTATTTTTATATATTAGGTATTTTAGATAGACCCTGTCGAGTAAACAAGATCTAATATTTTGTTAGTAACCTAGTTTTGTTGTTTCTAGTAGTCTAAATGATTCATCATGTTTCAAATTGTAAAATAATTTTCTTTGGTTATAATATAAAATTGGAGCAAATCCCAAGATTACAATTTACTAATAAAAATAGTGTTAAATAAATATATTTATTTTATAATAAAATTAATTTAAAACTTATTATTATTAAATGTACATATTTCTTTATAATCAAATTATTAAAATTGCAATTTAATAATTCAATTTATAAGTTTTTTAAATCAACAAAAAAATTACTCTCATCTTTTTAATTAAGATAATTTAAATATTTATTTGTAACTTGGGAAAATTTTATAAATTATATTCATTTGTACCGTAAATAATTATTTTAATCTCTATATAAATAAAACATCTAAGGTGCCAAAATACTTGACTAAATTTATTTGAACTTATGCAAAACATTAATAAACATGTGCAAGTGTTTTTGATTAAAAAAGCAGCCAAACCAAGGGGGCTGACCCAAAGAAACACAGCCAGCACGAGAAGTGCAACTACCAGCACACTACCAGAGTCAGCAGACCCTCAGCCAATCCCTTTTATGAAAATCAAAAACAAAAAACTAAAAGCAATGAGCCCCAACTTCACCAAGAAGTTGGTAACCAACATGTTAAAACCAGCAGACCCCAACTTCACTATGAAGTTGGTAACCAGTCTGAGAAATCAAGTACCAGCAGAGTTAACATCCAAATCAAAGTAGTAAACATTGGTAACATAGTTAGCAGAGTTAAACATAGAAACAAAAAGGCCCAGAGTGGCCCACCAATGAGAACAGCCAAAAAAGTCAAGCATCAAAATAGAACAGAAAACTACTTGTGGTTATTACCCCCTCCACTAAGAAGAAGCTTGAGCTAGTCTTCTGCAAGAAACTTGAAGAGTTTCCTGTCATTCTGATCCTCCCTCGGGGTAGCCTCCTTTTCCATGTGCAGCAGCTAGAGAGTCGTTGCCATGGAATACATGACTTTGATTGCGAACCTAGCAATCCTGTTGAAACTTTCCCCTAAATCCTTGATTTCCTCCTTGACCTCCCAAAGATCCTTTTTGGAGAAAGAATCCAGGAAGGAGGTCTATATCCATTTCACATCCTTTTGTGATTGGATAATTCCCCCCATAGCTTTAGGCTTACTCTCAGCCTCCACCTTGCTTTCCTTCAAGACCTCCTTCTTGTTACCATCAACACCCTTCTTACCATCCTTCTCCTCCTGGTGGTTGGGTGTGGAGGTATCAATGAGTGATGATTCTGACTTCTTACCCTTAAAAATATTTTTATTGGATAGGTCAATGGTGAGTAATTTGAAGCTAGCAGAAATCTGGGAAGATTCGTGGCTCTTCTCGGCCCCCTCTAGAGACTGGGAGATCTTGTTGTTTTTCTCATGGCTTCTTTCCTTCTTAATTTTTTTTTTCTTAATCTCCCCATTGCTCTCCCTCTTCTTTTCCTCCACTTCCTCTAAGTCACCATCCTCCTCATCTTCTTCAAGGTACCACTTCCTTACAACTTTCTATTTGTACCTAGTATTAGAGGCAATTTTGTGGGACCTTCGCCTACTATCATTATCATCTTCCTCATCCTCCTAATCAATATTGATTTGGGATCCACCAGCCAGACCCTCTTTACCAATGTTGGCCTTATTATGCATAGGGGTTTTGGAGGAAGAAGTGGGGTTGGACTGAGAACCCATTAACTCTCGGGGAGCATTCTCAGAGGGAGAGTTAATATCTCGCATGGTGATAATTCTGCGTGGGCATAAAGCAAGGTGAAAGTTGTAGAGACATAAAATCAAGCCCTGATGGAGAATGTAGTAATTTTTCCTTGCCTTTCTTTTTTCTCTAACATCCATAACTGAGGTCTCGAGAGAGTGCAGCAGGTAGAAGGGGAAGGAATGACATCATTGTAGTGAAAGTGATTAAGCAGAGGGAAAGGATAATTATATCAAGTGCCAAACCAGCCTTCCAAAGTAATGTACTTCATCAGAATGAGACATACCTTGTTCCAAGGATCAGGCAACACCTCTCGTTTGAAACCCCCATGAATGCAGACTGGATCCTCTGTCTTTTTGAAGAATTTCTTCATACTAGTGTCATCTTTTTTCTTTGTAACCTTCTTCTATTTTCTCCCATCAGTGGAGAGCCCCATGGCTTGGGCAATGACCTCTTCATTTATTTCAAAGGTTATGCCATTGATGGTCACCTTGCAGTCCATCCAGGAATTCACCAACTGCATCAAGATGATTTCATCACTACCCACCATGACTTCCATGTAGGGATAGAACCCACCCTCCTTCAAGTAAGTAACAACACAAGGGTTTTTGAGGAAAGCATCCTCAATTTTTGAGGGCTCCACGTGGACCATATCTCCACCCATATCCAAAATATGCTCAAAAATCTCCTCCACTTGAGTCTCCAAAGACATCCCACCCATTCTACCACCCCTCAGAACAAACTTCACCAGAACCTAGAAAAAACCATACAGAGCCCAACAAATATAGTCGGCAAAGCGATTGACAAAAAACCAGTTGGGGTGAAATTATGATGCCTTAATGAATTTAGCCAAGTGGGTACAAGTCACATGGGTGGCCAAAATGAAATAAAATCCATCGCATGAAGGGAAATGAATGAGGATCATTGGTTTAAATTTCCAATTAAGCCCAATCATATTTTCAGGGCTTTCAAGATGCGTGCCAATCCCCATGTCAGCGCAATTTTTGAGATTGCATGTACTTTTTCCCAAAGAGACAATAAGAGCCCATCTTTTCATAATAATACTAAAATTGATTTCCTTTCCCATAGTGATTTTAAATTTTGAATAAGTTCTACTTCTCGTAATACTACAAGCCACCTTACCTATCCAATCGGCCTCATCCATGTGCTTCATTAATTAACTTGCTTTCTTTTTCCACAAGCAAAATAGTTTACTTGGTTAAGGAATTCAAATTTTTCCAGCATCTAATACCCTACAAGCCCATACTTGTATCTACCAGAGCATCAACAATGACATTGCCCTCTCTATAAATGTGCTACAATTTAAAATCCTCAAACCTAGGGAGAAGCGACCAGATGTCCTGCAGCAGATTGTACATTTTCCAGCCAGCCCTGAAGTTTCCTTTGACCATTTCTATCACAATTTTTTAGTCTCCCTCGATAATAATCTTTTTGATCCCTGAATAAACCACCATCCTTAGGCCCTAGAAAAGGGAAGAGATTTCTTCCATATTATTAGAGCCCTTCCCAAGATTTAGAGCATAGGCCAAAATCATTTGTCCTTGGTGATCTCTGATAATGTCGTCTCCAGCTGCATTACCAAAGGAGGTCACCCCGTCAAAATTGAGTTTGGCATAATTTTCCTCTGGGGTGGACCACTTGGTATTTCTCCTTGCAACCACCTTGGAGGAATCAAAAGCCTAGAAGGAGGGAGGCAGTTGCCAAGCCTTATCCAACTTACAATCTAACACCTTGGGGGGGAATTGGGGGGTAATCCAACATCAGGTATTAATATTCTCTATCAGTAGATTTACTACCATTCTTACCGTTACTTTGGCATCATTTTCCTCCCCTCTAAAAACTTGATTATTTCTTTCCTTCCATAGGCTCCAACAAACATGCGGGGGTAACATTCTCCAAAGTAGCATAATAAGTAGGTGCTTCATGGGGTAACCCCAATTGCAAACAAACTAGTCTATATTCTCCATAAAAACCCAATCCGGCTGCATTCTTCTCATCATTTTAGACCATACCAGCGTCGCATAGGGGCAGTGGATAAGGAACATGTGTTGCCATAATATATTTCCATATTTTATTAAAGTGTTATAGAAAATTATTCAAGAACTATAAAAAATTGTTTAATATTGTAATTGAACAATTAAAATCTTAATTTGAATTTGAAATTAATAAATGTTAATTAAGGATAGTGAATACAAGTTTGAAAAAATTATTTATAAAATGAAAATTCAATAAAATAACCTAAAACCATTAACCAAAAACTAAAAGGTAGTCTATAGATTGAATATTACATTGATTAAATGGAGAATCCAATACACAAAGGAAAACATATGCAGCAAATTCCTCAACAATTAGTCATTGAGCTAGTTTCTTGGTGTCTGTAGTGTTTTTATTTTATTTTATTGGGGTTGTGTAGACTTCACACCATTTTAGAAAGATTCAATGTGATTGGAATTGGTCCTTCATAATAATAGAGAGATTTCCAACATAAATTTATATGATAGAGTAAAAATATTATATTATAAATTAATGAGAGAAAGAGGAAGAGAATGTTTCCAACCAACAAAACTTCCAAGTTAGTTTCATTATTAGTTACTACTACTTTCTCATAAAATTTGAAGCCTAAGTGTGCGATCTTCTATAAAATGTTATGGTGAAGAGAGTAAAGAGGAGGAAATTGGAGGAAATGCTAGGTTCTTTTTACATTCATACTAGTCCAAAAATATGTTTAGTGAACTCATGACCATGTCAATGAGAGAAACTAGGATGGTGAAAAAAAAGGGATATGATTAAATAAGTAATGTGAGGTGGGTTGATTTTTGTTGAAGTTGATGGTTCAAAAACACAAGCCCGTGAATCATTTGCAAGCACACCACCTATCACAAATTGGATATCAAACAAGAATAATATCCTCAACAAATTGAGAATTTTATATTAATCCAAAAAATAATATGTTACAAATTAATAAATAAATCCTTGTGAAAGGAAGCATGAAACCCTAGGCTAAACCCTAAAGCAAGATTAAATCAGTGTGTTCCAAGTGTAACAATCATAGTGAATGAGGCAAATTAAGCTATTATTAGCCTAATTTTAAAAAGATCAAAATAACTTATGTTTATCTTAAGTGAATAAAGTAATTAAAGGGCCTAATTAAATAGATAACATAATTTATTAATTACTTAAACACCTAAGATTAACTTAGGCATAAGCTAAAAAACTAATGAATGCAAAATGTAAGTAGGAAACAGTCCCCAAAACAACGACCTAATTAGGTACCCAGATATAAACCAATGAAACTTTCACAAATAAATAAAATGAAAAATATAGTGGGAGAAAAATCCTCTCTAAACAAGATAAAAAGAAATAGAAAAGAGTACCCCAAATTCTTTTGAGCCTCCTTTGAGTTTTGAGCCCCGAAATGGATAGGTGAAGTATATAAACAAGACTACCTCCCTAATTTTAGTAGGAAAGAATTGATGATAAATCCTAAGCACTCATAATATCTCTCAAGGCAATTCAAGATCTCTCAATTAGTCAAGGAGTAGTCAAGGAAATTCATTCCATTAAGTATCAAGCATGGAAGACAAGGAGTAATGTCTAGATCTAAGTATTTGTAAAGGAATTCATGTTCTTCCTATACTAGATCCAAGGTTAAGACAAAACCAAGGACAAATTCAAGAATATTCTAAGAAATCCAACACCATGAAGGTTTTTGAAGGTATAAGAATCTTATCAAGCCTCTTCTACATATAACCATGCTTCCTTTTAAAGCATTTTCATTTTAATTTCAAGGTTGATTCCTCAATTGGGGTTTGACTTAGGCAGACGGAGCTATAGAAAGGTCAAACCAAGAGCTATAATTTGATAGTCAATTCATCATAAATTGCATGGTCAAAGATAACTAGACTCACCCTTGACATGTTATTTTGGTCTAAAATTTTGATCACGGGTTAGTCTTTGTCTCTGCTTCCTAGATTTGGTCTCAAAATTAGGTTCTCCATTTTCTATCTATTTGTATACAAAAAAAAATTATCTCTTTCCACTCTTACCCTAGATATAACATTTTCCACTTCCACTTCCATAGTCACCTTCCATAACAACAAAGGATCAGTGCATTCACTTAGCAGTTGAGCCTAGTGGATCATCTTCCTTCCAATGTATGAGAGGACATACATGTGATCTTCCTAGTTTGTCCATTCATCCTAGTGAACACACACTTGTACCTTCTTCCATTTTATTTTGGTGACCCTAACTTTTGTACATCCTAGTTATTATTTGATGTCAAGATCTAGTTTATATGCATATGTTTCTTCAAATTTGGATGATTAGATTTGACTTCCATACAATTCATTAGGTTATATTTGCAAGCCTTAATCAAAATTTGCAGTCATATTAGGCCTTGTTTTGCATAAACTTGATGAATGCTTTATCATTTAATGTTAGATCACATTTAGATTAGTGTATTACTTTATTTCATGTAATTTTTAAATGATCAATTTATTATTAATTTTTATTGTTTAGACATTCTCTTCTTTTATTGCTTTGTGTATGAGTTTCATGACCTTGAGCACTTCATATAACATACCCATGAGAAGAAGTCATAGACTTATGGGCTCCCTAAAAGGTGTAGATCATGAGTCAACTAACATTATCAATAGAAATTAGGTGATACCTATATTCCTCCAAATAGAATACCTAACATTATTGAAAATCACTATTCTCATACTTGACATGATGAGGATGACTTGATAACAAGAGTGTAACCAAGTGGAAAAGCTTGTCAATGATTTGGAAAAGTTTGAACATTGTATAAGTGAGGAACATTTTAATAGTGAGGAAATACCTTGATTGAAGGATTGAGAAGGATGGTTCAAAATTATGAAAATGGTGTTGATTTGTTGCATTGCACAGGACATATCCCATATTATCCATGATAATCTCACGTCTATGAAAATTTGTGCTAAAGCCCTTAATATTTCCAATCCAAATACCAATGGTGATAATTTCATTACTATTCAAACATCATTTCCTAATGTATCTACCTACACTCCACCTATTATAGCTAAATCTATTCAAAAAATAAATCCTACACATAGTTTGGGAGGAATTCTTAATCCTAATATATCTCCTCATGTGAGTGTTCCATGTATTTATCAACCATCATTTATACCCAATTATCATAATGTCTCATTATCATATTCCAATGCTCCATCTATTTTTCATAATATTCCACATCCTTCACTATCCAACATGTCCAATACACAACATATTTACTGAAGGAACCATTAACAACCTTTTCCAAAAATGTCCCATCCTTGCAAAAAATAACTTGCTTCTATAACCAAATCTAAATACAACATCCCTACTTGTCACATAGTTATCCCTTGACATCATTTGTGTCATTATCCCTCAATACATGGAAATAGCTCACTTGGAGACATACAATGGAAAAGGTGATCCCTTGACTTATGCGAAAACATTTTGAAACTTGTGTAGTGACTTCTTAAACGATCATAGACTTTTGGCTAGATTTTTTACTAGGACACTCAGAGACAAGGCATTACAATGATTTTTTTCTTTACCCCATTATTCTATAGACTCATTTCAAAAAATTTCTATTGGTTTCATTAAACAATTTTAAAATAATATTGGTCCTCAAATTTGTTTAACTGATTTAATTTATTATAATAAAGTGTTACGGAAAAGTGACTAATTTTATTGGTAGATTCAACTATTTTCATGCTCAAATTCCTTATCATATTCCTAATATGGATTTTCAAATAACTTTGATCTCTAATTTACAAAAATACATTAGAGATAAGTTTTTGTTGTTTGAGTTGACTTATTTTACCAAATTTTGTGCAATACTTCACAATTATCTACTTCAACTGAGCCAATTTGAGTCATCTACTTCAATAGCTCTGGTTGATAAGAATGATATCTTTCAACAATATTCCCAAAAGTACCAAAAACCAAACAAAGGTTTCATCGAGATCAATAATTATTCCAACAATGTTGATGTATAAGTGGTAGTTTTAGTATCAGGTGTGGCTTCTTTGTCATCCATCTTTAAACCATCTTGTAATGTTACGCCTCTTTCTAAATCCTTTCATAATGTTATGTTTAAGTTGATTAATAAGATACCATTTTGAAAATTCCACACATCAAACCTATTGACCCTTCCAAACCATTGCCAACCTGCTATGATCCCAAAGCCTTTTGTCATTACCATTGTCATACTAGTCATGATACTAAGAAGTGTTTTCATTTGCATATTATCCAAGATCTCATAGATTATAATACCATAGCTTGTGAGGGTGTGAATGATAAAGGAAATAAATTTTTTGAACCCCCTAACCAAAAATTTCAAATCTATACCAGTCCTTTTGTTAGATTTATAAAGAAAATAATGAAAATGAGAAGGAAAGAATCCAAGAGAGTATGCAAAGGAAAAGATTTTACCAAAATACTGAAAGAGAGAGAGAGAGAGAGAGAGAGAGAGAGAGAGAGAG